>VWYO01016609.1:207093-222106 GCA_013400275.1 Rhadina sibilatrix
GTTTTTTTGTTTGGGGTTTTTTGTTTGTTTGTTTTGGTTGTTTTTTTTTAATCTGCCTGCACAGTGCCTCTCTTTCTAAGCCTAATTCCACTTTACAAACCAAATCCAAAGGTAAAAAAAAAAATACTATCTCCTGGTAAGAACAGTCGCGTTTTGAAATGACAGCCAGGTAGGATTTGCACAGACCAGCGGGATTTTGTTTCCATTGGAAAGTGCTTTAGTTTCTGATCTGAAGAAAATGAAACAAGTAGCAAGATTCAGAAGCATCTTTTATTAAGGGAATTTTCCTAATGATCCAGTGAGGCTACAAATAAAATTTTACGGGAAGTGTCCTTCGTTGCAACATTTCCCAAGCAGATGATGTGTCAGTTTCAAAGAGTGCCACGCTCTGGGTATTGCTGACTGCCAGGTGTCTCTAAAACAGAGAGGTCAAAATGCATCATTAGCAACTTCTAGGAAAGCCAGCCCAGAAAGGCTCCTCTCTGTGTGACAGCAGAGCATCGTCTGGCTGCCTTGCCATTCGTGCAGTGGAACCCTGCCCCATTTTTGCCAGCTGGGGTGATGGCAGAGAGCCCGTGACAACAAATTTTGACAGTATCAGGCTTCCACACCAGTTGCACATGCATCAGGTTTGCTGGTCCCACAGTACAGCGAATTCAGCTGTTAGAACAAAGAAATGAAAGAGACTCGAAGTGTTCCTGAATATTGTGACAGATTCTGCACTACCCGGGAAGATGATGGATAATTTTTATTCAAACTATCAAATAACTGGGCATTATAAACACGGTCAAGCAAATTTGCTGACAAATACGAGATAAAAGCATCTTCCATTTGGGATTAAGTGCTTTTCTCTCCAAAAGGAAGTTGTGGTCCTAGTAAGTGGTTGCTCCCTGCAGCCTTCCCTTGGGCTTGTGGATGGCAGGAGGTGCTCATGGTGCCAGAAAAGAAACAGGCTCTGAACAGGCCAAATGACCAAGAGCTCTCAAGAGCCTCAGGACCTGATTCCAATCCTGCATACCTCATTGGGGAGTGGGGGACTCATTCCCATGGATACCCTAAAATGGCTAAAAGCCCTAACAGCAGCGTCCAAGGCAGGCAATACTTCAGAACAGGGCAACACTGCTTTCTATAAAAGGAGCACAGCAGTAATTGTGATGAACTTGTGATCCATGGTTCTTAAAAAAATTTTATGACCTATTGGAAAAATTCCTCCAGATTTTATGGGGTAATTTTTATGCTGGAAAATGTCTCTGGGTGTCCCTAATCTCTGTATATAATTACAGTGACTGATAGGGCAGTGAGGAACAGCAATGCATGCTCAGTCTCACATATGTCCTACTGAAAGCTCTTCTGGAGAAAAGATTTATAATAATTTATAGGCCATAAAGATCTGGGTCTTCAGTGTAAAGTCAGCCCTGTGTATGGGTGGGAGCCTCAGCATGAGAGAGTTCTGCACTGACAGAAAAAGCAGAGCAGAGAGAGGAGCAGATTTCTCCTCCTTCAACATCCTCCTTTCCCCATATTTAGAGACATGTAAAATCTGGAAAGGACAGTACAGTAGGTATGGTATTCATTTTTTAAAACTGTGGTATAACCAATGACCACTAACTGTTCAAAACATCCTTCTTTTGTGCTAAAGAAAACAGCCAAATAGGAGGAGGAGAATTTAATTAATACTTTTTTTTTTTTCCTGTGCTGATTCACACTAAAAAGTGAAAAGGGCAAGGCTGAGCATCTTGAGAATATGAAGATGAAAAAAAGAAATCACAGAAACTGAAGAAATGAACTGTACCAATCCAAAGAACAAACTAAAACCAGAAATTACATACAACTGTTAAATTAATTTTCTTATTATTATGAATAATGGCAGTTTGATTGAACTGTGTTGCATCAGAAAATGTTTAATCAGGTTACACTTGAGAGAGTTACCACTCTGAAAATTCTCCACTTGCCCGTGGTAGGTGAGAATTAGTATCTAGCACAAAGTATATAAGAGAAAAAACCAGACTTCATTCTTATATAAGTATTATGTTGGTTGCACATAACAGTCAAAGAGATGGTGTTTTAAGTAACGGTAAGAACTGTGGCTTGGCTAAATTTGTTCTAAAATCCCAAGACATAATTGATTTAAATATTTTTTTGCCAATGCACAGGTATGTAAATTCAGTGTAGGTGTGTTTGAGAGATGGAAGGTATCCATCTTGCCTACCTAAAGTGATGTAAAAAAAGAACCATACTCAGATCCATTTTGGTCTGATCTACTTTGCTAGATTTACCTATCCTGTCATAAAAAATTGTTTCCTCCTCCTAACAGTGTAAATACAGTCTAAAATTGCATCGAGTAACCAGACTTTGTACAAAGAAATAAGTGAAGTTGAGAGCAGTGCTAATAAGCAATATCCTTTGCTCTACTTTGCAGAGCTTATGGTCCATCTGGTGAACAAACACTGCAGGCTTATCTGAACTCCAACTCACAGCCTGACTCATAGGCGGTTTAGAAGCACATTCTGTAATCAGTGGAAGACTAAGTTATTTCAGAGTGAAGATTTGCATTTTTCTTAAAAACAGTCATGTCCTTATCACATCGAAATTTAGATTTCAGATATGTGTTATGAGAATGAAGGGGGGAAAGGTGAACGAACTGACTTGTCTAAGAATGGGTATTTCATACTCAGTCTTAGAATCTGTGAAGAATACAGAACAAATAGCAAATTTGTGTATCATCCTATGAAATCAAAATAATCACAGCACCTAAGGAACATGCCTTAGGTATGGAAAAGGTTGGAAATAGGCCACAAGCAGTGTTCAATGAGTAATCTGCAGCAGCAGTAGCAATATCCTCTGAAGTTTGGGCTTCTTCCCTGGAGTGACAAAGTCTTTCTTTTCTTTCCATCACTACCAGAACAACACACGACTCCTAATCCCTTTGGTGCCTGTGGAGGACATAGGCCTTTTCCCTGGGAGTCTGGCAGTCTTACTGGTCTAAGCATCAAATCTGAAAGAGCAAAACAGGGTAGGGAATTACTCCTTGAGAATTTCACCATCTCAGACTACAGGTCACTGCTTGCTCTGCAACAAGTTCCCAAAACATTGTGTTTTGTTTCTAAACACTGGTATATTGCCAGACTTAAAAGGTAGAGGAAGTGCACTTGATATTTTTGGAACCACAGAACCACTATTAACTTCATGTTCTGCAGTTCAGTCATTTTATGGTTTACATGTGTGTTCTCCACCACTCAGGTATACTGTACCATGGATATTCACTCTTCCATATCTTCTTTTCATAAACAAAACTGAGATTCTTTGCCAGGTACTCATTTTACATCAGGCTATTCTCCAAGCGGGTTATAAAATTCAGGTTCTCTTTGATGTGCATGGGCAGAACTAAAGTCAAGGGAGATGTGACCACTGCATGCAAGAAATGCCTTCCATTCTGGTGGTTTTGTAAAACTTGAGATTCCAGCAAACCTTTCTTAATCCTCTCTGGTTTCATTTTGCCACATCACAAATGCAAACTCTGGTGTCAATGAATATGCAAAAGCCAAATTTTTGACACCAACATTTCATTCTGGTAACACTGTCTAAATTATCAACTGAACATACTGTGTCAGGATTCAAAGACAATAAAAGCAGGTTCTATGTTCAGTTTGTATGAAATACGTAATACGGATGTGGAATGTGTATTACACCTTCCTCCTGAGAGACAAATTTAGTTCAGGACCTTGGCATATGCTCCACTTCAGGAAGTGAAGGAAAATGGAAGAATTATTCCCTTCACCATCACATTAAAGCGTCCCTTTTTCTTCATAATCTCTTGCATATAAAACCTTTTACTATCAATGAGGGGAAATGGCTGTATATGTACTTTATATACAGCCCTCCGTGTTGTGACAGCTTTTTCCTTCAGCCAGTGGTCGAGGATAATCACGGAAGGATTACCCATCTGTTCTTGCCATGTGGCATTCTGTCTTCAGTGAGGAGATACTGCAGTTCACAGCTTCCTGCAGTTCTTTTTTTCTGATGTTCTCTCATTAACTAAAAATTGTTTTATTATCCATCTGAGTTGCTAAGTTGGAAAGTCTGGAAGACTCGTGAAGGTGACCTACTTTGGATTATCTAAATTAGAAGTAACCACTGCCTGTTGCAAATGGCACTTTGTTTAGATGCAGAAAGTTTCTTTGGCTTGGGCTTTCATTCTAGGTTTTGGGGGTTTTTTTGCCTGTCCACTTGATGGAAAAAGAAAAGTGGTACACAAAAAAGGGTAATCAAAGGAGAAGAGATGGAAAGAAAAAGACTTCTTCACTAAAAGTAGGTTGTGTTTACATGATTAACTAGTTTTTCAGAACACCCAGCAGTTTCTAGACTACATGTACTATGATGACATACCAGTGCAAAGTATATGTAGAGATTTATCCCAGTAGTCACCTGAAACATGTTCTACGTATCTAAACTTCTACTGAGATATCACTATCACTTGCTGCAGGAACAATAACTAGAAAGGAAACAAGGTTTCAAATAAGATTTCAGTAGTCTTTCATTTTTGCTAACACTGGAAAATACAGTATTTTAAAGGCAAAGTCTTATTCTTAAGCTCCTGATATGATACAAATTCATCAGTATGAAAGCTTGCTCTGAAAACCTATCTGATGAAATAGTGTGACTGTTCTTCATAACCAGAGCCATTTTGTGGTAATTGATTTAATACAAGCTTTTCTGTCAGCAACCATTGTTTATGATGAGATGTCAAACCCAGTATTGGCAGCTACCACCGATGCACTCATGTCCCTTGTGCACACTGGGCAGTCCCACAGAGCACAGAGTGTCAGGTGGAGCTGGGACTATTTGCCAACGTGTGACAGTGACATTTGCCTGAGCTTCTGCATAAAGTCTCCAAACCCTTGAGCAAAGCTTCCCAGGACAGGGAGGGGGGGAAGTGCATTTGTGCCATTTTCTCCTGGGAGAGGGAAATTGAATAGGTAGCTGATTTCCTGCTGCAATTTTTTAACAGCTGAGTTAGCAAAAGAGTGTTTCAGCTTCCCTCTGACTCTGGTCTGCCAACACCATGGGCCATGTTAGAGCATGGGCCATGCTTTACAGAGCAAAGACAATTATACAAATTTAAGCAAATAAACTTGATAACTATCATTAATCTTTCTGTATTTAGAAAGTCATTAGCAAAAGCGGGTGCAAAAACCTGTTTGGCTGTAATTTGGATGCTACAAGAAAAGGAAATTTTCAGACAAGTTATTTGATGTGCCTTGAAAGAAATAGTTTTGGAAGAGTAAGGCATTAGTCCATGTATGGCAAAGATGACTGTGTCATACATGGTATGATCTCTCATTTTAATACCTTTTGAATTCATAGAAGTGGCAACACATAGTAAACACCTCCTTACTGAGTTAGGGAGGATCTTGGTAAAGCTGACACCTCCTTTACAGTCTTTGAAAATTCATCCCATTCTTGACAGCACTGCCATTATATGCCCCATTCTTCCATCACAATGGAAAACCCTCCATAAACATGTGAGATTCCATGTGAATCTACCAAATATGCTCCTCTCAGGAGCAAGTTCCTATCTTGGCAAGACAAAAAGGAAGGTTCTTGAAGCCATATGGAGACTGAGGAGCCCGAAGAGAATTCTCATGAGGTAGGGAACTAACAGCAGTTTTGCAGGAGCAGATAGAACAGTTCCTTGATGTGCTGTTCTACATCTGGTTGTTCACAGAATCACAGAATCTTCTGGGCTGGAAGGGACCCACAAGGATCATCGAGTCCCACTCTTAAGTGCATGGCCCAAACAGAGATCCAACCCACAACCTTGGCACTATTAGCACCATGCTCCAACTGACTGAGCTAATCCCAGTGCTGGCCTGTATGCTTTGGGCTTCGTAATGATTTCTGCTTGGATGAACTTGAGGACAGGAGGAAAAAGAGCTGGTAAACCTATCTGTCCACATCAGCAACCTCACACAAAGCATACCAGCTCCCTGCAATTTGCAGAGCTGTGTTGCTGACCATGCCTGAGCAGAGGCTATTACACAGTGCTCACTTGCACACACCTGTAATCAGTGGTCTGTCTGCTGGTGTGTCAGCCTGCAGCTGCACAAAGCAGGCGTGCATGGAGATGGCCAAGCTACACCACAGGACAGCACATGCTGTTGTAACCACTTTTAAGGAAAAGGCATGGTGTGGTGCCTGCCATTGCAGCTCCATCAGTTTTGAAAATTGATTTGCTGAGCTGAGGCCTTACAAAATGATGCTATGCAGATCAGCGACTATTCATGAAATATATTTAAGTGAATAAGGTAATTTGCTTGTTAGCCAAAGAAGATGCTCTGGTTTCCTTCTCAATAAGTTATATACAGGCATATCTCACGTTGCTATTACCTCCTCAACCTTGATCCTCCAGATTTACACAAATTTACAGATTTACACTGTTGAATGAAATATATTTAAGTGAATAAGGTAATTTGCTTGTTAGCCAAAGAAGATGCTCTGGTTTCCTTCTCAATAAGTTATATACAGGCATATCTCACGTTGCTATTACCTCCTCAACCTTGATCCTCCAGATTTACACAAATTTACAGATTTACACTGTTGATGAGACTATAGTTGATCCTATACAACACTGAAACTTCTCAAATGGCCACATTCTTGCCTGGAAACTGAACCAACAAATTTGGTAGCTCACTCTGCTAGATGAACTCCACTGAAACAGATTCTTACCTCAGACTTAGATTTACCTGAGCACAGATGAAAAATGCAAAGAGGATCTGTATCATTTATTTTTAAGCCTCATGTAGTGAAGAAAAAGGCATATTATGCATTTCATGCATTATTCTCCCCTTCGTGCTGTATATAATTGCCAGAGCTTTTCAGTGAAAAAACTATCCGGCCAAATTCTCAGAGCCTCCTGCTCTGCAAAAATATGTCTTAAATTAATCTATATTAGGAGTAATATTCAAGTTGACTGCTCTTATATGAAAAATGTATTTAAAAAGCTCTAGCAGATACAATCTGCTATTTCTTGCCCGACTTTGTTCCCTGCTGTTGTTGGTCTCTCACGGGATTTCTTGCAGAGTGGTTAAGTGATCTATACTGAGGTTTCAAAAGCAAAGATAATAGGAGTTCTATTCATGGGTTAAACACTTAGCTGCTTTAACACAAGATGTGTAGGAGCAGCCCCTAATGACATTCAAATCTTGTTATTGCTGTGCTTCAGTATAGGATATATACTTTGGTGGCTGCAAGAAGCAATTGCCAGAGTTGACTGTAAATCCTGAACAGCAAATAAAACCCAGCACATGGAAATGATGACTGATTTTGCTCTTACAGCAGTGCATCTTTGGGCTTCACTGTGCTGGCTCCTGACTTACAGCAATGCAAGTGACCCAGAGCTTGTACCATACCTGCCCTGGGGTCTGGCTGCAGGGGCACAGGCTCTTAACTTCACATTGGCCTAACATTTCTAACCCTTCCTTTGCAAAATACTGCTGCCTTAGTGTCTTGACTTTTGGACATTCCTCTAAAACGGAATTGTGGCAAGCTCTGAGTATTTTTGAATCTCATGTCCACCTTATTTTTCTTATGTCCTCCAAGGCTTGCTAGTACTTGTCACCATTCCCTGGTGGAGCTAATTCTACTGAAAACATTTACAGGAACACTCCTACAGTTCCTCCAGAAAATTTGTCTGACAGAGCTCAGACTATCCATTTATAAATTTTAAACTTGCCCAGCTGGCTCTGTCAGGAGCCTATTAGGCAGTACTCTCACAAACTGCTCTCCTTTAGAGCAGTAAAGACTATTTGAGGATGGTGATCTTGTCCTCTGACACAGCTGGAGTGGAAAGGAAGTAGAAATGAGTGAAAAGAGCTACCCCTCCCCGGGTTTCTAAGTAATTGGGCAAAAGGGCTAAAAAACCACTTAGTCTTACTGTGGAGGAATGGAAATGACCACCCTGAACAAGGTGAAACTTCTGGCTCTGCTGTTCTTTGTCTCACACTGCCATTTGCTTCCTCTTCTGGACTAATCTGCAAAATGTTACTGCACAAGTGTCACAGGAACAATTAAAAATCTTGTGGAGGAGAAAGTGCTGTACTCTTTACCACTCCTTGCTAAAAGCCAATGAGCAAACCATCCAAGTCCTTAACCCAGCACGGGGCAACATTGGAAATGGTAAATTCTGTGACACAGCCTATCTGTAGTGTGTCATAAGGGGAAATATGTATTACATATCTTGGGACAATATTAGTAGTTATGCTCCTGGCCTTTAAATATACATAAGACTGTTGCAAAGAGAAAAGCAATTAATTGCTCTGAGTTCCATTACAACAAGAAATGATTTGGAAAGACATTAATAAAACTTTCTAGGCACTGTTAAGGTCATTTCTGGAAGTTGTGAGGTCTCCAAAAACAGTTTAGATGAATAAGCTGTCGGAATGGCTTAAGTGCTTCTGATTTTCCCCGAGGTCAAAACGAGTTTTCAGGATCCTTTCCCTCCCAATATGCTGCAATACTACAGAGCATGCTAGCAGGTGAACCAAAGGGGCAGGAGCCTGCCAATTCCACATGGAAACAGATGAATTTGATGTTTCCTGTCTGCAAATTAGGATGCTAGAAAAATAAACACAGTATTAATACATAGTATTATTTTACTGAAAGAATCTAGAGAAACAATTGCAGTAAGAAGATCCAGTCATGGCTTAAGAGCAGAAGCAGGAGACCTGAATTCAGTGTTTGTGAAAGGCTGGCAGCACCCACCAAGCTGCAATTCCCACCCCAGGGGGAAGTGGCAGCACCAGGTCGGGCAGTGCCAGAGCTCCAGCAGGGGCCTGTGTGGGCAGCTCATTTAGGGGCTAATTCAGCTTTTAATTGGCTCAGCTCATCCCTTTGGCTGGCAGCAGCTATCCTGCACGCAGATCCCTGGCTGTCTCTTGCACGTTGCATGCACTGCATCTACACGGCCAAGACTGCTCCTCTCCCTCAGAATTCATGGGGAGCACAACCATTACAGCAAACAGCTAAATACTGGCTTTTGGCTGCCAAATTTCAGTTTCATTGCTGTCAGAACGTCGCTTATCGTGGCTGGGCTATAATTTTCAGGCTTGTAAAACTTCAATTGTCATGTTTGGATTTTCTTTAACACTTATTATAAATGCACAGATTTGATTTGTGTAGAATGGAATGACTCTCGGTGGCTCAGGGATTTGGCAAAGAGCTTCACATGTTTCATCAGAATTCTGTTTGGCCTAGAGAGGCGTTACAATTCTAGATTAAAAAAATGTGCTTCTTTAATACAGAAGTAATTTTTAATAGAATGTTCCAAAATAATTCTGTATTAAAGATGAACTGGAACAAAAGCAATGTGATTTTCGCCTCTCCACCATGGAATTCAGATTGAGAAAATGGAATTGGAAGAGTCTGATTTGACACATTTTGCAAAATACATGGTGGGTGATTGCAGGGGAAGGAAGCAATCCCATCACCTTGAGCAGGAGGCCTAGAAGTGAGCACATACAGTTCCTTCAGTAATCCTTGCAGCTGTCTAGGTGCCCTAGGTAGTGTTAGGAAGCAGCAATATTTGTGTAAATCATAATTGGTAACAAAGCAAATTACAGTAAGAGCTCTTTGGTAAACAGAAAGGAGAAGCCTGCTGAAATCTGCTTCTTCTCAGTAGGACAATCCAGATTATTTAAAGGCATCTGAACATTTGAAAAGAATCTAGGAAGAATCTTAAAATGCCATATTTCTAAAACAAAAGATAAAATTTTACCCTTTTTGGGCCATATAACTTGGATCTATATTTACACTTGGTTGAAGCCTTCGACTAAGCCAATACATATGTATGAGGTCTTATTTTTACACTTAATGTTGGTGTTTTGGTAAATGCAAATGATAGAAAAAGTTGACATGAATAAATTGACACCAGTTTAGAAGTCACCTCATTGCAAAGTGAGAGATATTTGGGACTGCTCATCACCTTGCTACAGGGAAGGCTTCTGGTGTTAAGTCAGTCAGTCACATGTTATGTATCAGGAATGTTTTCAACTCTGGGCTAAGGAACTACAAGCTCTTGAAGGAGCCCAGAAACAAATGTAATACTTGAGCATGTTTACTGTAAAATGAAGGGCTATTTTATCTCAGTCAAATAAACCAACAAGTGAACTGCAAATCTGATACTGAAATAAATCCAATTTACTCTTGTGTAATTGCTTATTTGATTCTCAACTATGACATGAAGTTAGAAAACAAATTGATATTCTGTCACTTCTGTTTCAGTAAACTTAACTCAAACAAGTTGCCCTTTAGGTGCATCTTGGATGGAACAGTACTTTATCTTCATCCCAAAGAAATCAGTGTATTAAATTTGTTTGAAAAATTATTATCCAAACCATGACTCCTTTTCAGACAGTGTTTGAACTGCATACTAAAAAGGCCAAATTTCCCCCGAGAGCCAGCACAAGCACAGGGAAGATAAGTGCTGTAGTATATCCTCCCTCTGCAAGAAAATGTACCAGCAGCAAAGACACAACATCAGCTCAAACTCAGAAGGCACAGAAACTGCAGAAATCTCATGGGCATGGGCATCTTTCCTCATGGCCAAAATACAATCCTGAGGTGCCTTCAGTGTTTAAAGGCAGACCCTACAGTGTTTCAGAGCACTAAATCCAGCACCACAGCCCCAGTGGGTGAAGTTAATAAACTGAAAGGCGTCAGACCCAAAGGGGCGATGCGAGGGCAGGGGATAGGAGGAACACCCTTTCTGCTGAGAACTTCTAGGGGTGGAAGATGTTTGTTAAAATGAAAGAGAATCAAGATTCACCCCAAAAGAAGGAGGTTAGGTTGTTGAGCAGAGCAGAGGTCAGCAAAGCAGGCTGGCTGGAAAAGGCTGGGATGGAAACCGCCAATAGAACATCCCACCCTGGACTCTCAGGGAATAATCTCCATCATCCCCAGTTTAAAGGTCAGATCAAGGCAGGTTTAGGGGGAAAAAAAAATCTCCTCAAAAGGTCCAAGGCATAACTAATTCACGTCTGTGCAAGCTGAGAGAAGATTACAAAAATGGTCCCTGTGATTTTTTTTTTAAATATTTTTTCAATTTATAAATGTAGGGGAAAAGGTTGTTCTGGACAAATTACCATTTTTAGTGATACGTTCTACTGTAATTATAAAGAATTTTGGATTAGTTAATATGCTTAAAGCTACACTATTAAAATTAGTGTTACAGAGACAAGTATTAATTAAATTATGAAGTAGGACAAGTTAAGACATGGCAGTGAGTACCAATAGGGGTGGGTTAGCAGTTTGTAGGAACTGGGAACATTAACTGAGAATTCCCAGAGCAATTCCACCCATTCAAAAATTCTATTAATGTATATTTATACTCTGTATACAATAACCACAACAACTGCTAAAATATTTAGATTTGATGTAATATGTACTAGTTCCTCTGCTGTGGTACACTTGGCCCTTAGATAATAAATAACATTAGTTTTTTAGGTTTGTCAAGGCATGTCTCCAAGAGGCTCTGTGGATAACATCCAGACAACCCTTCCTTAAATAAGAAGGTTGCCATATTCTTCATGCCTTACTCTTTGCTGACAGAATAATTTCATTCAGATTTCACTGTGATTCTACATTTTCTGGTTACATCCTGTGTTCTTCTGGCACTTATTTGCTTCTAAATAAATTCAGGCTATTACATGTAGAGGGATCTTGTTTTGCAAGATCTTTCTCAAAATCAAAACTATTAGAACTTGTAAAAATAAGGTCTCTAAGACTGTGTGAACTCAGATTTTTCAACAAATCCTCCACCCCAAACCATCATCACTTTCTCTGATTGGGAGTTCCTACAGACAAACTACATCTTCTTCTGAATTTGCACTTCACAGGTACTTAAAAAAAGGATGTTTCACTGCCAAAATTTGTGCTTTACAATTGATTACCTGCATTGTGGTTGTCCTATGGAAAACATCCCATGGGAGAGCCATGAGGGTCACAAAGAAATTTCAAGATTTACGTATGAACGCTTTCAAAGCAGAAGCAAAAATCCATTTACATTTGCACATGTAGCCATTTTAATTAGAACCATGGATTTATCTGTATAAATAAGCCCAGGGCAGAATTACTTTCAAAAGAAACCAGTGACCTGAAGAACTCTTTTTTCCCCTACTTCATCCCATTGTGGACCTCTAAGTGTTGATTATTTTAATAAAAACAAAAAATTAAGAAAGAACAAACCCCAAAGAAGCTTTAAGTGATCTGTAATGTGCAATGAAGTGTAGATGTGTGAAAGAAGGGCCTGGATGAGCTCTCCAGGCTGGGAGAAGCTGATTTTTATTGCTGTGTCACAGTCACAGTGTTTGTGCTGGTCTGAGACCCTCCCCAGGACCTGCCCAGCAGAGGTCCCAGGGTGTAAATCAGCTCTTGTCTCCAGCCCAGTTCCTGATTTCACATGCAATGAGGACCTTCCTTGGGAGCTGAAGGTCACAGCTGGGACAGAGAGAAAAGAGGTGGCACGGAGAAATGTGCTGGAGGGACAAACTGAGGGGGGTTTGGATTAGAAGATTCAGAGGCTGGGGTGAATTTGGTGAGAGAACCACAAATTTGGGGAGTTTAACCAGAATTATTCTGTTTAGAACTCAACTGAAAAAATCTAATGTTAGCATAACACCAGAACAGAACAACATCTTCAGTCCCAGTATGTAGTTATGTTTTCCTGCTTTTTCAAAACTGTGGAATAAATACCTGTCCTGATTTACATGTAATGCAGTCTATTAAATTTTTAATGTTTCTTCTGGGCTCAGTACAGCTCTTTCATCTCCACTATCATTATGTTAATGATGTAGTGAAATAACATTGATTTTAAAACTCTCATTTTCTGCCTTGTTAAAAAACCAAACAGATGAAAAGCCTACAATCTGATTTTTGCCCCAAAAGCAGAATATTGTTGGCCTGCCCTACAGCACCTGGACTAGGAACAAAGGGGAAGTCACAAACCTGAGTATCAGGAACTCCCTTGAAATGGGAGTGGAGAGACAACACACAACCCACAAACAACAAAACATCTAAAGGAAAAAATGCAATAAAAATTGGGTAAAATTATCCCTTGAGTAATGCTGGATGAAATCCAGACTAAAATCACTGAACAGTGAAGCGATTCCAATTTATGCCACAGTAACATCAAAATACTTCCTTCTCCTCTATAAACATCCTTTAATTCTTTCTGGAAAATGGAAGAGTACCACATGTGACAAGTGTTCCTAAGCAGCATGCTGAGCACCAAATGTGAACTATAATTCATAATTCATGCTCAATTAATCATAATGTATAAGGAACGGCTCTGTTAATGCTTCTGCTAACTACCTAACCTATTTTGAGAGATGCAGGCAGAATTTCAGCTCCTGCGAGTTGCTGTTGTGAGTGACAGACTATGGATACCCCAGCAGCTGTCAAAGTCACCAGCCTTCCCCTTAAGGAAGAGAAAAGCAATTCTCATTATTGCAGGAAGCTAAGAAAAACTCTGAAAAGCAGAAATAAAAGTATGTGAGGGTGGAGAACGTTATCTTTTCTCATGTAAATCCCATTGAAAAGCAGCCTGTGTAATTCAAGCCTTGCACCAAACTAAGATTTGGAACAACCTTCATTTAGCAAATGAGCAAATTTCCAAGGGATACAACTGAAAGAGGAGAGGTGTGGTGTCTCTAGATATTGTTCTGGCATTATTTTTACATGGCAACCAGGGAGCAAACCCTGATTGAGGGGAAGAAGCTTTACCTTCACACGCTACTATTTTTATTAATCAGAAGGAGGAGTTAAAAATGGACCGGCTCTTTGCTCTGCTCAAATCACATTCTGACAGAGGAAACTGATTGGAATCATCAAAGCCACACTCACAGCTGATGGACCTGGAATCAGCCTCTCTACCTCAGGATATGTTGTGGATATTAGAAAGCTGGACTTCATGGTCCAGCATTTCTGAGCTGCATAAACTGGCAAGAAGAGTGGTGACTCGATGAATCCTTGAAATCCTCTGGCCTCATTTGTGTCAGGCACCCCCACAGGCACATGGCAATATTTTAGAATGCCCACAGCATAGTCAGGTAAGTGCTTATGTTAGAAAACATACATAAAACTACCATGATGAAAGAGGAGAATTGCATAAAAATCTCTCTGATGTGTTCTGCCAATGAAATCTGGCTGTTTCACCCTGCCACCTAAAACTTAGGGACAACATGGAACACATTTTCCAAGCTTCCTGCAATATCATTCCAAGTCTCCTGCAGCCCTCAGTACTTCGGGGCTTTCCAGCCAGGAGAAGCTCAGCTAATTGTATTCCAACCTGTCACCACCAGACTTCGGGGCGTTTTCTTCTTCCCCCCCTCTCCATTTTTAACTGCTATTTTCCATCTCAAACCAGTAAAACCTGCCATGGAAAGCTGAGCTCAGCATTAGAGCACCGCTCTTGGAAAATCTCTCGGAAAACTGTTAAAACACGGAGCATTCTTGTCTCTTGAATAGCAATTCCCGGCTGTTAGGGACATCAGAGAGCAGGAACGGGCAGAGGGGCGCGGACGGAGCGCAGGGGAGGGGCAGCGCTCCCGCCGGGGTTCAGCCGAGAGCGGCAGCGATGGGCAAAGGGCCGGGGGGAGCGCGGCCCGGGAGGGTGCGCCGGGCCGGAGGGGCGGCCGGGGCCCACCTGTGCTCGCCTAAACTCACCTGTGCTCGCCTAAACTCACCTGAGCTCACCTGTGCCCACCTGAGCCTGCCTGTGCTCGCCTAAACTCACCTGAGATCACCTATGCCCACCTGTGCCCGTCTAAACTCACCTGAAATCACCTGTGCCTACCTGAGCTCCCCGTGCTCGCCTAAACTCACCTGTGCCCGCCTAAACTCACCTGAGCTCACCTGTTGCCCACCTGAGCCTGCCTGTGCTCGCCTAAACTCACCTACGCTCACCTGTTGCCCCCCTGAGCCTGCCTGTGCTCGCCTAAACTCACCTAAGCTCACCTGT
>VWYO01016609.1:222257-259032 GCA_013400275.1 Rhadina sibilatrix
CTCACCTGAGCTCACCTGTGCCCACCTGAGCCCCCCCAAACTCACCTGAGCTCACCTGTGCCCACCTGAGCGGGAGCGGCCGCGCCTCCGCCCCTCGCCGCCAGGTGGCGCCGCAGCACCGGCTCAGGGGGCCGGGATCGGGATCGGGATCGGGACCGGGATCGGGGCCGGGATCGAGATCCGGACCGGGATCGGGGATCAGGATCGGGACCGGGATCGGGGCCGGGATCGGGGATCGGGACCGGGATCGGGGATCGGGATTGGGATCGGGATTGGGATCGGGGATCGGGGCCGGGATCGGGGCCGGGACCGGGGAGCCGCCCGGGCCCAGCAGCTCTCCCGCCCGTCAGGGAGCGCTCCCGGAGCAGCGCTGCCGCTGTTATCGGGAAATCCTTTCTCGTGCCGCTGCGGTGCCGGGGGTGCCCGGGGAAATGGGGTCCGGCGGGGGCAGAGCTGCTCCGCCAGGGGCAGACAGCGCCTCACCCACTGTCAGACACTGCCGAGTTCCTCCTCTGGCTGACAATGAAAGTGCTCGCAACAGCCTGATCCTCAGACAACACCCACGCATGAATAAGTTTACTCAAATTCACAGTCCCACAGAATCCAATTAAACAACGCAAGAGCATGAAGTAACTCATGTATTCATGGATACGGATAGCTGCGTCCAGCATTTCCTTTGGTCTGGTGCCAGCTACAGTAACCATCCCTTATCTGTATTTCATTTCTCAGCTCTACAATTAAAAGTTACATTCAAGCATCCTCCTCCCAGCGGGCCCTCAAGGATGAAACTTTTATAGGTCTTCAAATGCATTATGTATCCACTACTTGTGTTTGTTGTCCGGGAAAGCTGCAATGGATTCTATAGGGAAAGCACAAAACAATGCATTATGTATTCAGGATTTTGTGCTGATCTCAGTAATGGTTACAATGTTTAGAATAAAAGGATCATAGCTATTTGATAATTAATTACACTCTAATTGCATTCACCTGGGAAAATTAGCTAGCACTAAGGAGCAAACAGGAGTCAATAATATTAGTATAGGTGATCACCAATCTTACATGTAAAAGTACCAATTAGTTAAGCAGAGTTAAACAGAGTCAGTGATAATTTGCATGAAGGCTTCTGAACGTAGAGATAAATTAAACACATGGAAAGAAAGAGAAATAAAGCTACAACTTAATCTAAACTAGTGACCCATTTTCCTTTTTTAGGGCTGCAGCAGCAGGTTAACCCCTGGGAGGAATGGGAGCACCGATGGCACCTCCTCAGCTGAGCTGTGCACAATCCACCTCTGCAGAGAGCCTCCCCCCACGCTCTGGAGTGCAGCAGTGCTATATTAATGTGTGTAAGAGGGATGGAAAACCAGGGCTACTCACTCCTGTATAATGACAAGCAGATGGTGCAGTGTGACTTGGCCCAGACGTGGCTGGAGCTCAGGGAACGCAGTTGGGCCATCCCCAGGCAGAAGGAACTGCTGGTGAAACTTTATTACTCAAGGGTGGGGCCCTGGACTTTCATCTCACAGAGGGGGAAAAATAGATGGAAACAAGTCTTGACTGCTGCTGATTCATGGGCTATTGCACCCAGCCACAAAGAGAGGTAAATTTTGGCCCCTTACCAGTCCTGAGTGTAGCAGAGCTTTTCCCCAGCCCTCAGCTCAGCAGCAATGATACAACAGAATGGAGTCTTTCATGGGTTTGGTAGCACAGAGCTCCCCCAGGACTCCTTGGCTTGTGCCTACAGGATCTGGGAGCCACATATGAACCCCACCCAAGCAGCATAAAAATCACTGCCACTGATCCTGTACAGCTGAACACAATGAATGAGAGCATGAAATCTGTGACCCCTGAACTAACAACTTCCAAGCTCAAACACCTGTGGCTGTATTCACTTGATAGCAGTCCAAATGGCTGAGCCTTCCTTAGGGAAAACGAGGCAGAGAAGTACTTGTACAGCACCTCACTTCCAGGGCTGCTGGATTTGGAGGAGCTCAGCCCTGCCCTCAGCCTGAGCCAGGCTGCCTTACAATCAGATATTCTCCTCAGGTACTGCCAGGGTAGGGGAGGAGACAAATCCTCAAAAAGGAGCCTTGCAGCATGCAGAGAGAGCACCATGCTCAGCTGTTGAAGTGCAGGGTCTGCTCTTGCACGGTGTTGCCATTTAGTCCTTACAGAGTGATTCCTTCTCTCCTGGGACTCGCAGTTAGTTCAGCATTTCCACTGCCTTTCCCTTTGCTGATATGCAGTGGCTGTAACTGCTGCCCATCCTGCCACATGGGCTTCATACATGGCCAAGTAGTTCTGTACAATTTTGTTATTATCATGCAAACTACTGCCCTTAGGACTGAAAAGCATCTGCCTCTCAGATGGAAGCATGCAACTTCTTGGCCAGGGTGAAGAACCATTGTACACTTACTGTTCAAAGTGCAGCTCTTTTAAACTGAATTATGATGAAAAATATCAACTGTAAAAATATCTGTGATGAAGTTTCCAGGCCTCATAAGGACTGTGGGACTCCTGCATGGTTGTTGGATAAAAAAAAAGAATGTGCAGGAAATCTCAGTCATTTCACAAACAGTGATGAGGCCCCTGTTCTCTTTGATTATAGCCATTGGTGAAAAGACAATTTCTCATCAGGCCCTTTCTGTGGTCCAGGAATGAAGAGCAGGTTGTCCAGCACGTGGCCAGGACCAGGACCCAGCAGAACATCTGAAATGCAGCTGCTAATCCAAGAATGCCTTTGCTCTGGGATCCATAACTGGAATTGATTACAGCCCCAGCCACATACATCCCAGATCCTCAGGAGCATTATTCTCACACAACTGCTCTAAACTTGAGGATAACTTGAGCTCTCTTGTCTGCCATCTGCCTTACAATAAGTTGACATTCTTATGTATTCTCTCCGCCAAAAGGCAACTTTTAAAATGCTATTAAAAAAAAACTGTGTACAAATTAAACAGTCAACACATTTTACTGCTGCTCAGTAACTAAAATGCTTTCACTATGCTATGCAATCTATAACTGCTGAAATTACTTTCATGTGTGTTTATAAGTCTTCCTATATTTTCTTCTCATTACTCCAAATACATTTTAAAAGCTTGTTAAGATAGATTTGTTGGTGTTTTGTATCTAGCTGACTGTGCATGTTAAAGGCTTCAACTGTGACTTTCCTAACTTGAAACACACTATTCCTCATGCTGCTTGTTAAAACACATATCATTCCAACCATGTACATTAATTGGCTTGTCTAGGGAAACACAGCTCAGTTTATGAAGTCTGTCATCCTGCTTTGTAGCTTAATTATAAAACAAAATTATTTTTCCTTCCCCCCAGCTAGACTATTTGCTCTGTGTTTTTATTTTTTTTTTTTTTTCCCTTCCTCACGCTGCTGTTTAAATTCCAGGGCTGAGTAACTGATCTGCTGGGTCCTGCTTCAGCAGCTGCTCCCAGGGCTGGTGCTGAGCTGGTTCTTTAGGGAATGCAGGCTCTGCCAGGGTCTTAAACTGCACTTGTAAACCACCTGGGGCTGAGAGGTGCTGACAATCAATCATGTCCAGGCTAAAGTCTGCCATTTCTAAGAGAGGCAAAGGGTTATTTAAGTTACTGCATGCTGACTTGGGATGTTCTGTGTACACCCAGCCCCTCTACAGCGCAGCAGGGCTGCCACAAACCCAAAAAGCAGGGAAGCTCAGACATCTCCAGGGACAAAGGAACAACAAACCTGCAGAAAACAGGTGTAGTAACTCTTGACAGAGCCAACACTCAGTGAGAGATGACATTAAGCTCCTTTGAGACCAACACTGAATAAAGTGCCCACCATTGGTAACTCCACTGGGTTCGTCCTAAGGGTTTTCTTTTCCTAGAGTAGAATCCTTGCTGAAGGGTCAATGGCACAGCCAGAAGTCAAGAGCAGCCCAAATTAGACTGTCCTGGAGTGAGGGAAACTCAGGTTTCAGGCTCACTGCAAACCACAGAACCGAAGGATAAAGTCACAGGTCAGCAGCTGTAGTCACAGCAGGACTGCCACTGACTTCAGAGGCACCAGGAACTCCCCCATGGAAGGAAAAAAAGGGCCTTAAATCTACCAACTGAAACCTAATGTACTAAAGAAGGGTTCTAAAAAAATATTCAGAGCTATAAAAGATCTCTATGAAAATTAACTTTTTTTTTTCTACACCATTCTGCTTAGGGTCTAAATCCACAGCTCCCATCCAGCAACTCCCTAAACTTCCACGCTGCTGAAAGAGTCACTTGATAGGTTGATTTTAGGCAACTCTTCAAGAGTGGAACAGTGCAAAGCAACAAGAACCTGAAGCACTACAGAACCTTTAAAATACCCATGTATGCTAACTGCTTCTTCCTTCTCTAACACAAATTCTCCATGTTTTAGAGGTCAGATCCTGTAAAAGGTCTTCTGAATCCGAAGCCAGAATCTTAATGCAGGGCCGTGATAATTTGGGATAGAAATCAAAATTACCAAACTTCACAATGCACGTGCTATTACAAACTTTGCTTCTCATTACAGAAAACCCAATTTCCCTTTACAAAGGGATCGATCTTGACCAAGATACATGTCTTCCAGCAAGCAGCCCCTCAATAAAAACACTCAGGTAAAAAATCCTTACTTTAAGGAGGGCCCCAGGATCCAAGTTCTCCCTTCTGACTGCACCAGCCCACTCCCTCCCACAATGGCAGGAAGGCCGTATGTGCCAAGAGTTATTGGCATCATCTGTAACTAAGCATTCTGCTAGTGATTTAGGAAATCTGCTAATGAGAAATTAATTGGAATCAGGATCAGCCAATTGCACAAATTTTCCCCTTGATTAACACACCCACTTGTCGACAGGATGAATTACAAGTCGTGCCATTCACTGAGGTAGCTGGGCCCCAGGGAAGTGGTCGGTGCTCTTGCAGAGTGCTGGCATTTAATGTGCCCAGGAACTGGTGATGCTGGGAGGGTCTGCAGGGCTGGGGGGGTCACAGGAACTGAGCAGGGAGAGCAAAGGTCAGTGCCACACAGCCCCTGAGCTGGGGCTGCAGCTGACTGCTCAGCTCTGCAGTGGCAGTGCTGTGGCACAAGTGCAGTGTGAGCTCCACAGCTGTAGCACCTGCACCAGCACTGAGTGGGGGAAAGTGAGCTCAGCAGGGTACAGCACAGCTTGTGGTGCCTCCCTGCTGCTGGTCTGATTGCTGCAAACCCTCCCTGCCTGGCTTGGCCAGTACTGGTGCTACCAGAGCCAGCCTGCCTTGTGGTCTATCTTCTGTGATCGTGGCTGGGCTCAAATCTTCATCTTTCTTACGTTTGTAACTTAAGAAACCTTGAACTCAGACTAGTGCAAGGCAAGTGTGGAGTCAGTTTGGGTCAGCAGATGCCCAGCAGAGTGTGGGCTGAGGGCACTCTGAGCCCAGGAGCACTCAGCACCCTGAGCTCTCTCCTCTGTGTCCCTCTGTGTCCTGGAGCAGCCTCTTCAGGGTGCCAAACACAGCCACAGCAAACACCAGTGGGTGCATGGATATTCATTTCTTCAGTGCCATGAGTATTACCAAATCATTTCTGAATAAAACCCAGACAGGGCTGCCACAAGCATCTAGATTTGGCCTAATGCTGCCCCAGCACCACAGGAAGAGCATTGCTGTGATAGCTTGCAGCTGGCCATGGGACTCAAGGCAGGCTGTGCTCCTCGAGTTCAGCGTTTTACAATTCCACATTAAGCACAGTGAATGCTAATGAGAGAGCCCTGGAGCTGCTTGGGTGGTCTGTAACAGGGGATGACAGGTCCCCAAGGAGAGGATCAGACTCCCCTCTAATGTGACAAGCATGGCTGTGTGATTCTCTGCTCTCCTGACACGCTTCCCCCGCTGCCTTGTGAGGAAGGACAGCCTTTTATCTCAGGAGAGAGGCAGTGGGTTGGAAGAAGCTGATGATCAGCTTTGCTTTCACATGGAAGGGGATGAGTTGCAAATTACCTGCTGTCAGTGCAAGGCCAAAGCCAGAGCAGAAGGCTGGGCTGGAAACAAGATGTATGTTAAAAGGGGAATGGAATGCTTGAAGGGTGCTGAGTGTTTTGAGGTAGGAAGCATTTTGCGGAAGAGATGTCTGCATAAGTAACATCTCTGTAAGCAGGGATGTATGGAGATGGGAAATTGCTCCTAGAGCTCTGAGGAAACAAAGGTTTACTGCTTTAAGTGAAAAGGGAAAAGGAGAGGCCAGGCTGTGCCCCTGCTTTGCAGGGAAAGCAATACTGTGTGAGGTTTTGATGAACAGCTGTAAGGAAGGCTCACTCTCCAAGACAGACTGAACCTGAGCTCGCTGAGGGCAGAGAAGGATCAACCTCTGCCTCTGTGAGAGAGCAGTGGGGTCACTCTGTCTGCCCCAGGGCTCCCGTGGTGCCTGGGCTGTCCTGCACCTCTGTGTGCACCCCCGGGCCCCAGGCAGCCCCCAGGCCACACGAGGCAGAGCCTGTCAGGATCTGAGCACTGAGAATCCCCCAGTGCCATGGCACTGGCAATCTGCTCTAGACACAGCCCAGGGAAGCACGGGCATCCTTTGCAACAGGAGCCCTGGAACACCAGACAGAGCAGGGCAGCGTGGCACAGTCCCAGTCACCTGCAGCCAGGGACAGCAGCGTGTGCCCAGGAGGGCTGTGCAGCCAACAGACACCAAATCCATCTCCTGAGCCCAGAGCCAGCCCAGAGGGCACCCAGGCACATCCTTCAGCAGTCACTCACCCTGTCACAAACACATAAACCACGGGCTTTGCATCCAATTAGTACCCAAAGGCGTGAAGATTTTTCTGCATTTAGAAATTTCTAAGAAACTAACCTCCAAAGCACTTGTTTTCAGTCTAACGCCTCCTGAGGGTTGGGAGGAGGTTATTTGTATGGATTTATTTTGCTGACTGTTGTCAGGCTTACACTGAATGCTGGGCTCCTGTTGCTTTACCTGTGCATGAGAGGATGTTGCAAATGCCAGAGATGAGAATCTTCCTTGCAGGAGCCCGGGGCTTCCAACCCAGTCAGAACTGGCAGACACCACCCCCATCATCTTGGCATGCCCACAGTCTGTACAGAGAGCACTCTGGATACATTAGTGATCAAACCATGTCAGCTATGACAGAATAAAAGTCTTTGAAGATTAAGCAGGAAAAAAAAAAAAAGGTCTTTGAAATAGATATTGAAAAGTTACGTTGGCCTTTTACTTATCTCAATCTAAAGCTTCCAACAGTGGTCTTGCAGAACAGAACTGACCAGG
This sequence comes from Rhadina sibilatrix, assembly GCA_013400275.1. Classification (NCBI taxonomy): domain Eukaryota; kingdom Metazoa; phylum Chordata; class Aves; order Passeriformes; family Phylloscopidae; genus Rhadina; species Rhadina sibilatrix. Next base: position 229,510 of record VWYO01016609.1, read on the forward strand.
GATTGCTTTATCGTGCATGAAATGATTTTATTTCATCCTGGTGCAGGAAATGACATGAAAACCATGTGAAAATAGTGAAGTTTTAAGTCTGACAGGAAAAAAGGCAAATAGACTGATTTATGCTAAGCTCAGAAATACTTTCCCTTCTTACCCGCTGACCATCCCAAGCCTGGTCTCTGTGTGGAGCCAAGAATTAAAAATACATCAAACTCCATTCAATTTGCAGGTATGAGGGAGTTTCAACTGCAAAAGGTTAACTCATTCCTTCCTCTGATGCCATTTGCAGAAACCACAGAGAGTCCCAACAGAACATGGGATCTCATTTTCCTGCAAGACAAAGTTGCACAGCCTTCCTTCAGCCACTCAAGCTGTTGGTAACTACTAGAGGAGTGTTGGGATTTTGGACACCTTAGAAAACTTCAGGAGTCATATTACACAAGAGCTCAGCTCCCAACATTAACAAAAATAAAAACTCATAGCAACAGATTTTTTTTTTTTAAATCAGAACAGCTTCTTAAGACACTGCAAATGAAAACATCTTCTGTGACATTTTCCTTGGGAGAGGGCAGGGGCTGTGTTCTCTCAGCCAAAGGTGTGAGTTGATGCACCTGAACCCATGCTCACATCACACCTTTCCCACTCAAGGAGTGCCACCACAGGAACTACACATTATCTTTTTCCTGGTGCAACTGCAGGCTTCTGTCAGAACCAGCAGTTTGCATTCCCTCCCACAGTTTGTCCCTGCTCCAGGCTCCTGCCCCTTGCCCCTGCTGGAATCAATGACTGGGCTGGTCAAAGAGAACAGGCAGGGTATGGGATGTTGGGGGGGGATTTTTACTGAAATAGTTTCCTGTCAAATTTGGCCAAGCACCTCTTGCAAGATCCAGTCAGCAGGAATGCAAAGGCAAGAGTGGAGCTGGGAGTGTTTCTGACAGCAGCTGTCATTAAATAGGTGTAACACCAGACTGCACCTTATGGGGACTAAGGATGTTTGTTTATTTAATCTAAAAGTCAGAAACAGCTCTGAGGAAAAGGGTGAAAATTGCAGATAAGTAAGAAAAGGCATTCAAAATAGCAAAGAGATACTCTGATTCCAGGCAACACATCTGATTTTCCTTTAGCTCATATCAAGCAAAATCTGTCTGCCTCACTCACATTGTTCTGAACTCACTTAGGATTTGTTCAAAATCTCACAGCCCACCCAAAAACTCTGCTGGTTTTCATTGATTTTTGTGCTTGGGTGAGATCAAACACACATACCCTTGCAAAATTCAAAAGGCAGACCACGTGCAAAGAAATTACCAGATACTCTGCCTCCCCATGATGGGTGTAGGTGACTTTTACACAACTCTGTATTTAGCTATTCCCACCTTTGATGTTACCATGTCTCAGATGGCATTTCCCCTTTCCTTTATACTTCCTTTAGGCAACAGTGGCATTTTTTAACTAGAAGCAGAAATGTCTTGGATTCTGACAGTTGCTTTCCGTTGTCAGCCAGAGAATAACAGGTCCCAACTTCTAATCTTGCATTGTTTGTCTTTTAAACTAAAAAACTGCCAAAATCTTCTGTTAATGGAGGCAGAAACGTTTGCATGCTAATTTGCTTCTGAAAGATTTAAAAATGTTGTTACTGGCAGCCTGGAGAAATAACTATTTAAGAAGCCTATCCAATTTAATATTTTTATTATCGTTTGCTATTTATACAATAACACTGAATGTCCCTGGTGTTTAACAGGGACGTTCATCACTTTACACATTAACTGCCTAATCCTAGCAAAATCCCTGTTTGGGAGACAAGTATTGTAATCTTTCCTCTGCAGATGAGGCTGTTTCAGTGCCACATCTCTGCATTTTGCCCAAGAGCCCAATGCAAGAGGCAGGAGCAGGCTGGCAGAGGGACACCTTGTGCTTGGGGCCAGCTCTGGCCAAGCCAGGAGGGTTTCCTCAGCAGAAAATTGAAGGTATGGAAGAGTGCTGCCCATTTCCATGGATGGGCCTTACTGCCCCTCTCTTTATCCATGGATACGAAGCAAACCACCCCAAATGAGAGCAGACTTTGTTCCTGTGTGTGGTTTGTGTGCTGTGACACCGTGGAACGTGGCTGCTCCAGGCATAAAGGACAACCCAGTCCCTGGAGCTGCAGCCTTAGAGACTCCAGGAATGGGCACCACGGAGGCAGACCTGAGCATTCCCCACCCAGCTGGACTGATGGAACACAGAGTTGACCTTCACTAAGGTAACTATCACCAGCACAGGTCTGAAATGTCTTCCATGTGGTCCTTGACTCAGTGCAAGGCTCAGAGCCAGCCTCCAGCAGACACTCAGTGTCACAGCTACTTTTGCTTGTAACCCAAAACCTCTGGGGACTGGCCTTGCTCCACCTGGGCTCCCAGGACTGATCCCACTGCTGCCTGCACAAGAACCTTACTTCAGGGCAGAACAAGAAATAAATATTTGTTTATTTTCAGGGCCTTAAGGTGGTGCCTCCTTCCTAGAACTGCTGCCTTGTCTATTAAAACAACACACAATGGTTTCTCATTTCATATGGACACATCTTGAATTTCCCAGCTGTCATCTGATGGATAGGAGCATCAGGAGAGAATGAAAAAAACCAACAAGCATAGTGTATAAACCACCCTGGGGAATAAATTTTGCAGACTCTGAACATCAATGATGTGCAATTCTTTGTTTGCTGAAGTGAGCAGGGAGAACTGTACATAACAATTATATTAAAACACTGCACAGGGCTTGAGCTTTAAATATCTCAGAGGAAGAAAACACACATGCAAAGTTATTTTCAGCTGTTTCTTTAAGAGGGAGAGGTGAAGGTTACACACAGAGTGTGAACTACCTTGGGTAATCTGAGAGCTCTTGTGCTGGGAGAGCTGCAGCCATCCCTGGGCTGTGATTTGGCACCTCAGCCAGAGACCCTGCAGGAATCAAACACAAGCATTGCCCCCAGGACTTCTGATTAAAAAGTTAAGAAAGAAGAAACTCATGAGTTTTATTGCACACAGCATTTCTATTAAAGCCAGTGGGGTTTGTGCCATAACAAAGGTGACACACAGGCTCAGTGGCTGCCCCTGTAGGTGCCACAAGGTTTGCTCGTGGAGGAGAGCTCACATTTTGGGGATGTCTTTAGAGGGGCCAAAGCTCTACAGCGACAGCTCCTACAACAATGCTTCCCCTGGCAGGATGCATCCCTCTCCTCTTTGAGACTGAAAACCCTTTAAAAAGCAGATCTCCCCACCTGATTGTGTGTCTTTGTTTGAGAAAAAATGTCTTATCTGCAGCAGCACCTAATTTCTCACCAGCATCCTCCACTCTTTCAAATTTCTTCAAGTCATTTGACAGATGTACTCCTTAAGCTTTGTTTTGAACAATTTACTGACACAAAACTCCCCAGTAATCCCAAAGATCTCAGCTCACCCTGCCACAGACCCTTTTCCCAACCACACACCCCAAGTGTAAATTTAAGAGTGGAATATAAAGAGCACAAGGAAAGTAACCCAGAAAGCTTTAAGTAGCAGAAAAGTGATAATAATTTCTTCAGTATAAGTAACATTTTCCAAACACACCTCTCAATAACAATCCTCAACACTAAAGGAAGAGAAAATACATTACCTCATAATGGCACCAGAGTGATCACAGCAATGGCTCATCCCTACAGGAGTGACAGAGATGTGACATCAACCCTTCCAGCAGGGAAACCTCCCCTGAGCTGCAAAGACAGTGCCATGGATGTAGGGAAAAACTGTCACATAAGGGGCCAGCACTGCCCTTCAGCGTGCCCAGTCTCATCTGGAAAATCTGTTGTAGCTACAGCTTGCCTCCAGCCTTTTGCTTCCAGCAATTATTGATCTCAGGTCTCACAGATCCTGTTAGACAGAACCAAACACCCAAAATAAATGAGCAAAATTAACGAGCATAATTAACAAGCAGAAAAAAAAAAAGCAGAAACCCATTTGTTCAAATTTATATAAATACTCACATTCCATTAAGCCTGTTTTAACCCATACGTGGAAGATATGAAGTATTCTGCACTACTTACACCAATGAAATCCTTGGTGGCAGACAGAAGGGGCATCCATTTATTAACCAGAAAGAATAGACCAATATTCTTCAGACAAATTGAGGCAGTAAGGACTACAGAGCAATCAGATCTATTTAAGGATCAGCTTGGGAGTTCTTACAACTACAAACAGAAATAGGATTTTGCTGTAAGCATGCAATAAATGTAGAGCCACAGCAGACAGGGAGACAGTCCTCCAGCATTTATAAAGACATCAAAGCAAGGAGGACAGAAATAAGCTTTAGTTCTTAAAAAAATATTTTACGTCATTAGGAAAAACTTGTGAAGTTTCACAAATATTCTAAAGGTTTGGGATCTTCCCATTGGCCTTAATTTTACCTACAGTAAAGTTAAAAAGTATACTTCCTAAATAGAGTGGGAGTTGTGTTTCCTTGACAGTCACCTTATACCAAGAAAGCATAAAGGCAAAGAAATTCACAGGAAAGGACAGAACAAGGTGTATTTCCTCAAGCATCCTGGCAGAAATGCAAGTAGAAAAAGGCTGTCAAAAAGCACCTCCTGGTGACAGGGTAATGAGGGGCTGATGCAGCAAATCTGTTTCAGCCTTCACTGAGATTTTTCTTTCTTCCTCTGTCTGCTCTTTGTCTTTAAGTGTTTTCAGTGTGATTTTAACGCAGTGTGTGTTGCATGAATAAAACAGTGCCATGGAGGCACGGGCTGAAGTCTTTCCAAAATTTCAACAGATCAGGAAAGAATACTTTCTCAGTAGTTTGCAATGTGCAGAGTTTACACCTGCTGGTCTTTACAAGAGGGTATTGTACTGATGCTCAGAGCTTGACAGCCAAGGACAGGAGCAAAAAGCCTTTGGTCAAGATTTCCAGCTGCATCTCAGAGGGGTTGTCTTGGTTTGGAAAGACAGGTCTCTGCCAGGGAAAGCTGGAGTTTCCCTTAGAATGAGGAATGTAAACCCCTCACCCTCGCCAGATTATAATTTTGCAATCAAGGGTTTTTGGGCAAAGATTTGGGAATAGGAATAACAGTTCTTTACTAGGAATATTAACAATACAAATGTAGTAGGAAACAAAACCACCCAACCAAGCCAGCAAACAAACAAACAACAATTTTGGAGAACCCTGACAGAGTCAGAGCTACAACCTGACACCCTGTTGGTCAGGGTGTTGGAAGCAGCCCAAAAGTGAGTCCTCCTGGAGTGGCAGATGTGGTTCTGGTGCAGTAGAGATGATCCTGTAGGAGAAGGGTCCAGTCTTCCTCCAGGAATCAGGTGAAGCTGGATACCTGGGGTTCCTGTGTCTCAGTTTTATCCAGGTAGGAATGGTTGGCTCCCCCCACTGGGTGGAGCATCTCCAATAGGATGATGGAATGTGGATTTACTGCTTTGGGGAGGAGAACAGCTTGGGAAGTCTTAATGGTCCATTGTGAAAAGAGATAAGAAACACTGCCCCACCTGGTTTGAACACCTGGCCCATTATCAGAAGGCACCTGCCCCCCTCCTCACAGAGTTACAAGAGATAAAGAAAACACATCTCCCCAGCTGCTTTCAGCAGATGAAATAGAATAGACATTTTTGGTTCCACAACCCAAGACAGGGGTGCAAGGTGCCACGGGCTGGGAGTGGTGGCAGATCAATGGTAGGTCCAACTCTGTCCCCGTGAGGGACAGCTGAAGCTGCTGGTGACTGCAAGCTGGGGTGTGGTGTCACCCAGGGAGAGCCTCTCTGGTGCTAGACAGGAGCTGTGCTGTGGGAAGCACAGCAGCTACAGAACAGCTTGCTGAGAGCCACCCTCGCTGCTCCTGACTCACACCCGCCGCGGCGCCCAGCAACGCCTGCAGCCTCCTCCTCCTGCTTCTTCTCCCCAGCCAAGAGCTGGGACAGCAGCCAGCAGGCTTCCAACTTTGTGCACTTGACAGCGAGTCACCCCTGGTGACACAGCCCCTCCTGGCTGGCTCAGTGTGTGGTGTGGCATCCCCCTGTCACACCCTGTCACCCCTCGGCTGCTGCCGCTCCTTACAGGTCGTCAGCAAAACGCCCACGCCTCAGCAGGGACCACAAAGCTTTCACTCAAGCTTAGATAAGGCTGTGTTCCTAAAAGGAAAGGGTGTTGTTACAACACTTACCAGCCGTAGTGTATTTTTGGGAGAGGAACCAGTACTGAAGCCACCCTCGGCTGTGGGAGCAGAGCTGAGGAGTTTGCCTGCAGCATCATCTCAGCACTCTCTGCCCAGCCAAACCCTGTGCCCAGCTGGGGAAAAGTCACAAGTGATGGCTAGGATGCCTCTCTAAATGGAGGCAGGGGAACACTCTCAGTGTAGCTGATTTAATATTTATGTTAAGTTGCAGGCAGAAGCTTGGAAGAAAATAAGGGTGTTGTTCTGTTAAAGAGCTGTGATAGAAAAAACCCCACAGTTTTGTCCTCATATGATCTACTATACTAAGAAGTTGAATATGAAGGGTACACCATAAAATGCAACCAGCAGAAGGATATGAAGTGTTCCTAACATTTGTGGTTTTCCAAGTTCATCTTTCAGCCACTGTGAATTTTACAGCTGAGCTCTCTGCATGGTGGCTGCTCTAGAAACTTGGAGAAAAACCTCCCTGTGCAATCAGTGGCCAAGCTGCAAGGGCTTGGACAGATCTGAACATGGTGTCACACAAGTAAGGATGAAGGGATGTGAGAAGACCAAAGGGATCCAGAGTGTAGGTTGAGTAGATTTCTGTCAAGAGCTACATGTAAGATAACTTCAAACCTGAAAATCAAGCGTGTAGGGATTTATTTATGTTTTTAAAGAAGTTAACTAACCTTTCCAAAATGCCCCAGGTGTTTTAGTTTGAATTCGCTTTGAATTTTGGACCAGACGTGCAGATTTTTTGCTTCTTCCCCCAAAGATGTTCCCACAAACTTATCTACACTGTTCCTTAGGAGAGCAAGGGTTGGAGATGTGTTACTGAGCTACTCTGCATATCATGGATAAATCTTAAATGCTACAGGCTACGTCTAACTATGGTGCTGCATCTGCACTTCAGACATGACTGAACTGTCTGTACATCTCAACCTTTGCTGTAACAATTTTCTTTGAACAACTGAATCAAGAATCCGTGAGTCACTTAGGCATTTTTGTCAGCCTGTAAGGATCAACAGCACATCTCAGAGTTTGCCCTTTACACTTGACTGGGACAAGAGGGACATGCCCAGGTATCCAGAGCTTTGCTATGCCAGCACAGCTACATCTTCTAAAGAGAAGTAACTTTGCACAGCACATGAAAACATTTATTCCATAGCATCAGTAGCCTTTACTATAATCCTGGTCTTATTCCAGGAGCAGAGCTTGGGCACAAAGGACAAAAAAACTCAAGTGCTGAAGAAGTGGTGCATCCAGAGAGATCTACTGTGCAGTGAGGTACCCTCTGCACTCCAGGGAACCTGAGCAAGTCTCAGCCATCATCTTTGCTGCTGCTCACAGAGGCCAAGGAAGGAATATCCCCACAGACAGCTGGATTTTGTCAGTCACACAAACACCTTTGTGGATTTCTGTGGTGCTTTAGCATAAGAACAGAGAGATCTCCTTGCCAGCACTTCAGCTTATTCTTTCCATGGTGAACTTCTGTTGCAGTGCATGTTTTCCCCAATAGTTCACACCTGAATTCCCCACATTCCCCATGCAATTGACCTAGCCCTAAGGCTGTTCTTCCCCTTCTTCTAGATCCCTGGATGCCAATCCCTAGTTGCCCTAGCCCCTTGCTTGTCAGTCAATGTTTACTCCTTCCCCCTGTTCTAGCAAGTTCCATGTTCCTTGACACCCTGTTGGTCCCCTCAAGCTGTATCCTCCCCTTGAGTCCCCCACTGGCCAGGGTTCTGTAAATCCCCCCTACGATCCTCCTGTTGGGTCACAATTGGTTGTAGTGTTGTATCCACCCCTTGTTCCACCCCTGCTTAAAAGGCCACGTTCCTCCTTGTTTGGGTGTGGGCCTGATATTTCTGAGTTTGGAAGGTTTTCAGCCTGCCAGTGGCTGATTTTTTTTCCCAAGGGAAGACTTCTCGGGAAAAGAAAGACTTTTTCTTTCAAGGACAATTTCTGTAAATAACTTATGTTCTCAAGATGAATCTCCACAGCTGTGCTGATTGTGTTTCTCTTGTTCCACCAATGGGACTAGAGAGGTGTTGTTCCCTTTTACCAATCACGTTAAGTCTGTATCAGAACACCTTATAAAAGGTACTAAAAACTAGACAATAAAGCCTTCTGATTTTCTTCTGCTTCGAACTGGAGTCAAGCATCTTTATTTGGTGTCCAAGTGCGACATTCGGGGCTCTCTCCCCCTGAACCCTTCAATGGCAATAAGCCTTCCCTGTTGGAACCTCAGACTGAGAGCCTCCTCCTCCTCCTTTGCTCCATCCCTGACGTTTCCCCTCCCAGACCCAAGGGCAAGTGGCTCTGAAGGTGCTGCCTGTGGCTCCCCTGACGCCGAGGCAGCTCCGCGCGCTGCACCCGGGGCTGGCCGCGACACCCGTCCCTTGGGGACCTCCTCAAACCTCTGCTGGGCTTTGCACATCACTCAGACTCCTCAGCTGCTCTCAAAACCTGCTGAACTTACTGCTGCTGGCTTTCATTTCCACTTGGTGAAGCGTAATCTAGAAAGCCCTACTTAACCTCTCCCACTTGGACATCTTAATGTGAAGAGAGTGCCCAGGCGGAAGCAGAGCCGGGGAAGGAGCAGGTTTCTAGAGCACAGTAAAGCCCCACGGTGTTCCTTTGGTGCAAGCTGTTTCCATACAGATTTCCTGCTCTTTCCTAGGAAAGGCAGTGCTCTCTGAGACTCAAGTGACAACAACTCCCTTCCCAAACAAATGGCTTCAGCAGCCCCAGGCTGTTCAGAGCAGAGCCATTTGCCACTCCCTGCTCAGCCCGCAGCTCCAGGCAGCGCAGTCCAGGGGCACGATCATATTTATTTTTTACAGCTGAGAACTTTGACAAACAGCAGCAGGCAGCAAAGGCCAGTCTATTTATATTTCTTACAGTATATATTCTTAAGAATGGCAGTCACCATTATGGAAGCTATCAAAAAGCTAGCTCTGACCTTAAATAAGTGTGCTCCCGTGTCGGGCAGTCCCAGGAAGGAGAATTTACGGGGCAGATGCTGAATTCAGGGAAGGAAGAAGGGTTGGATTGCTCTTGCCAGAGATGCAGCCCAGGATGCAATTGCCAATATTTGGCTTCATTCTTTGTGCTCCTTTAGGACAAGAATTTAACCACCCCCCACCTCTGGGTCGGACTGGCTCCTGGCCTGCTCCAAAGCACCACCTAAACCCAGCACCTGAACTGCCAAGGCCCCCAGGGTGCCAGGGACAAGCTGAGTCACACGTGTTTGCATTAACATTGGCTGAGGAGCACAGCACAGTACAATTAATTCTGTGAATTTACAGACAAGAAAAACTGCTGGAGGAGCAATTCTACAGCAGGTTGGATACCTCCTGCATATGCTTTCCTGGATGAAAATCCTGCATAATAACCGAAAATCTTTCATATCTCCTTTGACATTTCAGAGGATGAGATCATTAACTATTCATTTTCCTTGACAAAGTACACCTTTCTTTTGCAAAAATGGAATCCCAGTCAGAGCACAATGTTGTCTTGTTTACATCTCCTCCTGCTTTAATACTGTTTTGCAAAATATGCTTATTTATTTTTATGAAGCCAGCTGAAAATTATATTGCTCGAATTTATTTTATTTATTAATTTGGGAAAAAAAATTAATAAATTACTTTTCCCTCCCTTCTACTCTACTACATTTGTTATCATTTATTAAATGGACTTAATTTAAGTTCATTTGCAAGCAAAGTAGTGTTAACTTAAGACCCATTCATCATTTTCTTCGTAAGAAAATACCAATGAATGCCACCTAATTTCAAAAGAAGGTATTAAAAAAAAAAAAAAAAAAAAAAAAAAAAGAATTTGCATGTTTTCAAAAGAGATAATTGGAAAAAAAGATACTCTTTCAGCCTGCTCCTCATCCAGGCTGCAGCCACACTTCCACAGGCCATCAGTATCCTCCCTGATACTTGACTTGTCCTGAGGGAAGCAGCATTTTCCATGTCACAGGATCACAGAATCACAGAATCAGTTGGGTTGGAAGAGACCTTCAACATCATCTTGTTCCAACCCCCTGCCTTGGGCAGGGACTCCTTTCATGAGACCAGGCTGCTCAGAGCCCCATCAAACCTGGCCTTGGACACTGCCAGGGATAAGCAGCTGTTTTCAGCTTTTTGTCCTGGAAAGGATTGCTTGGGAGGAGAGGGAGTCAAGGAAAAAGGAGTATTTTCCTGCATTTTGCACAGAGCCAGGAGAAACGAGAAAAATTAGAAAATGGCAAAGACAGAAGTAGCATCAGTTGTAGGAGGAAGGAGTGAAAGGGAAAAGGGGCAATGTTTTTAAAGCATTTTCCTCCTAGTTTGATTAACTTAAAAACAATTTAAAGCAGAAGTTGGCTCTATACAGAACACAGGCTCAGCAGCACCTCCTTCACATTGCTTCCCATTCAGCATGGGGGGAATCACTCCCTCCCTGCTCCTTGCCAGCCACCACTTTGCTTTTCCTTGTCTGCTCTCACCACTTCTGCTGTCTCCCCTCCTGTCTTTGTCTCTTCGTGAAGCGTCCTGGAACCCAGCCCAAATTGTTCAAGCTCCCAACACATCTTGAATTTTAATTCACTCTCATTTGAAGTCATCTATCTCTGTTTTAAACCCAGACACAAAGGGAATGAGCCAATTTATTATTACTTAAAACCAAAACAAATCTGCAGAGAAAGCCTGGTTCACTCTCAGCACATCACAGCGTGTCCAGCTTGGTGCTAATACTGACTTGGAGGTGAGTGACCTGGGGGCACAAAATTCTGCACAGGGACAGCCCACTTTGGAAAGCTGCCCTGCACCAGGCACCCAGGGCTGTGTAAAAGCCCATCATTTAAGAGGAAAGATGACAACAGAAGGAGTAAAAGCAGCACAACCTGTTCTCAGAGCACATTACAGCCTTATCTGGGCTCCAATGCTACCTGGCAGGTGAGCTTTCCTGTCAGCCAATGCTGCATTTCATTCTAATTGGCATTTAAGACATTGCAATGAAACCCCTTTACTCTATACTTCTTAAAGAACAAGGAAAACAGAACTCGTTTTTGTCAGTGAATGGAAAATTTACAACAATAATAAATGAGGCAGGGGAAAATGGGATTCTCTGTTCAGCATGATGATAGTTCACAAATACTTCCCATTAAATAAAAAGGCATTAGAGTACTGAAAAACAAGTAAAGAATTCCAAATAAACACACGTGGGAAAAGGGAAAGGTGCAACAAATATTTGCCCATGGTCGCCCTGGAGCTGCACATTAGCACAAATCATAGAACCATGGAATCATTAAGGTTGGAAAAGACCTCCAAGATCATTGAGTCCAGCCTTTGATAAAACTCCACCATATCAACTGAACCATAGCACTAAATGCCACATTGAGTCACTCCTGGAACACTTCCAGGGATGGTGACCTCACTGCCCCCCTGGGCAGCCCAGTCCAGGGCCTGGCCACCCTTTCAGTGGAGGAGCTCTCTCCTTTCTGCCCCCTCCTGTTTTGTGTGCTGCCCATCACCTCTTTGTCCATATGCAGTGGACACACATTTCAACAGGAGCCATCTATAAAAGCAGTTTAAATCACCAGTATCAATATTATTTTAGTGTGTTAGGCTTTTAATTCTTATTGTAATTCTTTGATTAGTCGTCTTAATGGGAGAGAAGACAATTCCTTTCACATTTTCCTGAAATCCAGCAGTCTTTGCCCATTGCAACTCTCTGCCATCAATACAGAAACTGCAACTGCTTCAACTGCTGATTGCAGAGCCACATTTCTCATTCCCTTCCATGGGAATGCATTTGTAGGGATACTAGCAAAATAGTGGATTATTTGGTGCATTTCTTTGATCTATAAATAGGACTTCCCTGTAGAGGATATTTTTACTGTATTTGGAGCAATCTTGATACACTCATCCTAAAGTGTAACCGAGTAATTTTCATCTCATTTTGAAGTTCTGTGCCTGCAAGAAGTAACTGTACCAGAGAGAAAAGCCAAATGAGAAACCTGGAGCTCCAAGTGAGGTAGAGTTTGGGAACAGGACACAGAGCTGCTTTGCTTTGCTGCATTTTATTTACAGCTCAGACTAAAACCTCTTTCCCTCGTGTCTTTTCTGGTGGCCTGTAAGAAATTAGTTGAAAGTGGCAAAATATCTACTCAAAGCTGTTTAGTTCAAAGCCAGCATGAGGCGGGGGCAGTGGCAGGAGAGCCTTGACCTGGGGCAGGACCATCCCTGGCACTGGGGTGAGTGCAGAGGTAAAATGTTTCTGTAGAATGGCCTGGTCTTGCTATTCCTGCTGCCTTCATCAGGCTGGAGACTTTCAGCTTCAGGTGATCTCATTCACAGTTCTTCTACATAAAGAAATCTCATGTCATCAGCACGTGTTAATTTTTTTTTTCCTAGATTTGCAAGTCCTATTCATAACTCATCACTTCTATCCCTGGAAAACTCATTTGTTTGGACAATTCGGTATTAAAAACTCCCTAAAGGTTATAATTCTCAAAATAATTCCAAAATGGCAGGTGTGCACAGTGGAACACTTCACCCTGGAACTTCGCCACCAACCCAAAGCACAGCCATGATAAAGGCACACACATGCCAGCTTTTAAAATAAGGCTTCACCATAAGTCATCATTTAGTTTTGCTACCAAAAACAAAACAAAAAAAAAGGGCAAAGAAAAACCTGTATAGCATTCAGAGGACAAGAGACCAGCTCCTACATGTATTGGGTATTTATAGTTACAGCATTTGGGAATGCAAATTGAAATGAATCAATGCCAGCAGGGATGCCTAAAAGACATAAGTGAGAATTACAGCAATTAAGAATGTTGTCTCAAAGGAAATTAGTACAGTTCATTAATTACAATGCCTTAAAGGAAAATGTACCAAAATAAGAAAGAAAGAAATTAAAATATCAGGAAATTAGCAGAAAAAAAAATGGGGTGTAGAAAAGATAATGAGCACAGTAGGTATTTGCCACCCTTCTTTTATTAACAGGGTAACGAAACAAAGAAATGGTGATAGGAACAGAACCACCAGGAATAACAGAGCAATATATTCTGCCCCAAGATCAATGGCCAGCTCACTCAAGGCTTTGCTGATCTATGTCCAGGTTGTCATCAAATTCTGTAGAAACTGGTTCCAGAGAGAAGAGTGCAAAAAGAAAGTGCCAGGCTAATAGGTACACCAAAAGTTGTACTTATGGTACCACATTGCTGGAGCATCAAAGGGCTTTGAGGAGAAAAACATATGTTTTATACTCTGTGGACAAGTGGATTTCACTGTGCTGGGACCCTGTGCACACTGGCAGAGCAGCAGCTGTCTCATTTCACCTGCTGCAGCTGAAAATGGGACTGGTTTAGCCCAGCCTGTGCCAGGTGAGGGCTCTGGCAAATCCTGCCAAACCCTCTGAATTCCACACTCACTGTTCAGAGCTGGCCCCTGCTGGCCTCGGTTTACTTTTGATACATGATGGAACTGACATTTTAAAAACCTTTGATGGGCAGCCAGGATGTCAAAATGCTGGCAACACGAGATGCAGTCCATCTGCCAGGCCTTTACCAGCAGGAAACACCAATGGCCAGTTTGAGTCTGTATGGAACCTTGGATAAACAACACTCCACTGTCTGCTGCTTGTGGACTTCCAGTCCTCATTCTGACTCAGAATGCCTCAGACACCATGGGCAGGAAGAAACTGAAACACATAAACTCCAACAAGGAGATTTGAATGGAAAGACAGGAACTGACTGCAAAACATGATCATTGATGCTTGGTGCTGGGTTTCAGGTTGATGTAGAGCATTTATGCTGCTCTGGAAAGGTGCTCCCAATTCTCTGAGTTGCAATGGTTTGCCCAGCCTCCTTCAGGCTCAGCCAGATGAATCCTGATGATCTGGCTGGAGCCAGCCACTGCTGCTTGACTGGGTTTTAGCATGAAGAGGTTCAGATGTGGAAACTACAGAAACTCCTGATAAAAGGGAAAGAACCATCTCCATGCCAGACTCCCAGTTAGGATAAACTGGCTTGGCCACATTGACTCTCCTCAGGAGCTGGGCCTGTATCTTTTCTGTCTACTTTCTGTACTGCAAAATGTCTTTTCAAATAAATGAATTTTAGTGGCATTTGAGGCATTCAATTATTTCTCTGAGTGCACATTCTGCATTCCTTCATCTGTTAGCTCCATATATTCAGCATGGATTGAACAGCACCTGCTGACTGGATGAATCATTTGCATCCAAGCCACCAAATGGGAACTAAAGGACCTCCAGTGCTGCTGTTGAAATTGATGCTACTGATGCTGCCAATTCAACTCCTGTTGCTGGTACTAATCAACATCTCTTTAAAATGATTACAGCATTCAGATAGGGCCATAAAACTACCAGGTGGGCTATATTTTGTAGTGCTTCCTGGTTTTTCTACGTTCTTCCCTACGGGAAAGGATTTATTGGTCCCATCAATCCCTCTTACAGTCTTTAGCACGGGAAGGAGATGTCACAGAGTTTTAATGTCTCATATATTTCCTCAATTACATGATCATTATAACCAGTTTGGCACAAAATGCTGTTTTCATCAAAGTCGGTATTTAAGGCAAAAAGCAGCATTTGTTAACTTAGCTGCAGATTAATGTAAATTTATATGCATGGATGAAACAGAAGATATTGTTTATTTAAAGGTCTTCTAAACTGCATTTGCACAAGAACTTTATTTAAAAACACACAACTTTGTCCTCCAGCAAAAGCTGGCACAGTGAATTCAAGTCAGTAAATCTGAACCTGCAGAATCCAGTTTCACTGCATGTCAGGGATGAACTTTTTGATGAAAGATTTTTTTTTTCTTAGAGGATTAACTCATGTGAGCTAAAGAATGGCTCAGAACAAGAGAGTCCCCTGGGTCTGAGGCATTTTCCAATCCTTGTTACAGTCCCATCATATGCCTAAAATGTCTCTGGGATCCCTTAACACAGCACCTGGGGCTCACAAAACCACAAAGGGTTTTTTCCTCGTTGCCTTCAGCCTGATGACAGTCACTGATGAGAGTTTGGTGGTGCTCTCCTTGTGAGCAGCTGGGCCACAGAGCTGTGCAACAGCCTGGCTGGCAGCAGGGCTAAAAGACTGCAGAAGCTTTGCACCCTTGCTGTGGGAGGCAGGGAGAAATTGCAGCAAGGGCTCTCTCACTGCAGTCATGGCATGGGGTCTTTCTCCTCACAGGGACAACCTCTGCAGGGTCATGCTGACACTGCCCCAGTGCCACCCAACCCCTGCACAGACTGCCTGTGCTGGCTGGGGCTCTGAAATTATTGCTGAGCCATAGGACCATGCTCACAAAAAAAGCAGAAATAGGTCCTTCTGCTGGAGGTTATTTGCCAGAGTCAGACATGGAAGAGGAAAGAAAAAATAGATCAAATAATCCAGCTGAGTGATTACACACGAAGCCATTGCCAGTTCCCTGATGCAGACTTCAGGGAACTTCAGTACATTTGGAAAGTTCATGAGTCTGGGTTTGGTTCTCTAACAATCAACTGTGAGTTTAAATTGTTCATTATCTTTAATTTAGGAGGGAAGAACAATTTTCTCCTTCACCAATATATTTCCCCAGTGCTGCTTTGGCCTTTCAGCTTCATGATGTAAAAGACACAAACTTGGTGAAAAGGACAGCAAGGCAGGTTCCTATCTGTGCTCTCTTTTTGCTTTTCCAAAGTTCAGTGAGCTAACACCATTCTCACTAATTGATTCTGAATTTTAGCAATAACTTTAATATGTACTATTGAGAAATTGTAGTCCAGCTCTAAAACCTGTTCAGAAAATTTACCAAAGAATACTTGCCAAAGAAGCATGAAGAAGAAATTAAATCAATGTGAGCTTATTTTTCCATAAAACATTCTTGGCCTCAGGATGAATATATTACTGTTATAGCCAATATTGACTTTCACAGAGATTCCTACATAAGAGATTCAAATATTTCTATTAAGATTTTCATAGGACTTACTGCTTCTTGCCCTTCATACTTTTTCCATCCCCTTCACTATCCCTCAGGCCTGTCTGTACCTCTGCAAAGTCTTTAGACCCTAACCAGATGTCCAGTTGCTGTCTCCCAGCTGCTCCATCCCTGCATTTTCTCTTCCCCACCACAGCATCCTGGTCTCCTTCACGCCTTCTTCCCCTGGTCCTTTGTCTACATTTGCTTTTTGCACAATTTTCCTGTGGCTTTGTGCTGACCTCCCACTATCCTGGGATCCTCCCACTCTCCTGCCATCCCAGGATCCACACAGTGGTCAGCAAACACACAGTTACAAGGAAGGGAGTGCAGGCCAGGTTTCCTTTAACCAGAGATGGGAGTGCTAAAGGAGGCTTTGGCCTCTCCCACACTCAGACAAGCAAAACTCACACAGCTGGAAAATGATGCCTCAGCCCACAGGCACCCTGTCTGTGCTACAGCTCCAAGTTCAGGCATGAAACCCTCCCCTGCATCCTGCTTCTCCCATCAGCAGCCTCACATAACCAGTGACAGGAACCAGGAGGAAGGTGCTGCTCAGGGTGCAGCATCCCTGGTGCAGCATTCCCTGGATGGGCTGAGTAAACACAAGGCAGGCTGGTGCTGAATGCACAACAGTGGGATAGAATTAAGAGAAGCCTAATCTTCATTTGGGCAAAAATCCTCTGCTCATATGTGCACACTCTGCTCTTCCCTCCCTGACATCCAGCTAACATTTCTAAGATGTCCATATTGACTTAATGTTTTATTTCTTTTTCATAGCAAATGCTCTTCTAGTAACAATACAGTTAATAGATAGGAAAGATTATTTCCTGAGTGTTTGGGATAATGCAGCTTTTCAGCTATTATGAAGCCATATTGTTTTATAGATTCACTGTCTCAGTATTTCTTTTATGTCCCTTGAATTTGTGTGTGCAGCATCCTAGAGCACCACAGCACATGAGCTCTCTACCAAACACACAGAAATCATCACCAAGGGAAAATAGCTGGAATAATCTCCTTAAAACATTTTAATGAAAACTTATAGTTACTATATTTTTGAAGGCTTTGTCTGAAAACTTTGGCAACTGCTGCAGAGATAGAACTGGAATATATTAAATATGCAAGAAAGTACTAATGTAACACAAGTTTGAATGACTAAAGTTAGAATGTCAAAAAAATGTCATGAAAAATGTTAAACTTCAAAAACAAGAAGCAGTGTGTAATACATTTGACACAACAATCCAGCACAGTTCCACATTCAGTAATAGCAATGTTTGATGCAGTTCTGAGACATTTAAATAAAGTCTATATAATAAAAATTGAACAGAACTGGAAAGAATGAAAATGACACATCCAAATTCCCTGAGCTGTTTCAAAGTCTCCAGAAGCAACTTAAGTGAATGTCAAACTTTGTTTAAAATCTTTTTCTTACCACAGTCTCTTTCTGAAAGTTTCTCACCACAGTTGCTGTCAGGGGTAAAAGCTGTGGGAGAAGGTGATAGAACATTTCAGTAAGGGAGGGCACAGATCCAGCTGGTGAAGTGGAGATGCAAATATTCCCAATTTGCTCTTGAGGAAACCCCAGTGAGATACAGGAGATGTGCATGTCACTGAATGCCCTCGAGTGAACATCTGAACTCCAGGTGACAGAGCTACAAAAGGAGTGGAAACAAACTCTTGATCTGGGGAGCTGGGGAAGGGACAGAACATCTCCAAGCAGGTTTTGAGCAGTTTGAAATAAGCACCCCTCAGGCACCATTGCTGTTTTGAATCCCAGGCTTGCCAGACCCACTCTGAACACCCTGAGATGCAATATGCCAAGTGCTTCTGGTGCCTGTTGCATTAGAACTCGGGGGTGAGCATGGGTGGGACTGAGGGTTTCTACCACAACTTTGTTCCTGGAGCTGACGGGGAATCCCACTCTGCACATCAATTCCTCAGCAAGAGAAGTCTCCTGAACTTCTCCTCCCAAAGCAGATAGCACCTGGCAAACAGAGACCCAGCCAGCTGTCTCCTCTGCCCTGCCTGCAAGGAGCAGTGACAGTGCCCTGTTTCTGCAGGAGGCTGCCCACAGAGAGCAAGGATGTTCACAAACCATCCTGCACAAATCCCAGGAGAGACACTGCTGCTCTCTGCCTCCTGCAGGAAACACCATGAGGCAAAACACATCCCTGAGGTCCTTGTGAGAAGACCTGGACCAAGCCAGGGTGCCCAGAATGTGCTCTCCACAATCATTCCCCTCCTTCCTCCCCGGTGGGTTGAAGCTCAGTGCTCAGCAACTGGAGTTACAGGTTCAGCAACATCTGTTCAGCAGTGTCAGGTGCAGCAGGGGCTGCTGTGGCAGTACAGGAGTAGCCAATTTGAAATGTTACCCGCTCTGTCTGTTGCCAAGAAGCTTTGAAGTGATTCCCTTGCCCCCAGCTCTCGTTCATCCCTACCTGTTTGCCTGACACCTGCACTGCTGCTCTGCCCCTCTGCAGGAGCACAGAGCTCCCAGGCACTGCCTGCAGCATCACTGAGCTCCTGCCAGCACAGGTTACTTACACCTGCCAGCTGGGGACACTCCCCAAATGAAGGGAAATAGGGCTATCAATCAGACACAGAAAACCTGTTGGCAGCCTCAGGCTTTTGGGTATTTTCACAGGGAGTCAGGTGAAACGGGAAAAAATAGGATTTTTCAAGTCTATCTCGGGTCCTCAGAAATAATTTCCTATTCCAGCAGTTCTGGGCAGTCAGAGCAGGAGACAGCAGTGCCCACTGTCTTCCCAAACAAATGGTGTGTTATCCTTCTCTGTGTCTTTACCTGACATCAGAAAAATCAGCTCCATTAACACAAGGTTACACTTCAGGAATTTTTCGTCTTGATTACTCCATTTATGTAATTTATTTTGGTCCTCTGATTCCTATTAGTGGGATCAATATTAATTTAAATCACAAGGCATTTTCTCCTTCTCCATTCATGCAGATCAGGCACACTGCATTTCCCCTGCTTGTATTGCTGACAAATTAACCTCAGTTGAGATTACCAAGATCAAGGGAGAAGAATGACTGCAACCAGTTTCTCCATTCTGTTTTAGGCAGGGACCAAATGGTTAGCCCACAGCAAACTTCTGCAGAATTCTATCCATCAGACTTGGGGAAAAGCATAGAATAAAACTGGTCAATGCCTGAGAAAATCAGATCACACTTAAGATAACACCTTTCTCCATAAAAAATTACTAAATGCAGCAGTCATCCTGTGGGCAGGGATGAAGGATTTGCCCTCCTAGACAAAGGTGTGGAGCCAAGGTGGGACTGGGTGTAGAAAAGGGCACAAGCTGAGATGAAACAACTTCAGCTTCCAGACAGGTGATAATTTAGATAGGAGGGTAGAAAATCATGGATTCATCGAATGGTTTGGGTTGGAAGGGACCTGAAAGCCCATCTTGTTCCACCCCCTGCCATGGGCAGGGACACCTTCCACTATCCCAGGTTGCTCCAAGCCCTGCCCAGCCTTGGACACTTCCAGGGATGGGGCAGCCACAGCTTCTCTGGGCAATGTGACTACTTACAAACCAAGAAGCAGCACAGTGACTCACCTGTGCTGAAGCAGGGGGTAATTACCATGTGAGCAGCAATGCAAAAGGCAGAGAGTGAGACTGGAACAGCAGTGGAGGATCCTGGACAGCCCTAGGGCACTGTTCTGAGCAGATGTGGCTGTTTAGGCTGCAGATCCTGAGGCAGCCAAGGCTGATCCTCAGTGGCAGCCAACAGCTGATGGGTCATTAGCAGTGGCCTCTGCTGGGTTACTGAGCTGAGTGTAAGCAAGGAGTTAAACTCCAGATAAATCTGATAAAGGGTCAAAGGCCAAACAGTTGCCATTGCAGGCAGAACCTTGGGGACAAGGTGTTTTTGACTGTTTTTGACTGGCTTTGGGAGTGACTTAGGGATGAGGATTGTGATTTAAAGGGTGCTGTGACATTTATGTAGTTGCTAGTTAAATGGTGTGATGCTGAAAAGTCAGATCTAGGGAAAGGCCTCTTGGGAGAGGCCACAGGTGTTAGAGAGTGCACAGAGAGGCTCTCACACTGCTCCAGGCCATGTTAACAGTGACGTGCTGAGAACGATAGCAACTCCACACCCTGAGTTTCAGTGGGTCAGTGTCCTGACCACTTGAAAGATCCCTGACATCTCCTTACCTACACTTCCATTTGGATTCACAAGTCATCTGGAATTAGTAAATGACCCAGAGGAAGAGTTACATTGAGCTAACCCAAGTGAAGAAAGTATTTTAATTTATTTTTATGGCAGCTTTTACAGCAAAGTTCAGTGAAAGATGTAAAATGCAAGGCACAGACTGTTCATATCAGAATTCAGCGTCATTACCATAAAATAAAGTGCTAAGTTCATTTCTTTCCCTGAGCAAAGCTAGACTGTCTTGTTGAGCTTTTCTCTGAGCTGAAGCCCTCACCAGAGCAGTGCACTGGCCCCAGAACACGGGGTGCACTGGAGAGCTCTCAGAGGTGCCACCCTCACCTGCTGTGGGCTAAAGCCACCTGCCCATTTAGTCCTGGCTCAGCTTTCAGAGGGGACTCGTGGCAAAGCTGGGGCAGGGCAGGGCCCAGCTGTGCCAGCAGCTCTGCTGCTGCAGGAACCACGGGCAAGGGAAGTGACAGGGCTGCAGGAGAAGCAGGACACCCCCAGCCTGTGTGAGCCCCACTGCTGCTGTCTGAGGCCACACAAGCTGGGGAGTGTCAGCCTCCAGCAGCAGGACTCTTCTCACTTAGGATGGCAGAACAGCTCAGCTGGCCCCTGCAGCAAACAGGAGCTCATTCTGCAGGTCACTGGAGGGTAAGGGCTGGACTCTGTCCCTTGGTACAGCTGCCTCCAGGCCCACAGGCAGGGCCTGCCCCAGACACTCAGGACACATCTCCACTGCTGCTGGCCTCAGGGCACAACGTGCCCTCCCTTTTCCTGTTCTTCAGCCAACACCATGGCTGAATATCCATACCAACACCAATACCCATGGCATGAGCAGCTCTGGGGGCCACACCACCCAGGCAGGCACCCCTGGGGATCCAGAGAGATCCACCTGTGAGCTCAGATGAGTGCTTTCAGACAAAACCTAACCCAATCCAGAAAGACCTTCCTTTGAGTTTATTTAAAATTCACCGTTGGAGAGGATTGCTGGATGTAAGTGAATGATTCACATTGTTCAGGAGTTTCAGATTTCAAGTGGGTATTTTTAGGAAAGAAATGCACCGAGAGGGAATGTGTTTTATCTTCCAGTCCTTCGGAAGGTATAATGAAGATGATACAGCAACTGCCATCTACCCAAAAAACGTCTCTGCCACAATCTCTCCAACCAGCCCCTGCCAGCCGTGCTGGGAAGCTGCTCTCACACGTGGGCAGGCACCTGGGAGAGGAGCTGCTGCTGCCAGCACAGCACCCACAGCCTCAGCCAAGCCTCTCCTCACCACCGACATACCCTGCGTCCAGAAAAATGATCTCTGAGTGCTCCTGTGACAGAAGCAGTTAGTAACATTGTTAATGCAATTATTAAAATCATTAACTTGTGCAGTCTGTGTAAGCCGTGCTGGCTGCAGCCCGATGCTGAGCCCTTGTGGGGAGCAGGGGCTGCACTGTGGCAGCTGCCACTGCTGCACAAGGAGCCCCACGGCTCAGCAGCCCCGGGCTCAGTCACTGATTCCACTTGCTCTTGGCAGACTCGACTCTGCCAATGATTTCATTGCCAGATCTCAGCTGGTCTTCACAGACTCACAGAATTAACTAGGTTAGAAAAGACCTTTGAGATCACTGACTCCAACCTATGGCCTAACACCACTTTATCAGCTAGGCCACAGCACTGAGTGCCACCATCCAGTCTTTTCTGAAACACTCTTCCTCAGGTTCCATAACTATAGCACAACTATTTCCAGCCATGTACCACTTCAGTGAATTCCTTGGCATTTCTTGCATCAGAATTAAATTATCTTTTTTTCTCAGCTCCAGGCTCCCTGATAAACTTCCCACCACTTTGTAAATCTCAGTCCTTATTTTCTTCTTTTTCTTTTGCTAAGACACTGAACCATGAAGAGCTTTTGCTGTTCTAGACTCAGTCTTGTAAGCAATGAGGGCATGACAGATGTGACTTTGAACAATAAATTGGTATTGAGTAGGAAAAAGGTGATTGTTTAAATTAAATGGAAAGATAATCAAAACCAAACCTGAAGGACAAACTTTGCTATATTAAAGAGCCTAGAAACCATCTGGGCCAATGTGTTCAGGGTCCATGGGTACGTGACAGCTTGAATGCAAGAATTCAGGATGGTGAATTTCCCAAGAGCTTTTGTCAAAGTCGTGGAGAAAATAAACGGAGGGCTCCAAGTCTAGATAAACAATCTCTCTCAAAAAAGAAGTGTATCATAAGTAAACAGAGAATGCACAAAGAATGGGGTAAAGGTACAACCAGCAAAGAAATCCCACGCAGGGGCTAAAAAATACAGAGAGGGTGAGGATATTTACAAATCAGTCTGAATTATATCTTCAAAAGGCCACAAAACCACACAGCTACAGACCCTTCAGCAGTGTAGCCATGGAGCCATGAGACAATGAAAGAGTGAAGCAGCCAAGCAGTGAAGATGAGGTAAAAAAAAAAAGAAAAGAAAAAGTTATGATTACAACTCAAATACTTTAAATCAGTTTTCAACCCTCCCCCCTTCTAGTCCTCCACTGCTGTTTTGAACACCCCACGCAGCTTGGAAAATCAGAGCCAACTGATCCATGCCCAGCATTGCATTCACACAGTGCTCCCAGCTGGCAGCAAGAAATAAAGCACAGTGGTGGCACTGGGGACAGCCAGCTGCTCCAAGGCAGCAAGGCTGAGCGTGGACAGGGCAGGCTGGCCCCAGGAGACACATTGGGAAGTCTTAATTTCAGTCTAAGTAGGAGAAGGACACGTGCACAGATGACTTTTCCTGAACTATGCATTGGTGCAGTACATTTTTTAGCAATGAATGCTTTCTCTTTTAGAAATCATCTGACTGATTTAGATAAAACTTTTTTTTTTTTTCAAATACATGATTTAGCTATAGCAAGTCATCATTCAATTGTCTGATGGGTAACCACACTAAATTGCACTAAAAATAATGCATAAGAGAGCTATTGGGAAGAGATTTACAACAAACCAGAATTTTTCAGGGCAGTTTGTCTGCCTTATCTCAGCAAAGCTTATGTGGTTACCTCCACTCCTGCATTACAAAATCCAGCACAGACCCTTCCTCTTTGCCTGCAGAAGGACAGAGGCAGTGCCATCTCTGCCTGGGGCTGAGGCAGAAGAGCCAGTCAGTGGTAAAGTGCTGCAAAAGGCACAGCAGAGTTCAGGGGTTTGCTTGCTCTGATGCCTCCTGAAGCCATTGGGTGGGTAAGGGACCAACTCCAAATTCTGACTCCTGGAAATGGCTTTAAGGCAGTGAAACCAGACCAAGCAGAACAAAATCTCACCTTCTGGCTGCATACTGCTGGGACATAGAAAGGATAAATGTGGAAATGTGCCAATCCCTTTGTACATGTCAGTAGCAGCTTGGTTCCCTGTATCATAAAATACCTGTTTGTCCACAGGTGTTCCTTCAGACCTTGCTGTTGCCCTCAGCCTTGCAACTCCCTGACAGATTGTGGAGGTGGTCCTGGCCCTCTTCAGCACAAAGTCAGCTGTGGAGTTTTGCTTCACATATGGATTCAGCCAAAGCACAACTGCTGATGCTCAGAAGGCAGGGGGGTATTGCAGTATGCAGAGAGATTGAGCTGTATAAGAATCTTGCTTAGACATCTATAAATCAGTTAAGCAAAACCACCTGCCTGTCTTGCATTCAATCTCTTAAAGGATTTCTCTGACCTCCAATCCCACAGCGAGCTCCCTGGTCAGTGGGAAGAGGGAAACTGCATCCTGCTTGCCTTCACTATGCTCTCCCTTCCACTTTCCTGTTCAAGAAGAAAACAAGTAAAAAAGCCTGATGCTTCAGGATTCAGCTTATGTCACCTCCTCAAAGTCATCAATAAATCAGAAAAGAGCACAGAAAGAGAAATTGTGGCCCAAATCCATCACCACTCAGAGTTTCCAACTCTGAAGGTCTTTTTTACTGCACGAGCCGAATCAGCGCCGCAGCAGTGACCTGACAGAGCAGTCCTTGGTGGCTCCTGTAGCTCCCTTGGCTCTTCTTCCTTTGATTCATTTTAATGAACTATGCAGAGTCTGAAACATAAATTTCAACCTTAATTTTTTTTTTTTTTTTTTTTTTTTTTTTTTTTTTTTTTTTTTTTTTTTTTTTTTTTTTTNNNNTTTTTTTTTTTTTTTTTTTGGCTAATCCCATGATCAGAATAAAATCTTGGCTTCAAATACACACAGCGCTTTCGGAGCATGCCATTTTTGTCTGGATCAATCACAGATCATCAAAAATTCCCTAAAGCATTATGTGTGGGGCATTTTTCTCCCCTTTCATTAAATACTAAACTCCAACAATGAGAAGCCTAAATGAGCTAAGGTGATATTCTTTAATAGTAAAAAAAGCTCCTCACACACTCAGCTCTTTCCCTCTTAGAACCTCCCATCATTTTTCACTATTTGTTAGTCTTCCATGACTTTATCAGGCAAGTTATATACTTTTTTCCCTTACACACTGAAAGCCTCTAGGAATTACATGAACTATATTTGATATGAAAGGCTGTGTCCACCCATGTGACATGAGGCCAAAAAACCATGTCATAAGAACTGTGAATTAACTGATTACATGGCACAGCATGATCCTGAATGAATCCCAAAAGACACCAGAATATGGAGACCCCAGTTTTAAATCTCTGATTGTTTTTCTGAAGATTTTGCTTTTCTCTCAGTACTGGCTGAGACTGGCTGTTCCATTGAACTTTTACAGACCTATCTGCAATGAGATGTGAAGAAAAATGTCTTGGAAAAAATTCATTATAATCTGTGTGCTGTTCTCAGCCCCTCGTGCAGTGGAGCCACTGTCACCTTTTCTTCCTATTGCTGTCACCCAGCATCTCAGTTAAGAATAAAACTGTATTTTTTCAAAGGAATCTTTGCACAGTCATGTAGGAAAGTCTCTCTTGGTTTACAGGCTAAGAACCCTTTTGCCTCTAGTTCATTATTGACTTTGCCAATGAGTTTATTTTCAATGTCTGGTTTGGTTTTGTTTTTTTCTTAGTATACAAGATAGCTTTTAAAAAAACAGTGTCCTTCTGCCCTTTTGAAAGAGGAACATTGTTTTAAAAATAAATTCATTAACTCAGCAGACAGAAAATCTGATTTCCTTCTAGGATATCTGTATTAGCTTGTGATATAATCAAGACTTACACAGATGTCTCAAGGCTTTTTATTTGCAAAACAGTATTTTAGGATCAGTCCTTCCCTTTCTGTAACTGACTCCTCTCCCACCTGAAGAGCATCAGCCATGGCAATGTGCAGTGCCAGACCCCTCACCTCCCCCAGTCCCACCACCTGGACAGGTTTCCTCTGGATCAGATGATGATATCTCCCAACAAGGAGGACAGCATGACCTGGATCCATCAGGCCAGGGGTTGTTCTCATCTCATCCCACAGGCTGCTCAGACACAGCTATGAAGTGAGTAGAACTTTGAGGACAGAAGTCTTCAGGTTCATAAAAGATCCTTTCTGTGGCTCTAAAGTTTTGAAGATGAGAACTAGGCAACAATTTCAGTTCAAACTAGGTGACATGTTTGTTTTGTTTCCTTCTGGAAATGTCAGTGCAAAGCCAGGACAGCTGGGTATCCCAGAGGAACCTTGACAAGCAGACTGCTCTGGTTGTTGGTTTGGTTTTGTTCTCTGAAAAGGTTCAGGCCTTCAGGAAAAAAGATCTTCTGAATTTGACTGCACCTCTACAGGGATCTGAGAGCTCAGTTGCCCTTGCAGTGCCTTTGGTGGTGAACTTGCAGAATCTCCAGCTTCCACAAGGCTTTCCTTGTTTGTCCTGATGGTTAAATGCCATCGCCTCTTCTCCTGAGAAAATTTATTAATGAAAGATGAGACACTGCATTTCATAGCAAAAAATTAATGCTCCACCAGTAACTGCTGAGAGCTCACAGCATGGAAAGGTGAAGCAGCAAGCCAGCTTGCTTCCAAAGGAACAGTCTTTTCAAATATTTGTCTTGGAAGCATTCATATCTTCCTGGTACTTCAAATTACACTAAGCTCCCAGTCCCCTGTGTTCATAACTTTTAAAAAGCAGTCATATTTGGAGAATAAGCTTCTGTACTGAGCTCTGAGGGTATCTGACAGATGTCAGGCTATGCAGTCTCCTTAAATCTGAATGAATGACATTATTGAGGCTTCTTTCTAGGAATTCCTGCTGATAATCTGTGTCCACACTGCTCAGGAGTCTTGCAAGGATTTTGGTTTGACAGAGACAAAAGACAAATTGTATGGGATGGTTCACAGGTCCAGGTTCCTGTGTCTAGGTGCCGAGGGCAGAGTGCCTGACATAGCACCTACAGGGAGTGATAGCTCCCTGCTGGGCCTCGTGACTGACCAGCAGCTCAGATCCTTGCAGAGCCAGAGGAAACACACACAGAGCCCTTCCATGAATGTACCTCACTGCTCTGAGAATTCACATACCTGCTCCTTCCCTCTCCACAACAAGAAATGGCACAGTTTCACAGCTCAGAGCAGCTCTGTGAAGAAGCATCTCCTTTTAGTTGATCTTCCTCTTACATGAGATCATCTTTCCTGAAGGTGGCTCGTTCCCAGCTGTGTCATCCCTGCTTGAAATGGGAGAGGGAGGTCTGTAGGATATCAGAACTGGATAAAGTGTTTAAAATGTGTGCACACAACAGATCCATACAGCTGCATAGCAATGCTTTCTGGTTTATTCTCCAGTCTTTTTCTAGTAATTACTCCCATTCTAGCTGGGGTTTTGGTTTTTTTTTTAGTTTTGCTTTGCTGCTGAATTGACAATATAATGGATAGTCCTATAAAACCACTCAGGAAAGAGATCTTGGAGTTAATAGCTAGTTCAGAGACCATCACCGAGTGTGTTTTTCCTCCCATGTGCATCATTGCACATTTATCAACAATGAATTTCATCTGCCATTTTGTCAAAGCATTTGACAATATGAGCTTGGGGAGATCCATTCCTGCAACCTCCACTTGCCCTGCAGGATTTGCTCAGCTGAGTTCATGGACAGGCTGCTTGGAGCTCTCTCATCAGCACAGGGGGAACAAATCTGCTGGCAAACTGCATCAACACAGAATAGTTGACTCGAGTTTAAAAAGTGGCCTGAAAGCAGAGGTAGAGCAGGGCTACCCCTCAAAGCCCTGGGAAGCAGGAAGGAACTGCTGGGTTTGTCCCAGCAGCCTGGGAGCATGGGGACTTGGAAGGCACATAGTCCTGACTCAACACTGCTTTTGCAAACACCAAAACACGGTGCAAACACACACTAAGACAGAATACAAATGAACAAGCCCTCAAAAAGGCACTGTATCATTTTTATGCTACCCTTCAACTCCCTGTGGCGTGATTTGATGCACAGAGTAGGCTGCTTTTCTTACTTGGTGCTTTCCCTCTGAGACAGCTTACACACACCCCCAGCCCACACCCAAGGAACCAATAGTGACTCTTAAGGGTAGTCTGTTCCTCAAAGAGATGCTTGCCTTCTCTTCTAGAGTGCCCTGTGTTTCTGCTGAAGGCAAGGACAGCTCATGTGGGAGACAGTTGCTTTTGGAGTCTTGATTCAGACAAAGCACCTCAGAGAGAGGAGTTGTCTCAAGGCAGTGAATAACGCCAGTATGAGGCTCCATAAAATATAAAAGAGCCTGCAGCCTGGCAGAGGAGTGTTTAGTCATGTCACAGCTCCATGGTCTCCAACATGATGCAGTTGTTAGTCATGAAAGACAATGAGTGCTCTAAATTCAGGAATTAAGCTTTGCTCCAAAACCTAGCAATGTGAGTAGAAAAACTGGGTTTGATTTTGGTGGACTCTGAGTGGTTCAAGCTTTTAAATTCATATTTTAGCGACAGTTATAAAAAAAAAGTCCTCACTTCAGACACGTTGGATATTTGCTCAACTTGTGTGTTCAACAATCAAGACAAAGAGACCTCAAAATTTAGCCCACAGATAGTCTGGGTTATCCTTCTTGAAGGAGATGTCACAGCAGTAGGCACAGGAGAAACATATCCTTACGTAACGTAACGTAACATAACATAACATAACATAACATAACATAACATAACATAACATAACATAACATAACATAACATAACATACATAACGCCTTATCAAGAGCTTCACCAACACAGATGCAGACAAGCCTTACTCCTGCAGCATGCAGAACCCAGGTGAAAATCCCCAGGTGGTGGTGGTGGTGTTCCCCAGTCACAGCCTCTCTGCAGAGGTCTCCCTGCAACAAACTGAGGAGATGTTTGTACACCCCTACGAGCTCAGAAGCTGGGCTTGATTTGTGCAAATCCAGATTTTGACACTGACCAGGTTTTTTTTTTTTTTTTTTTTTTTTTTTTTTTTTTTTTTTTTTTTTTTTTTTTATNGAGACAGTTGCTTTTGGAGTCTTGATTCAGACAAAGCACCTCAGAGAGAGGAGTTGTCTCAAGGCAGTGAATAACGCCAGTATGAGGCTCCATAAAATATAAAAGAGCCTGCAGCCTGGCAGAGGAGTGTTTAGTCATGTCACAGCTCCATGGTCTCCAACATGATGCAGTTGTTAGTCATGAAAGACAATGAGTGCTCTAAATTCAGGAATTAAGCTTTGCTCCAAAACCTAGCAATGTGAGTAGAAAAACTGGGTTTGATTTTGGTGGACTCTGAGTGGTTCAAGCTTTTAAATTCATATTTTAGCGACAGTTATAAAAAGAAAGTCCTTACTTCAGACACGTTGGATATTTGCTCAACTTGTGTGTTCAACAATCAAGACAAAGAGACCTCAAAATTTAGCCCACAGATAGTCTGGGTTATCCTTCTTGAAGGAGATGTCACAGCAGTAGGCACAGGAGAAACATATCCTTACGTAACGTAACGTAACATAACATAACATAACATAACATAACATAACATAACATAACATAACATAACATAACATAACATAACATACATAACGCCTTATCAAGAGCTTCACCAACACAGATGCAGACAAGCCTTACTCCTGCAGCATGCAGAACCCAGGTGAAAATCCCCAGGTGGTGGTGGTGGTGTTCCCCAGTCACAGCCTCTCTGCAGAGGTCTCCCTGCAACAAACTGAGGAGATGTTTGTACACCCCTACGAGCTCAGAAGTTGGGCTTGATTTGTGCAAATCCAGATTTTGACAGAAGCTAATGGGTTGACAGCTTCACTGGCACTGACCAGTTTTTTTGGGTTTTTGGTTTTTTTTTT
>VWYO01016610.1:3945-96445 GCA_013400275.1 Rhadina sibilatrix
TTTGTTGTTGTTGTTTTGCTCCTTTCTAGGTGTCCCAGAGATCCTTCCTATGCCACCTACCGCTCCCCTTCCAGCCACTTTGCCCGGTTCAAATTTAACGCCTTTGAGTTCATGAGCCGGCACCCGTCGGTGTACCTCAAGTGCCAGATGCTGGTCTGCAGGCTCGGGGACTTCTCCTCCCACTGCTACCGGGGCTGCAGCTCCAGGGCCAAGAGGGACACCAGTTCTGCTGAGGAATTAGTGGATGTGGTGGTCGGACCCCTCCAGCTCCATGGAGGGGGTGCTCCGAGCGGGAGCACCAAGAAGGACGAAAGAAACCCTCCCACGTTTGCTCTAGGATGAGCAACGGGCTTTGAGAAAAGCCACAGCTCTGCTGCCTGTCACTGAGACCTGCTTTTGCCAACTTTGCCATAAAAAAAGAAGAGATCAATGCCTTGCAGGCTTCTGCTTTCACCTGTGTTTTGAAAAAGTGTGACTTCTCTGGCGATCCCAAAGGAGAGCTGCCTGTAATCCATCTTAATGCCTTAATCCATCCTTGAATTGTGCTAATTAGCTCCAGTCTGATTGCAAATTTGATGGCAATTGGGGATACGCTTTATTGGTAGACTTATCTGGGCCAGTTTAATGGTAGGGTACCCTTAAATGTCTTTTCTCAGCTAAATGATCCCACAAGTCCATGACAGCCAGCAGGGAGCAGATTCCCAGCTTTCTTGAGAAATATCTCATTCCCTCTGTTGTTTTCTGCTTTTGTAGTTTACTTAGTTGAGTTGTCACCCCTGCTAGTATGAAGCCTGTCCAAATATTTGAAAGCAATGAATCTGTGAGTTTGCTTATTTCTGACTTTCGTCTGGGAGCCATCTCTTCAACACTGGAGCTCTTTGTGCCTTGATCTTCAATATGATGAGATCAAATCCCAATAACTTTCACTTACAGGGCTGGGCTCTTCTAGCAACCAGAATTGTGGCTATGCAATATTTTGATTATTTTGAGTATTGCTTTTAGTGTTGTATTTCTCATTGAAACAATTATGGGTCTATGCTTATTTAAAAAATTGAGAGATTTCCAAGCTAAAATTAATCTGTTCTGTGAGCAGCTGTAATTTATAATTGGAGGAAGGAACATTTAAAAAACAATAAATCTATTTTGTCTCTCAAATTAATGTCTCTGTGCTTAAAACCCAAATGTTTTACTGTATTGAAGAGTGTGGTCTGTTTGATTAAAAATTCCAAGTGATGGTCTGAGCCCCTGCTTCTGAAACACTACACAGGGAACTTCTAAATATCTTAATATAAAATTTATCTTAATATAAATATTTAAATATCTTTCCCCTGCTGCTGACAGTTCCCTCACACCAGTGGTTGGTGCTGTCACCCTGCTGGCAGTTGTTGTTTCTGTTCTTGATGGTTTTCCTGCCAGACTGGCACAGAAGAAGCTGCTTTCACAAGGGATAATGTCAGAGCAAAGGTTAGCATCACTCACTGGATGAGTGCAGGACAAACCTTACATATCATGAGCCACCAAAATGCTTCACTGATGTCAGCCTCACATGTGCCATTCCTGGGAAGCTGTGATATATTCATCTACAATGAATTCTCCTACAGTGCCTTAGAACAGCTTTGTAATCCTAACACCTCTTAAGGGATTAAGAAATAATTTCAACTTTCATGCCACAAGTTGTTTGGCACAATTATTTTAGCATTTTTCTCCTCTTTGATTCTCCTCTCACATCATTCTAAAACTATTTATCTAATGCCTCAAAATTTTGTGAGCTGGAGTGAAAATGTGAACGAGACATCGAGAAATATTTCAAGGTTTATTGAAAGGAAGGAAGATTTAATTTGGTGAGAATGGATCATCTCTGGAAAGGAAATGTAAAAATTGATCTTACCACAGCAACTGGAATTGTGGCTACACAATATTCTGATTATTTTGAGCATTGATTAATATCTTTTCCATTAAGTTTCAACTTCTCTAGATTGAATAAATCCAAATTCAAAATATACTGAGCTGTTAAAGACGTTTTGTTAGCAATCTTTAAGGCTGAAACTCACAGTCTATTCTAAAGGCTTGTTTTATCAGTTGGTAGCCTTCCCATTAACATACATCCTAAACCAGGCAAAAACACAAATATCATCCAAGAGATGGAATCTCAGCCAGGAGACTTTTCAGCTCTCACCCAAATGTCAGTCAAGAGGTGAAAGACATTTCATATCTGCTTTCCAGAAGGAGGAGTTTTGTTCGATTTTTATTACTTTTGGTTGCTGATCACAAAACTATTTAATTTTTTTTCTCCCTCCGTGGTTGCATGCTTTGTGGTTGTGAGGAGTTTGGCTTCTCAGGACTTACCCAGCCTTTCAGAATGTCTTGTGCACATTCATAAATCAGACTGAAATATGCTGGAAATGCAAACAGCCAAATGCCACATAAACATTTATCACTGGTGCATGAAAACATGAAAAGCAAGACCTGGGATTTTTTTGCCTTTCATGTCCTAGTTAAAAAATACAAAGAATTAAAGCCAAATTGTAAGCTAAAATTGTTTATTTGGCCTTTTGTTTTGGTTTTTTTGTTTGGTTTGTAGGGGATCAGTGTTATGCCAATCTCACAGTCAAGGCTGGTGCCTGCAAACACAAAGGTGTCAAGAACCAGGGGCACGTGAAGGATCCTTCCTTTGCTCTTTTCAAATGAGCTTTCTGGGGGCTGCTGATTTTTGTCACCTCCTCTGCCCTCAGACAAGAGTCACCAACCATCACTTGGTACTTGGAATCACTGTCTGACTTTGGTATTAAGTTGTTTCATTTCTTCCTGGTGTGTCTGTCACGACTCAACCATCCAGCATGTGCTTGTTCACTCAGCAGTATGCACTCAGCTGATCATCTCAGCACCAATAATAAATATTTCGTTTGCAGCACCATGAAAAAATCCCTTAGAAGTGTCAACCCAATGACTGAATTACACCACTGCACTGGTTCTGGCTGGGGAAGGCAATTTTCTTCCTAGCAGCTGGCACAGTTTGGATTTAGGGTGAGAATAATATTGAGAACATAGTGATGGTTCTGAGCAATTCTCACAGTCAAGGATTAATCAGCTCCTCGTGCTGCTGTGCCAGTGAGGAGGCTGGGAGGGCTCAAGAAATCTATTTTATTTTATTTTATTTTATTTTATTTTATTTTATTTTATTTTATTATTTTATTTTATTTTATTTTATTTTATTTTATTTTATTTTATTTTATTTTAATTTTTATTGTATTTTATTTTAATTTTTATTGCATTTTATTTTATTTTTCCCCAATTCCCACCCTGCTGGGAGGGGGGAACAAGCAAACAGCTGAAAGTGCTCAGAACTCTGACAAAACTGCACATCCCTGAGAAACTCTCCTGAAGGTTTCTTTAATGGGAAGAGAAGGGATCAAAAGCAATTTGATTTAAAGTACATATATATATATTTAGTAAATAATTGCATGAGGTCTATGGATTCCTGATTTTATGCTGTTCCCAGTGCTACCAAGCCACCTATTTGGCCAGAACTGGGTTTGAAGCAAAGCTCAGAAACAAAGTCCTTGTTTGCTTGTTTGTATGCTGGATTTCCTGTCCTGTTTATCCTTCTATTCTAATTTTGGAGTATGAAGCAGATAATTCAGCTCTGTAGTCCTCCTTCCCACAAAAATATTTATAACTGGGTATAAATAAAAGTTGTTTTGTTCCTGCATTTCAGAGCCAGCAAGCAGATTCATTTCCCAGTTGTTAATAACAAATCCCTGTGTAGATTGAGATTCCAAAAAGCTAACTGGGGTTTGCAGGGTATGGGTAAGAAACACCATTTCTCTTCATTACTTTCTCCCCACGCTTTCCCAAGGAATCCCACAGATATCCAGTGACACCAAGCTGAATTCAGCAGCTGAGCACAACCTTCTGCTCCCACTTCTGCCTTAGGGGTCCTTCAATGCCCAAGCCCCACTGCCTGCACCAAATTCCAATTATATAACTAAAGGAATATGCTCTGGAGATCATTTCACTCAACTGATAATTTTATTCTCTTAGTTAAGTCCATCAGGCTCACCAAGTCACAACCAAGCCTCAACAGGATTGCACTAAAATCTCCCTATTGTATTTTGGAATTTTTTGACTGCTTTTATCTAGATGGCAAAAATGAAGGAGACACTAAAATTCACACAGCAGCTAGTGAGTATTAGGAGATCTTCTCTCTCAGACTCTTGACACAAGAAGTCTATTTTAATGAAACCTCTCCTGGCTGAGGACACTCCTCAGTGACCTGGCTGATCACTGGAGTGAGACTTGTTTCCATTTCCTAGAGCACTTGGAGCACCTCCTTTGCCCTGAATCACCTGGTGCTTGTCCAACCAAATTTTACCTTTTTTTTTTCCCTGAAATAAGTGGATTAGTCACAGGGTGTAATATAGACAGGAATTGTACTGCTGCTCTTCTAAAGGTCCTGCCAAGTCTGAGCGACTGTCACTTTTTCTTCCTGTACTTTTCTCAGTTTTCAGGAGCAATCATTTCAGACAGGTGGATTCTCTATTCCCTCCTAGTGACTGACTGGTGATGTTGAGGTGTTTTGGAAGCATCTGGCATTAGTTACCATCCTCTGTTCCTAGGCCTGGATTCAAGCAGGGCTTTGTTGCATGAGAAATGAATGCTCAATGAAAATTGAGCTGCGTTCACGTCAGGGCTCAAAGGTGTGCAAAGGTGTGTCTTTCCCAACCTCAGCGATTCCATGGTTCTTTTTGGCAAATCCAGGCCTTCTGTCCCAAATGCTGGGTCTTGATACCCCCAGATCAGGCTCAGAAATCCAAAGGTGTAGCCCCAGCTGCAGGAGGTTGGCCAGAACCTGCTGCTTCAGTTTCCCTTCCAGGCCCGGGGCAGCGCAGGCAGCGGGGGTTTGAGAGCAGCACTCTGAGCACACAGAGTAAACACTTGATCTGAGCCTTGCCAGCGTGAGACAAGCCCTCTTTGTTTCAGAAGCTCACTGGATTTCGCTAAGGAATGCATTGTTGGGGAGGACCAGAGGGCTGCTCCCTGCCAGCACCACAAGGATTCATCAGGGCGTGCCCAAAGGCAGCAGTGTGACAGCTGGGGTGACAAAAATCAAGCTGGAAATTAACTGTTTGAAACACAGGCTAGAATTGGGACAGGCTTGAGGGGCTCCTGGCATTGCATTTTGGGGGGGAAAAAAATAGCATTTTGTTTGCTGCAGATAAGGCAGTCCAGTGCCCTGGTAATGCTTTCTCCCTGGTTCCTCTTGGGCCAGTGGCTGCCACGGCATGTCCAAGGGGAGGGGTTAACCACTGGTCCCACAAAAGAGAAGGGCTTCAAACAACTACTAAGGTAAATGAAAAATGAAAAATGAAAATGAAAAATGAAGCTACTAGAAAGGAACTCCTGCGAAAAAAAATTTACTAGAACGTTTTAGAAGTTTAAAGTATCTCTACTCTATGAAATTTCATTGGTTGTTATCACTGCTCTTTTCAGTTTCTTGCCTTCCAACAACGTTTCCTCTGTAGTATCAAATCCTATCAAATCAAATCCTTTGGTTTTACTTTGATTTGCCTTGGATTTTCATTTTAGTGGCCACATTGTTTCATTTATACAACCTCGTTACTACTAACACTTAAAAAAATTGGATTTTTTTCCCCTATAGTCATAAAAAAATGCATTTCAAGACTGGTCTGACTTCTGTTGTAGATCTGTGTAATAGTCCTGAAACAAGGTTCTTAGTGTTTCAACATCTTCAGCACCATGTGCAATACCTCATTTCCTTGCTAGATGTAGTTGTTACTGCAGTGACACAAACTCCACCTAGAAGTGACTGATTTTTTCATTCACAGCTGGCACGGGATCTGAAGGAAGAGGCAAACTTCTTACATTTGTGTAATTGCATTTAATGTCATGCTCTGATGTTTCAGAACTGAATTTGTACGGAGCAAAACACTGGAGGCGTTCAATGCTCTTACAGACACGACCCAGAACAAGCTGCTTCAAGCAGCATAAACCACCTTGCATAAATCTCTGATTCTGTCTCTCCATGGAACATCCAGATTCAGGGAAATTCCCTTTTGTCTTTCAAATCAACGCCAGTGAGGGTGGTGAATGGGTGGAACCAGTGTTAAGGGCAGGCTGAAATATTTTGCAGAAGAAGATCCTGGGGGAATAGTTGTGGTGATTTCTGGGATGGAAGTGATCCAGCAGCTGTGTGCAACCAGCAGGTTTGTGGACATGCTGCATCACCTTCAGGAGGTGTGACTTCTGCTCACAGCCCAAGAAAAATGGTCATGGATGATGTGCAGTGCAGGAGGAATGAGAAATACCTGTGGGGGTGTCCTCACAGGGAGTGGTGTGGGGAGAAGTGTGGCAGTCACTGTGATGCCAGTGCCATTTGACTCTGTACAAGGCAATACCTTTGCTTGCTCAAGAGGAGCCACTGTGATTTTTTTTTAATTTTGCCAGATTGAAAAGTGCTCCCCTGAACTATAAAACACATTTCTCAACAGCATTATGCCTCTCTTAATACCCACACTGTCACCAAATCTCTGTCCTGTAGAGTGTTTCCCTCTTTTTCCTTTATTTTTAAACCATAGTTGACGTGGCAAACTTCCATCCAACTAAGATTCAACATCTTTTAGAGCATTTTAAGCACTGCCACTCAGAGTCCATCCTGTTATATTACTACCACACTACTTTAGTCACCTGTAACCTCCTTTAGCCAACTCTGTTTGCTCACTACCAAGGCTTGGGAGAAGCCACAAAATCAATCCTGAGGCACATTCTGCCCTCACAGGACCAACAAACCTTCACACAGGAGACTTTTCCTGAACTTAAGGTCCTAATCCCACACATCTCACCTTGACAAAGCTTTTATTGAACACCTGAGGATCATTTATTTGAGTGAGATAACCAGGATAAACCAAATGCAAAGGTTTAGAGTCACAACTCCTTTGCAGCTTAGGGACAGGAAACAAAAAAAAAGGAACCAGAGCTGTGTCAGATCCCTCTGAAGGATATGCCATGACCTTCTGGCCCTTCTAGAACCTTGACAACTTTCTTTAATGCCTGCCTGATGGTAAAAAAAAAGTTCAAAGGCTTGTTCTCCACTGATTTTTCAAGTTGTTAGCAAGGACAGCCAGCTCTTACTTAATTACCAGGTTGTTGGACACTTTGTGAAGCAAAACAGGTCGTACAAAAAGGATGAAATGTTATCATAGAACCATAGAACATCTTGATTTGGAAGCAATCCATGATGTTTGAGTCCAGCTCCCTGCTTCTCACAGGACTACCTACAACTAAACCACCTGACTAATAATGTTGTCCAGGCACTTCTAGACCCTTGGTAGGTTTGGTGCTGTAACCAGAGGAGCTGTTCCAGTGTCCAACCAGCCTCTGGGTGAAAAACCAGAAGATGAACTGTATTCCTAAAAATAGAGTTAATTTTACTGGAACTGTAATTTGCTAAAATGTATATTTTGTTTGTTTCCTCCTCTGACAGCTTCTATGGGAATTGTGAAATACCTGGCATTTCAATTTCATATTTATCCAACCATTTCTACCTTGAAAAAAAAATCCCTACAATAAAAAACTTGCTCTTTTAATTATTACTGATTTGCACCTTACTTAGTTTCTTCAGTAGCTTATGCATGAGGAAAAACTTAAAATGCAATGTATTTTGACCACAGTGAAAGCAGTAATTCTGA
The DNA here is from genome assembly GCA_013400275.1 of Rhadina sibilatrix. Taxonomy (NCBI): domain Eukaryota; kingdom Metazoa; phylum Chordata; class Aves; order Passeriformes; family Phylloscopidae; genus Rhadina; species Rhadina sibilatrix. The sequence continues at coordinate 11,652 of VWYO01016610.1, forward strand.
TTTACTTGAGTTTTCACAAGGCTAACTGTAGATTTTTAATATTTAAGGAGGAAACTTAAATATAAATCTGATTTCCCACAGGACTGAGAAAACCCTCCTCACTGGATCAGCTTGTTAAAAGTTTCAAGTCTTAAAAAAGGAAAGGTGTTGCATAAAACAGCATTTTTTCATATTATCCGTTGCCTGGATTTACCTCACACAAAAAATAACCCAAAAACCTAAGAGAATTTTTGCCTTTCCCAATGAAACTCAAAGGCCCTTAAGAGATATTAAAATGCAAGGAGAAAAGAAAATGCAGGTGTAAGGAAGTCATGGTGACATTGTGCTGCTTTGGCTTGATTAACCTCATGTCTTGATCACCCTTGTCTCGAGTTGAACCTTGATTTTGCTCTATTAATTTAAATACTTCATTGTAAATGTATCAGTAAATACCCACTATCATTTGTCTAACGCAGGTAATTGATTTCATTGTGACTAACTTCATAACCACTCATAACCATTCATAACCATTCATCACCACTATTCAGCTGGGAATAAATCACTTCGACTTTGGCAGCCTACAGAGTCTTATCTTCCTCTCTGCACTGGGAGTGAGTCACACTGCAGACTCCATCTGTCTCACTGCACTGACTTTACCACCAAAATTTAAATTAAATTTAATTTAAATTAAATTTAAAGGCAACAGCAGCGACAGTCCCTTCTTTGTGATGACAAATGCTCGAAGGGCGCTGGTGGCACTCTGTGTGACCCTGCCCGTACTGCTGAGGTCAGAGGGATTTGCTGGAAGCTGAGAAAAGCTCTCCATTAAGACCATTGTCCACATGAAAGTGGAAGGCAGGGAAAGCTGCAGGAATGCAGCACAGGCCAAGACAAGCAAGGTGTGTTGACACAAAGCCTTAGCTGGGTAAGAGGATGGAATGACCCCTCCTGCCCTGTGTGGGGCCAAGGTCACTGACACTCCTCCACTTTGGCACAGCCTTCACCTGTGACAAGGATTTTTCCTCACTGGGGCTTCCAGAGGCTGGATGTGACATCTTTATCCCAAGGGAATTCTCCTCTGGGACTGGGAAGCTGAACCCAGCACCCAATATTCAGTTTTGCCCAAAGACAGTGGCTTCATGCATAAACTTCTCACTTCACAATAAATTCACCAGAAATACAGGCAAATCTCTTTGCAGGTTGTGTTACTGAGGATGTGATTCACTTCAGCTGGGATTTGCCTTCTCTCTAATCATTCCTCAAAAGCACCTTTCACTTCAGAATTTATTGGACTTCAGTGGAAAGGCTGTCAGAGAGAAAAAACATTGCCTGTTCCTGCACCGTGTGGCCAGCAGGACCAGGGCAGTGACCATCCCTTGTGCTAGCACTGCTGGGGCACCTCAGATCTTGGGATCAGCTTTGGGTCCCTCAGGATAACAAAGACATTGAGGGGCTGGAATGTGTCCAGGCAAGGGAACAGAGCTGGGGAAGGGGCTGGTACAGAACTGAGTTTGGCACTGGGAACACCTCCACTGTGGCAAGACACTGGACATGGCCCACCCCAGATTGCTGGGAATGCAATGGGTTCAGCAAAAAACAGGATTTACTGCATAAAAAAATATTTTCAGGAGTGCAGTATGATGTTGAAAGAAATAAGAAATGCATTGCTGTAGCATGAGAAAAAAAGCTGTGAGCTCACGCACCGCCGGTGATTTTTCTTTTCCCCCGGGGAATGAGAAACACAAATACGCGTACAGGAGAAAGGCAGTCAGCCCTAGTTTGTTCCTTCGAAAACACTTCAGTGAAATTCTTTACAAACACGCGTACTTTTAAAGGGATTTGCGCAGGTGGGGCGCCTTCATGGGCGGCAGAGCAGCTCCGAGGTGCTGGAGCATCTTTTCCCCAGCGCCGTGCTCGCTTCCCAAGGACGGGGCCCCGCTGCCCTCCAGTGGCAGCAGCCACCGGAACAGCTCCGCATCTTCCCTCTGCTTTTAGCCCCTCTAGGCCCGGATACTTACAGAAATTATAACATTAAATAATGTTATTTCCAGGGAGGGAGAGACGTGCCGGTGCAGCAAAACTTCACTGTGTGAAGAAAGATTAAGGCTGAACCTCCAGCCCGAAGCTACATCTTTGGAGCGGGGTGGGATGGTGATGGGAGATCTCTGGAGGCAGGGCTGCTCTTGGAGCAGGGGTTTATTTATTGCACAGGGTGTGGGTGAAGGGGCCCTGCTGAGAGCTGCCAGCTGCAGCTCGGAGCAGAGAGAGAGAGAGGAGAGCAAGAGAGCAAAGTAAGAGGAGTAAGAGAGGTAAGAGAGCAAAATTCCCATTACAATCCATTAAATCTTCTTCTCTGCTGAATATTCTGACACCAACCAATCTAGTACAAGATACAAATCCTATAGCATTTACATACAGCCTGTGAGAATCATTACATTCTTCATACATACCATACTGTGTTGTATTTTAAACCCTAAAAACTACTCTTTGGGCCCTTCCTGCCAAGCTGGTAGGGTCTGCTCTGACCCTTGGACTTTTGGTGAGGAGAAGGGCATTGTTTAATCCAAAGGGGATTACCTGCTGCAGCCACACCATTGTTCTCCAGTTGTCCAGTAACTGAGGCTCTAAACATCAAAACTCGCTTGCAATTCTATTTCACTTACAGGTTTCATATTCTCAAAACCTAAGCAGTCATATTTCTAAGGCTTTCCTTTTTCATCTTCCCCAACACTACATCACTGCAAACCCTGCTCATTTCCCAGGAGCAGGTTTTGATAGATTTCCTTCAGAAGATGTTCTGGGGAGCAGCTTTGCTCTTCCCAGACCACAAAGGTCAGCCCTGCTGTCACCAGTGCTGGTTCCTAGCACACAGGATTTACCCTCTGCATGACTCCCTTGGGACCTGCTTCGTAAAGGAGACTGAGGAGTGCTGAGAAAGCAAATCTTGATGCCTCTTAATAACTAAAGAGTTTTGTACTCAGCCATGTTTCTTCCATGTCATCTTCTATCCCTATGTCAGGGCTGCAAACGGAGCTGTACTGTGCCATGAAAGTGAGAAAAAGTATTAAAGAAAAGAAAGAATTTATGTTCATTTTTTATTCAGCTAAGAAAATTCAGCTTGTTTTGATTGGGTTGTGGTTTTGGGGTTTTTTTTTTTTTTTTTTTTTTTTTTTTTTTTTTTTTTTTTTTTTTTTTATTTTGTTTTTGTTTTTTGTTTTTTTTTTTTTTTTTTTTTTTTTTTTTTTTTTTTTTTTGTTTTGTTTTGTTTTGTTTTTTGTTTACTCTCTGTAGCTGAGTTCCTTCTCCCTGACAGGGCAAAATGAGGTAGAGCTGGAGGTGTCCTTTAGGACACCAGAGGCCATGGTGGTGTTGACACCATCACCTCATGCCAGGGAGAAGACTGGAAGCTCTTTTATTGCTCTGGGGGCTGCAAGTCAGAGAGAAACTGCAGATCTGAGACATGATGGAGGGATCTTCTCCCAGGTTAGAGAGAGGTCAGGAAAAAAAGAAAACTGCTTCTTATGGGAGTAATTTTGGCAAACAAAGAGAATTTCTTTGAGGCTTGCCTGGCACTTTCAGGATGCTAATCTTTTGGCACAATCCTCCCATCAATTTAATCTGGTTAATATGGTTGTAAATTGGAAACTGTCTTAACGGGTGGCATGAGAATCCTTACCAAACAGCCTAATCTCCAAAAGCAAATCACTGCTTCCTGGAACAGCCACACCATCAACACAAGGCCACAAAGGTGCCTGGGGAGTGTTTGGGAAGATCTCTGTGGCCAGCCTGGAACAGCTCCCTGAGCTGGATCTCCTCATCCGGATGTCTGGATGTACCCTGTGAAAGGAAAATCCTCACTAAATCACTTCCTTGGCATCGATCTGGAAGTTCAGGGGGAGGGATCAGGTTGCACAGCACCCGCCTTTGATGCAGACCAGAACCCATTTGGTATAAATTCTGCAGCAGTGCTGGGCTAGGACAGACCACCCCCAACAACCATGGACCTTCACGTGCGTCTCACCTGGCTGCTTCTGCTGAGCACCACTCTCCTGTCTGAACCAGGTACTGCCTTGAAATTTTTTTCATGCTCGCAGGGAGATGTTACAGAATTATTTGCTAATACAGGCTGGCTTGCTGGGAAGTGGTGGCAGAGATTCTCCTCCAATATTGCTGATGAGTTTTGTACCACAGAATTGACAGTTTTGTCTTCTACTTCAAAAATTCAGTCCAAATCCATAGGTCGTATTTCAAAACTTATGTATTTCCAAATATATGTATTTCCAAGTATATGTAGTTCCAAGTATATGTATTTCCAAGTATAGGCATTTCCAAATACATAATTTAATATATATAATATATGTAATATTGTATTAAGATACTATATTTCAAAATATAACCTCTGAAGGTTACAGAAGGCTGAAGAATATTCCTTTGTTTCTTTTCTGTGAAGGAAATCACTTGTGGAAGTTGCTTTCTAAATGTTCTTCTTCTAATATTCTAGTTTTTATTTAAATTATTCTATGCTGGACATTTTAAAATGTAGAGAAAGAGGGGGAAAGGAACACAGAGCAGACCCAGGTGGAAATACGCTCTGCATGACATGTTCCTTCAAATTCATAATCTTGCTATTGAATGAGATAATTTGAGCTTTATTTATCACCACAGGCACCATGGAAAAAGTCTTGCCAATCCCTTACAAAAAGAGGTGATTTCACAGAGCGTAGATTAAGGGCTGGCTGCACAGAATTATTTGCAAAACAAGAGCATGATGTGTTACTTCAGGGCTAACACGCTCCCTTCTCTGCCACAGCAAGTGGAACCTGGTGGAACCGGCCAGATAAAGACCCAAACTCAATATGGAACAGATTTTCCGACTGGATTAAAGAAAAACTCGAGCACAAAGGTAAGAGAGGTGCTCCTGAGTGCAAACACACCTGGCAGACGTGCAGAGTTCCCTGAGCCAGCCCTGGGTGAGCTGTGCCTCAGCAGCACAGCCTGCCTTACCCCCATCAGCACAGATCAGGCCCTGCACGCAGCAGAGCCACAGGGATGCAGATTTTAGACACCAGAGGTCCAGCTATAAATAAACAAATTGAGATTTACCTGTCCACTTTTGCTTTAGCTCCACCACAACCAGAGCTGAGACTGGAATCTGGCGGGCACCGATGCGCCGGGAGGGTTGAAGTTTATCATGATGGAAAATGGGGCTCAGTCTGTGATGATTATTTCAGTATGAACAGTGCCAACGTTGTGTGCAGACAACTTAACTGTGGCCAAGCTCTCTCTGTCCTGGGACTGTCTTACTTTGGCCCCAGTGGGAAAGTTATCCAGTTGGATGATGTGCAGTGTAGAGGAACTGAATCCCACCTTTGGGACTGCCGGCACGCCGGCTGGGGCAAGCACAACTGTGGACTCAATGAGGATGTTGGTGTCATCTGCTCAGGTAAAAATAAAAATAACAACAACAATAATAATAAATGTACTATCCTGTTCACCGTAAACACAAGAAGCAGCAGGATAGAGCTTGGGAATCAGGCCAGGGATGAAAAGTGGAGGTGGGGGTGCGGGGTTTCTTCTGTTTAAGTCTGAGTGATTGAGGAGCAAAAGGATGCCTTGCACAAAAGAACAAGGTTGGACAGCAAGCCCTGGGTATGAAAATTGTGAAGAGCAGGTAGTTCAGGATCACTTTAGTCAACATCTGATTATAGCCAACCCCCAAGATAAGAAAGGCAAAGGGTAAGGAGAAGATAGAGGCCCATCAAGTTATGAACCAGGAGCATGTAAGTGGAAACAAGAATAATTCTTGTCATAAATCTATAATATAAATAACTGCCCAATAAAGTATTTTTTTTGTGCTTTTTGCTGTTCACAGATGCATTGCACTCCACAGTTGCACCGACAGGTAAGGCTGAGTTTTTGGGACAGCAGTCCCAAAATTAGCTCTTTACAGTCTCCCCAGTGCTCAGAGTTGAATTTTTTACTCAAAAAATCATGTGATTACAGCCCCTTGGCAGACAGTTTTCTACAAAGGCACATGCTCTGTATCACAAGTTGGTGCTCCAAATTACTCTTTATTCATCCACTGCAACATTATTTCTTTATATTTTCATTATTTCTTTGCATTGCTAATACAAACTCTATTTGCCACTTACCTATTAATAATTAGTGAAAACATGAGGCAAGCGTTTACACTCCAGGTCTAAGTTTCTGGTTCCATTTTTTTTTTTTTTTTTGCTGAAATCATTGGAAAGCTTAAAGTACAGACTCTACTAATCTTTCTTGGGATTTCTAGGTGTCAATTATGCTCTTTATAATGCACAGTCACAGAAGAGCAGGTGTTAAAATGCAGTTTTCTCCCATAGAGAATCATGAGCATATATTTTATTATTTGTAACACAGAAATGAAAAGCTGGTTCCCAAAACCATTTATCCTTAAGGTTTTAACACAGTGGCAACTGTGACAACCACCACAGAACCCCTGATTTCTGCTGGCAAAGGCAAGGTTAAAAAACAAGCTGCAAATGTCACACGTGGGAATTTTGAACAGCAGATGAGATTTGTTTAAAGCAGGCAGGAGGAACACAAATCTCCCAGGTTCAATGACTACTGGAAGATGTTTTTCTGAGCCACATGACCAAAAGCTGAAGTCCAGGGATCTGCCTTTCTTTCCCATGAAACCTGTTGGAGTCCAGGGCAGGTGGAAAACCCCTTGTGCTGCCCTGGGGGGTCCAACACCCCAACTGGGACCCCAGGAAAGCTCTGCCTGTGACCTCAGCCCATGGGAAAAGCTCCCAACACTCAGAGATGAGTTGAAAGCAACGAAGGTGGGAGACAAATAGTAGTTTAGTTTGTCACAGGGTGAATGTTTGTAGTTTTGAGGTTTTAGTATGGAGATAGATGAGAGCAAGATGGAGAATTTTGGGTGGGTCTCCTTCTTCTTCTTCTTCTTCTTCTTCTTCTTCTTCTCCTTCTTCTTCTTCTTCTTCTTCTTCTTCTTCTGCTCCATTTTCTGCTGTGACAGTGGCACAGAGACATTGGTAGGATGGGTTTGACACAGAGGTTGTGTGTTTAGAACAGGCAGTGATTATTGGCACAGAACAGTAAACATACATGTTTTAGGAGTTAATTGGGCTAGAAACCTTTAGGAACCTTGGGATCTTCTGTCCAGGGGGGGTTTTCACTGTATTTCTGGCACGTTAATCCAGGTTTTGGCAGAACTTGAGATAAGAAATGGAATAAACAGCTCTGAAGAGCGAAGCTGCGAGCCTCGTTTATCTTTTTAACCCTGGTACTGGACTTTTGGAGGGAAAAGATCACCTCCAATTGGGGACTCCCAAAAGGGAGTTTCCCACAGAAACCCAAGGTGTGAATGAGGTCACAGATCCTTGCAATGTCCTTCCAGGTTCCTCCCCTGCTCCCAGCTCAACCCCAGCACAGACTGAGACATCTCCTGCTCCAGAGACCGTGACAACCCTCAGGGAAGGTGAGGCACACTTGGGGGCTGGAAGTCACTCCCAAAGCACAAGACAAATCTCTTGCTTCTCTTGCTCCCTTACAACGGCTCCTTTGCACCTTTCCAAATGACTCTTGCACCTCCAGAAGTGAAAGGATGCAGTCAGGAACAACACAAAGACTGACTGCCTTTGTTAATAAATATTAAATTAGGTAAATTACTTTTTTTCTTTTTGTAATCAAAAAAAAAGAAAGGCTGTGCAATGACTCATTGTCCCACAAAGCCCAAAATTATTTACCCTCATCAAGACTTTCATGAACATGTTCACTCCTAATTGCTGCCAAACTCTCTCTGCTTTGTATTTCCTCAACTGGCACCAGATGTGTCCTCTGCACCCACTACTGTCACAGAGGAAATGACCTCATCAGCTCCTGAAATCCCAACCACAGCTGATGAAGGTAAGAACAGCCATTTTACACATGCTTTTTAAAACACTCTGTTACTCTGGGGTTTTCAGCTAAATTAAGATGTGACCATGCAAATCTGTAAATATTCACAACAGACAGTGTAGCTGTCCTTAGTTCCCCTTTTGTGAAGGAACAATCCCCTTCCAACATCTTCACTTGTAAAATATCAGCCTGTCAGGACATGGCAGAGATACCTACACTTACTGAGGAATACCTCAGTATTCCTCAGAGATACCTACACTTACCTCAGAGCTGTAGCTATCAGGAATACCCTTACAAATTTGCAAAGAAAAACTGTCCAGATCGTTGTGATCCTGAGTGTCCAAAACCTGTGAAAGCTCTGGAAACACAAAGGTCCACAGACAGGCATTTGCACTCATTTCCCTCAGCTGGGGGATGAGCCTCTCCAGTTATTCAGCAGACTGGTAACCATGGGATGGTTTGGGTTGGAAGGGACCCTAAAGATCACCTGGATCCAACCCTCTCCCATGGGCAGGGACACCACCCACTAGATCAGGGGGTTTTTTTTAAACCTGAGACCTAAATCGAGTCAAAAGCTCTTGAAATCACTCTTAAGCTTTTAATTGCTGCTTGCAGCCAGTTAATTTCTCACTCTTTCAGCCTCCCCTAGCACAACTGCCTCCCTCCTCTCCACCAGCACCACAGAGGAGAGCAGGACATCAGAAATCCCAGCTACACCACAGACAGGTAAGGGGGATTTGCACAACATCCAGCAGGCCAGGAACACGTGGTTAGGAGGGGACTTGAGTGGAGAAGCCAAAATATGCTGCACAATCAGCACCTCTCAGTGCAGCTCACGTTTGTCTGTGGATTTGGCCAGACCTGCTGCCACCAGCCAGGTGGGAGCTGTGACTGCTGTGGGCAGAGCCTGCTGCCAGGGGAGCTGGCTGGGGCACATTTTGAATCCACACCACTGAACCTGAAGGCATTTGAATTCACCAAGAGCTGATTTCAGCCTTCCCTGAGTGCTCTTCCCCTCCTGTTCCCACATTTTTCTCTTTTTCTCACAGCCTCTGGAAATACTTCAGAATCAAACTTGTCACCTGCTGCACTTGTAGGAGATGTGACAACCCCAGCTGCACCTTCCACGCTGGCTGAAGGTAAGAGACAGACACAATGCCATAAAATCTAACAACAGTGCTTGAGTTTGGTCCAAATAGGTTACATTGGTAGGATTAAAGTAACTGAATAAACCTCAAGATCAGTTGACAGCTAGCTCGTTGTCTCAGTGAAGAAAAGTTCAGCTTACATTCAATTTTAACAAAATATAACCTCACCTGAGTGTTTTGACTCAGGTGACCAGATTTTAGAGGCTACAGTCCAAGTCTCTTTTCCTTCAAGGACACGAATCCATTGCATATCAGCAATCATCAGCTCCATTTTCTGTCACTGACTGATGTATTTCTTCAGTAATGTGTTTTCTCAACACTTGCACAGTCCCTTCAAAACCCTCCCTTGCATCCATTTCAGTGAATGAAGAGCTTGAGGCAGTAACTACACCAGGAATCCTGAGAACAACTTACACACCCAAAGTCTGAGTTGCAAAAATCAATTTGGAGCCTAAGTGAGCTAAGGGACAGCCAGATTGTGTGCAAAAAATATGCAAAGGAGTTTAACAAGGAGGGCTACAAACATATTGCTTCAGTCTCCAGTAGCTAAGAATCTTAAAAATCCAACAATTAAATATTTATTTAGTTATTGTGGAGTTCAGTGGTGATAAGGACTTCACAGTTTTCTAACAACAACACAAATCCAAACAGTTTAATCAAAATTTAATTCTGCTTCCTGTCCACGTTGGGCAATATTGTTCATTGTTCCTCCTGTTTTGTTTTTTTTTGTTTTGTTTGTTTGTTGTTTGTTTGTGTGTATTTTGTTTTTGTTTGTTTGTGGTGTTTTTTGTTTGTTTGTGTGTTTTGTTTTGTTTCTGGTGTTTTTTGTTTGTTGTTTGTGTATTTTGTTTTGTTTGTGTGTTTTGTTTTGTATGTTTGTGGGGTTTTGTTTGTTGTTTGTTTGTGGGTTTTGTTTTGTTTGTTTGTGATTTTTTTTGTTTTGTTTGTTTGTTGTGGTTTTTTTTTTCCCCTCAAAGTTTCAACAGACTCTTCAGTCCCAGCAGCAGACAATGTGAGCACTTCTGCCCCAGCCATGAGCAGCACTGAGACAGCAACAACTCCAGCACCACTGTCTACAGAGAGGGAAGGTGAGGAGGAGCCAGGTGCAGCTGGTGGTGCTGCAATGTGCCCAAATCCCACCTCTCCCCATGCTCTTTTCTGGGCAAACTCTTTACCCTGGCATCTGCTTTGTAGTACACTTTGCATTAGGTTAATGAATGAGCTGCTTCAATGAATTCATAAAATAATTCTTAAGTGTTAAAAACAAAAAAATGTTCAAACCAGAATTTCACCAGACAGTGAGGAAGTATCAGTCACTCTTTTTCTGCCTTTTTCCTGATAGTCATTTCACTTTCAAAAGGATAGAAACAAAATTTTTCCTTCTTAGAAGGCTCTTTAACAGGGCTTTGATGAGATTTTGCTGCTTGCCTTCCTTGTTCAGACAATTTCATCTCACTTACAGACACTGTGTGTAACGGGGGTGCTGTTCAATGGTTACAGGGGATAAAATGCTCCTTTCCAGCTCTACTAACCTTATTACTTGAATTTGTACATAATGGAGGTAAACTGTGTTAAGGTCTCAGGAAAATTCCTTTGATTTTCCTGAGTTCCTGGTTTTCCATTTTCCTGAGCTCCATTTTCCTGGTTCCTTTGATTATATCCTACACTTAACAAAGAATTTTCTTTGAAGAGACACAGATATGGATCATTTTCTTTTATTGATTTGCTGAAAGTGACAAGTGGCTGTTCAGCTGTCTGTAGGCACCCCACAAGAAGACAATAAAGATTTCATTCAATTCAAATATTGAAAGTAGTCAATAAAGTCTTGAGGCTATTACTTAATCAGTCCTTTATTTGATGGAAAAGTCCCCCTAAAATTTCAGATTGCTGATCATATTTCAGATTAATGAATTAATTAATCTATTTAGAAGCCTTTATGGGAAAAGTGCCTCCCTCACACAAAGCCATTTTTAATATCAGCTGAATAACAACAAATTAATTTCTTCCTGCAATTCAAGGCCTGGATCTGAACAGAGAATTTTTAATCTGCCTCTTTCTCACTATGCCCACTGGGATTTAGACACTAATGCAGTCTTAAAATAGCCCTAAACTTTCTCTTTAACACCTTTCACCATCCCTGATGAATACTCAGCACCAGGATCAACAGGTTAATTAGCATCTCTCTCAATTATCTCGTATTTAGCAGTCTTGTTTAGAACTAGATCTTGGGGAAGTTGCTGCTGGCAGTTCTTCCCAGCCAGCTTCTGCAGAAATAAATGCTTGGCATGGTGCTGAGGTGGAAGGAGCTTTGATCAGGGCCAGAAAAAGGGAATTAAGGACAAAGAGTCCCAGGAAACACGGCCCTCGTTGGGTTGGATGTGCATTAGTTGGTCACAAACAGCTGCCAGGCGACAGCAAAAATCCCAAAATGAAATCCTGGAACTCTCAAGGGGTGAGACAGGTGTGTGTGCACGTGGTGCAGCTCATGGTGCCCACAAACCAGGAGGGACTCAAATTAGGTTGTTGGTGACGTCTCTGATTTCTCTCTCTCTCTGAAAGAAAAATACACTCCAGGCCCATAAAACTAATTTGGGACTTCAGGTGTCTGAAAGGCTTTCCCTGTGAAAGGGAGAGAAATGTGTGGAGTGTTCTGTAAGCACCCAGCTCTCAGAAATGAGCCTGGGCTGAGGAAATGGCTCTGCCACTGTGCTGGGGAAATGGGGCTGTGCCAACCACCTTGGGACCTGGGAGAGGGTCAGCGAGGATGGGGAGAGAGGCTGAACCAGGCAGTATTTAAAGGATGGGAGAAAACAAACCCCAGCCATGCCCCTTAAATTGTAAGGTGTCCCACAAAAATTAGGCTCCATCACTGTTATGTCTCAGGCCTGATTTCCTATTAACAGGAAATGCTGTAGGTCTCAGAGGAAAAGTATATAGTTAAAATGCAGACAATATTTAATTTCACCTTTTCGTTGTGTATTAGGTAATACAGCATTACTCTGGCTTATATGCTGAGGGTCTTGGTGGAAAAAAAAAATACATTTAAAATGCACACAATATTAAATTTCATCTTTTCTCTCTCACAGCAACAGTCCCTCCTACTGCTGAGCCTGCAGATGCAACCACTTGTAAGTAAAATAGCACTACTGGGGTGTACATGCAACCAGTCTTGGGGGAAAAAAAAATATACAGATTTAACATGCACATAAAATTTAATTTCACCTTTTCTTTCTCACAGCAACAGTCTCTCCTGGTCCTGCACCAGCAGACATTACCCCTGGTAAATAATAAAGAGTAACTATTGCCTACATGCTATGGGTGTCAGGGGAAAAATATATATATATACATTTAACATGCAGACAATATTTAAATTCATCTTTTCTTTCTCACAGCAGCAGCATCCACTGCTGCACCAGCAGACACCTCCACTTGTAAGTAATAAAGTGTTGCTCTGGCTTACATGTTTAGATGTTTACCATGCTCTGATCACGAACTGACTGCCTCCCTGTCTCCCTAATAACATAAACTCAGGGATTAGAACTGGAGATAATCCAAATTGCCTTTCCTTTGGCTCCCAGACACAATAAAGGAGCACAAGGGAAAGGGGAAACCCTGGCCCTGATGAAAGCACTGGGGAAGGGGCAGACACATGGCATCAATACAGACTCAGACTGGCCCTTGATCGTCCCACTCCCAGAATTTCAGCCTTCCTGCACTTCCCAGAGCTGCATCCCAGCCACTGCACACACTGGGATGTATTTGCCATGGGAGGGAACAGGTTCAGTGCCCACCAAGGCATCCACAGCCCCCAGCAGCACAGGGCACTGCATTAGAAACTTAGTTAGAAACTTTATCCTAGCCAGCCCAGCCCCCCCACAGCGCTGAGCAAACAGCCCCAGGCTCCCAGAGCTGCCACAGGGTCAGAGCCTGGCAGAGGCAGCACAGGGATGTGTTTTCCTTCCAATGAGGCTGCTCCCACTCTGGAACTTTGCCCTGTCCAGCCCTCAAATGAAACCTGAAAGTCTGCTGAGGTTTGGGTATCTCTCACCTGCTCAGCATTGGGAAAACAGTTTTTAACCTGCAAGTTTTGTTTTCTCTCCTGTCTCTGACCAGCTCCTGCAGAAGACACAACACCTGGAGCAGCAGGTGTGTATGACTTCAGTACACTGGTCAGGATTTCAGGATCAAGCATCAGCTTGAGTAAAATCCTGCTCCACTCCCCCTTGACAGCCCTGGCTTTGCCCACATAAGAATGGAACAGATATTGAAGTGTGCTTTTGTTTTCTCTTTGACAGTCACAACTGAGCCCATAACAGCTGGAAACCCAGGTATTTATTTCTGGTCATTCCTTCAGCTGTGGTGAACAGTGTACTATACTTCATCTGAGTCATCCACGTATTTAGAACATGGACAATGTTTAAATTCACATTTTCTCTTCTCACAGTGACAAACTCACCCGCTCCATCAGGCCCTTCAACTCCTGAAGCAACAACAGCCATTGCCACTAGTAAGTGATGCAGATTTACCCTGGTTTATACCCTTAGTTCTCTGCCAAAGCTGGGATCTGAGGATGTGCTGGCAGGGCTCCCTGTCTCCACTGCATGCATCACCTCATGAAATTTATATTGAACTTTGGGGATAATTTTTTTGGCTTCCACACAAATCGAGGGACCTGAATTGTTGATATTGATATGGGAGGAATATCTGCTCTGCTGAAAGTTCTGAGGAACTGGAATTCAGTGGGGCAGAGCCACTACACCAATATGAATTCAGATTTCTTCTAGATCACTTCACTCCTACAAAGTCAGCCCCTCTGCTCTTTCAATTTGCATCCCCACTGGAAGCTGAGTCAGTGGGAATCCTTTTGACATATTCAGTGGTATTTGCTTTGAACCTTGGTTTTTCCACAGTGGGCTTTATCTTTTGGAAAAAAACTGAACTGCAAATTCTGCTCACTAATTGATAATGTTCTGCCTCAGTTGCTTAGAGAGCAGACCAAGGGTTTCTTTTAGAGTCTGCTACACTTTGAAAAAAGGCATTTGGCTGCTTTGGTAAAACATACAAGAAACTGAACTTGAAGTGCAAAGCAGATATTTGAGCATGGGATTATTGCCCCACACAGGGATAAACAGAATTGATCTTGTCCCCATTAACACCAGTAATATGTCACTTGTAGTACTCAAGACCCCACACTTCCCTTAGTATGTAACCTTAGTCCATGACAATTCCTTAGAACTGTTGCTAATTGTATTTCCTAGTCCTAATGTGTTCTCCTCATTACAATGTTCATTAACTGATGCCATAAAAGCACATATTCTCCTCAGCCAGCTTACTTTTTTTTTTTGCATTAAAAGCCCAGCCAAAGACAAATGCAGCAACTACAGGCTCAGGTAAGGTATTTGATTCTTTCTTCTTTTTAATGATTTCTCTTCCTAAGGGCAGGACACTCTAGCTAAGAGATGTGAGCTGGGAAGGGCTGGCAGTTCATTGGCAGAGGGGATCAGAGTGCAGGGGGAGTGGGAGAGGCTGGATGCAGGCAGAGAGACTGGGAATGCCATGGCTCAGCCAGGGATCACACACTGCTTATACAGGGCTGGCAGCAGAACCATCCTCAGTGCTGAGTGCCAAGGGGATGAGCTGGCCTAGGTCTGCAACATTTATGGTTAAAAAATGTTTGAAATGTCCCACAGCTTGCCAGCTGCTGCCCACCCAGTGCCCTGTGCTCTGGAGGGCTCACAGGCAGAGACATCTCATGATCCTGGCAAACTCACAATTCCAAGGAGTTACCCTGGGGTTAGCTGTAGGAGGGAAAACAAGTTTTTAATGGAACATCATCAAAGAGAGAGAAATCCATTTCCTCTCCACTCAGCTGCTATTCCAGGCCTGTGTTTAAACTTGCAGGCCAGGCCAGTGTGTAAAACATGCTGCATTTTGCTCTGTGTTTACCTCTGGTTTATCAACATTCAATTCCTTCCTCTGCAGCAGACCTTACTCCCCTGCCTGACTCAGTGAGGCAGATGCTGCTGGCATACCTGAACAGACTGTGCCAGCCAAGGAGACCTGGGATGCCAGGACCAACATTGGAAGGGTAAATATTCACTCAGGCATGTGATATGCCCCAGCCAAGCTGGGATACCCCAAACATGACTTTGCACCATTTTCTTACACCCTTCAAATGCTCAGGTACAATTTGATTTGACTACTCAATCACACCCATAATAACTAATTACCAATCACACTAAAATTTTGCAAAACACCACTATTTCTGCAGCATTCTTGATGCATGACTGTTGGTTCAGATGTCCCTGGAGCCATTCTTGCTGGAGTCACTGACTTATGGCACTAGCTGATGCTGGCAGGGTTTCAAAGACCTGTCAGAGGGGTTGGCATGCTGGTGTTGCCTTGGCTATCCAGGGGAATCCTTCATGGACAGCTCTAAGCTCCCAAAAAGCAAAACCTTTCTTTCCAGGGCTGGGCTGTCCTTTAGTTTGCTTTAATTAAGCATGAACCCTAGCAGAGCGTGCAGTGAAATCCCACTACCTCCCCACTGCACAGCTTACAATGTGATTTAATACACATTAACCAAATTCCACCAGGTGCTTTAGATGTGGGATATTTGCATGTGTTGTGCTTGCACACTGCACCAACAGGCACTCAGATTCCATGTGGTGCTCAGTGCTGTGAGTTGTGATGAACAACACAGCTGGACGCTTTTGGAAGAAAGTTTCCTGCAACCGAGGAAACAAAGTGAGCGCGTCACAATCATTACGTGACAATTTATATGTGGGGTTGATTGGTGGTTTTTTTTTTTTTCCTTTTTCAGATGTGTCAAAGACCCAACCTGTGGGAATTACCCTTCATTGGGGCAGAGGCCTGTCCAGTTTCGCTACAGAGCTGCTGTTCACCCCGGAGCCTGCTTACGGTGCAAAGTGTCAGGGTGCAACGCAGGACCTGCTCCTCCCCAGCCCTTCCCAGGGAACAGGCTCCCTCCTCGCTGGCCCCTCCCAGGGAACAGGCTCCCTCGCCCCCGGCCCTTCCCAGGGCACAGGCTCCCTCCCCCCCGGCCCTTCCCAGGGAACAGGTTCCCTCCCCAGCGGCCCTTCCCAGGGAACAGAGGCCCTCAGTTCCCTGGCTTCAGAAGAGCCAAGAGAAGCGCAAGTGATCGCGTCGTTATCATCGTTGTCCCCAAGTAATGATGCTGCTGAGCACCTCTAGACCTGTTCATTGCGTTCCAAGATCTGCTGCTGATTTCTAAAATTATGCTAGTGGGTGTAAATCTAAAGGCATTTAATCTTAACTGGACTTGGGTCCCTTAATTTCAGATCTTTTGGGTGTGTACAGAGCATCTGTAAAAGCTCAGAGTAAATACTCAGTGACAAAAAAAAAAATTGGATCAAGTGCCTGCTTTTTCTCATCAAGATTTTGTTTCCCCCTCAATGTTCCTTCAGTTCTAATCGTGCTCAGTTCATACAAAACTCCACCACACTCATAACCCTGCGTTCTGCTTCTCAGATCAGAAATCTGAATCTGATCAAATCAGGTAATGATTTAAAGGGCATTTGGTTCTGCTGGACACAGCATTGGTTGGCAGGGATCCACACATGCCAGCTCACACATTCACTGCAGACTCACAGCCAGTCACAAAAGGGATGTTAACATTTGAAAATTCCTTGAAAGTACGTGTGTGGGTCTGAGAAACAAAAGGCTACACAGAGTAAATGCAAATTTAGTATTTCCAGAAGCCAAAGGGAATTCAAATGCTGTGCAACATCTTTAAACGTGCATTCAATGCCTCCACACTCAAAGGCAGTGTAAGTACACTTCAGGATGAAAAGACAGTTGCATCCAAAATCCTTGAAGCGAGCTAAAAATCAGAGAGAGTTGCTTTAAAGAAGGCATAGGTCTGAGATTAGAAATACAGTATCAATACAAATGCATTATATATCAGTTTGCTTATAAAAGAAAATGGTTTTGTCTGCAAAGTGGTTGCAGTGCAATCTTCTTTTAAATCTGTGACCTATCCCTGGGTGCTTCAGCAATATATTCATGACAACTCTTTCACAATAGTTGCACTTCACAACCTGAGGAATCCTCAGCAAGGACAGGGAATGGTTTGCCCAGTGTAACCTAAAGGGAGAGATGACAAATAGAGGTGGGAGAAACCAAGCTCCTGCTGAGCAGTGCTAAGAGAACTGCAACTGTGTGTCCCAGGGGAGTCTGTCAATCCCTTCCACGACATTCCTGCTCAGTCAGCAACCCCAAACAGCCTCTCAATGACATCTACTGAAAAATGTGCTTTGCACCACCAGAGCTGACAAAAGCACTTTAAACTTACTCCACACAGTGCCTGTTTAAAAATTGGGCCCACCTGTTACCTTCTCATTTATATCTGTCAAAAAGAAAGAGTGACTGGCAGATTAAGCCCTCCCTCCACCATACCCTGTGCTACAGGGTGGTTGTGGAACAGCAGGAGGTATAAAAGTCAGAAACGCCAAAGCCTGCCCTCCCCAGCTGCCCTAAAAATGCAGCTGCTCAGGCAGTTCCTCCTGCCTCTCCTCACTGCTCTGGTTCTCCCTGAAGGCAACTCAATAGAATTCACAGGTATGGAAATCTGTTAATCTCTGATATTTTATTGGTTTCTGCACAACAGGTCTTATATAGGCAACTGAAGGGCAAAATGTTAAACATCTCTAAAAGTGAATCTTAATGTTTCCTGGGGAAGAAAATATCAGGCAGAGTAAATAAAGATACTGGCTCGTACATGCTTATGCTGCTTTTGAGTCAACACTTGCTTCCCATATCAACAGCTTTTGCCAAAAATGTTTGTGCACCCCACTGAGGGGTTTACCATAGTCCCTAAACCCTCCAATTTAAATGGTGCACCCCAGAACCCAAGAGCAACACACAGAATGGAGTTTGAAACTCAGCCTTCCACAGAAGAGAGGTTTGCAGTCACATTCCCACCTCCCCAAATGAGAGCAAAACTGATCCCAAAGGGTTAAAGGAAGTGTGATGCAGTAAGGAAAACTCTTCTGCTCTTCTGGAGCTACTCCAGCACTTCCTGTCTGAGAACAACATTCACCTGAGTGGAACCATGAATGAAGTACTTGCACTTCTTAGGATCATGAAAATCTGGATAAAGTTTGCTGAGTATGCATTCATTTCACTTGTTCCTGCACACTCAAGTAGTTTAGGAGGGGAAAACATAACCCAGTCCTGTTTTAGGCATCTCTTAAGGAGCCTGGATTCCTAATTTAGGTGCCTGTACAGCCAAGAAGGCTTCCAAAGAACCCAGGCTGGGTTCACATTTCCCCAGCTCTCTAAAGACAGCTCCATAAACTGCCCAAATCAGGCAATGACAATCCAACCTTCCTTTCAGAGATGGAACAATAAATGTCCTCAACAGGAGTGCCAATAAAGCAAAAGCACAAACTACATCCTATTCTACTGATAATACATTGCACATCAAAAAATATTATAACCAAAAAAAGTGAACTGATTACATGTAGGTAAAAAAAGATAAGCAGTAGCTCAGTTTATTTAGAGTACTCCATTGTTCAAACTGGAACTGGGGAACTGTTCATACAGCTTCTAGCAATGTTCTTTAAATAAATAAGCCACAAAGGGCATACAAAACTCTTATATTTAGGATAAAACACGTTTTTAAGATCTTTCATAAAACTAACAAGTGTGTACAACAGTGGATAGAATTACAGTAACAAAATGCAAGTTAGCAACACTGAGGTTCCTTACAGTTTTAACTGCAGAAATACTAAGTTTTGTAAAGTGTAGTTACTCTCAAAGCATTCACATTGAAAGCCTACCCCTGAATCCCTCTATCTCTCTCCATTAGAAAACCCCTCATTAGAATCATAGTGTGCTTGGGAAATTTTGTTTGGTTTTGAGTTCTGAACCAAGTCCATCAGGAGAAACATTTTATTGTCTATGTGTGTCTGAAGAGCCTGGATTTGGCAGTCAATATAGTCCATTAGTTTCTTCTCCATCAGATCCAAGTTTTTTGAAATTATCTTTTCCAAATAGGAGCAAATAGGCTGTTGTTCCACCCTGTAAGAAGAGCAAATATATGAATAAGTATAACTCTATATTAACCAAGGGGTAATATAGAGATCTGGGCACCTGAACATCTTTTAAATGTAAAATTTCATTTATTAGGCAATGAACTTTGGAAGGCATTAGGTTTTTAGCACAAGTAAAATACCCTGCCTGCCACACTTTAAATCTCCTTTTTTTTTCCATAAATGTGCTATTGTATATAGTCACCTTCCTTCAATCTTGTTTTTTTCAAAGGCTCAATTATGCATTAGAGAGCTTAATTACTTAAAACAAAATCCACACAAGTCAACAATACACACACAGTTTGTATTCTGTCAGCATGGCAGACTGTCCTGGTCAGGAAAAGTGCTTCAAGAGTTACCCAAACTATGCAACTCTCTGGGTTTGCATCTGCATTCTTTAAAAATACTGGAGCTGAGATATTTAGTCTCCATTAAATCCTGATTCCTACATCTCAGGAGTTCCACTATTGTTCCTGAGGTATCAAACAGGGTAACTGTGACACCTGCACTGTAAATGCCAGCAAGTGTGGAGCAACAGGAACATCAGTGGGATGATACACACCAAGTACAGCAGAAAGATTGTGCCCCATTGTGTGAAAAGGGGAAGATGTAAGAATTTAGGGGTGAAAGTAATCAAAATGAAAATATAGTAGATGAGAAAGACAAGCTAAATGTGTATGAAGAAACATCCTTTAAAAATTAGATTAAATGGAGGTAGAAGACAAAACAGTAACAACAAATGATGTAACTTCTTCTGAAAAACTCCTACATTCAAGCAGCTCATCTGAAAATCTGTAATGCCCATCACCACACAGCCCTCAAACCCACATATCCTAACATTCACTATTGCTGCTAATGAGAAGAAAAGGCTTACATCATGCATTTTGTTTAAACTTGTCAGCAAACAGTCAACACTACTTTGAGAGATTCACCAAACTTAACTCACCCAGCACTCTGAACACCTTCCTCTTTGGCCACTGCACTCCTCCCCAGGTGCCTCTCTCCATCCTTGAGCCGAAGGTGATTCACCTGAGTGCACAAGTTTTGAAGAAAAGGAAGAAGCACCTGCGGGTTGGCCACGTTTGGAGTTTCACCCGCTTGTTGCTGCACTTGCAAAGATCCCAAGACTTTCAAATCATTCCTGAGGTCAACTGCATTTTGCTGGGTAGGAAGCCTTTCAGAATCCAAAGTGTTCCCTCTTTCGGGTACCTCTGAGTTCAGATCACGAGTTATTTTTAAATCCTTATACACTGCTTCACTTGTTAAATGATTTTTAACAGGCAAAGGTTCACTGGCTGATGGACTCAGTGATGACTGAAGAGCTGCACTCTGCAATCCATCTACTGCACCGTCACCTCCAAAGTCGGAATTCTTCCCCAAGATCCAGCTGAGTTTGTCTCCAAAAGGGAAACTGTTCTGATGGGGAGAAAAACCCATTTGAGTATCCTGAGTATTCAAATATACTGGAAATTCTACAGCAATAACAGCAGATACTTTATAACCCAGCATTCTACTAGTAAAGCTTTTAAAAGTGGTTGTGAACTACATTCCTTGTAAATATGAAGTGTTAATTATCTTGTCAGTGTCTAAGTAAGGAAAGAGCTTTACTGACTTCATTTTTACCATGCTGTGTCCCTAAAACTGAATTATTGACATCAGATGGATTCAGGATTCTGTTGATACAGCCCACTTTTGCAAGACAAGGATCTAAAGTTCCATGAGAGCACGTTCCTTTTAATTGAAGGTGACATGGTTATAATGACCACTAAAGAGACAAACCAGCCCATCTACCTACACCCCAAACATTCCAGGGAAAACGCCCACCATCCTTGACCAGCAGTGACAAACAGGCAAAAGGAGAGCAGGCTTAAAATTGTAACAGTGCATGTAACACTACTGATCCTGAAGTACACAACCTTTATTCATTGCACTCACGTGAGTGGCAACAGATCCATCAGGATGAAAATGGCAGTAAGTGCAGATAATAAAAAAAAACCCAAATCTTTTTAGAACATTCCTGACTGCTGAAGTGGCAGTTTGTGTCTGTGGAAAAGTGACTTACTTTCTGCTGACATCGGACCATGTCCATGAGCTGCTGAGCTCCTGGAGAGAGCTTAGATCCCATGGATTCCATGATAGTTTGCACTCTGTCTAGATCTATGCTTGAGCCTAGTGAAGGAAAATCAGTTGCTAGTTTTGCAGACACTGCTTTCACTTCTAGAATTATTTTACTGATGAGCACTCTGTGTTTCTCACCAAAGGAGAGCAGCTATCACAAGAAGGAAAAAAAAATACTTTGGTTAGGGAAAAATTTTTTTTCACATTTTCTTTGTACATAGGGGACAATGCGTTGTTCTTTGAGTCTTGGCAAAAACTATCCTGAACTCTTTTCCAGGGAAATTAAGCTAATTTCTCCTTGCTATTATTTCTCATAAAATTCTCACTGGAACAGAGGTGCCTGAGTGCCCCAAAGATAAATAAAGATTTTCACAAGCTTATTTAACCCCAGAGCTGACAGATCTAATCACAGATCTGCAGTTTATCTGGTTTATGGTTTTTTTTTCTCCGAGACGAAATGATCTGCATCATATAAAGTCTTCAAGAAAAGAAAACTGAGATACTAATTTAAAAGGAGCACTCTGCCATCAAGACAAAGTACCAGCCAACAGATTTTTAAGTGATTATGTAAAGAGATGAAGTGTATAAAACCAATAATTTTATTAAGAACAATGCAATTTAAACGATTAAGTGATTAAAACATAAAAATAAAACAATGCTATTCAAGTCCCTACCTTAATTCTACAGGAGGCAGCAGGGCATTCAAACTTGAGGTACTTGTGGTACAAAGTAACCTCTTCAGTTTCACTAGAAAAATAAAATAAACAAGCTGTGACATCAGTATACAAGGTACTTTTCCTCACTGAAATATACTATATTGGTAAATATTTAGATATGAAACGAGACTGACTGGAACACATTTCTAATGCAGATTTATGGTTTCCAACAGCAGTTTTAGTTTCTAGTTTTTAGCAGTTTTTTACTTTCTAATAGCAGCTTTAATGATTCTATGCAACTTGGAAAGAATCTTATCAAATATTTATGTAAAACTTACTTGTATGCGTGCATGCACTGTGCACTAGAGAAAGGTTCAGTACATTATTCACACATCCTCCCTGAGGCTCCGAGTCGACTGGTTTCCATTTAGCTAATTAAGCAGCAGATGTGCCATGTAATGACTTAAAACAGAAACATAGCCTTATTTCCCCCAGCAAAGCATGGAAAGTATTGAAGGGGAAAACAAAACCTTTTTAAAATCTTGTCTCTTGTTCTTCGAAGTGTGAGATGACTATTTACCAAAGAGACAAGAGATCTTTCATAGAACCCAATGGGCTGGATTGGAAGGAACCTTAAAAGTCACCCACTTTCACCCTCTGCCGTGGGCAGGGACACCTTCCACTGTCCCAGGCTGCTCTAAGTCCCGTCCAGCCTGGCCTTGGACACTTCCAGGGATCCAGGGGCAGCCACAGCTTCTCTGGGAACCCTGTGCCAGGGCCTCCCCAGCCTCACAGGAAGGAATTTCTTCCCAATATCCCACCTAACTCTGCCCTTTATCTTTCCAAGCTCTGGTCCAAAGTCCCTTTACAACTCTCCCGCAGCCCTTCCAGGCAGTGGAAACAGCCCCAGGGTCACCCCAGGCTGATTCTGTCAGCCTCACTGAAGCCATCAGGTCTCTTTAACAGCAGGAGCACCTCACAGAGACACACACAGAGCCCGGGGCTGCCCGCAGCATGTGCGGGACCCAGGACCGCCAGCGCCCACCACTCACCCCGGGGCCGGGCGGGCGCCGCGGCTCTGTCCCCGGCCGGTGCCGCAGTACTCCTCGCCCACGTACACCTCCATGTTCCGAGCCTGGCTCACGATCCCCACGGACACCATCTCGGCGCCGNTGAGGGAGCGCCGGCGGCGGGAAGCGCCTGAGGGAGCGCCGGCGGCGGGAGCGGCACCCGCGGCCCGGGGGAGGCTCAGGGGCGCAGGGAGCCGGAGTTAAATCGCGTGGAAAACGCCTCTGAGATTGCTGAGTCCAATCCGCCACCCAACATCGCCGTGCCAGCCGTGCCTCGGCACCGAGTGCTATGTCCAGTCTTTCCTTAAACACCTCTGACTCGCCCATCCTCCTGGGCAGCCCGTTCCAGTGTCTAATCACTCCTTCTGAGAAGAAATTCCTCCTAATGTCCACCCTAAACCTCCTGTGGTGCAGCTGAAGACAGTGTCCTCTTGTCTGGTCACTGGTTGCTT
Organism: Rhadina sibilatrix; assembly: GCA_013400275.1. NCBI lineage: Eukaryota > Metazoa > Chordata > Aves > Passeriformes > Phylloscopidae > Rhadina > Rhadina sibilatrix. Next base: position 35,053 of record VWYO01016610.1, read on the forward strand.
GGGAGAAGAGACTGACTCTGAAGTTGTGCCAGGAGAGGTCTAGGGTGGATATTAGGAAAAGGTTCTTCCCAACCAGTGTGATCCAGAAATGAACAGGCTCCCCTGTCGGACTCAATATCTCAATATCTCAAAGGTCTTTTCCAACTGAAATGATTACTGGATTCCGTGAAACTCGCTAATGTGTCAAAATTTGGAGCAGCGGGATTCTCCCGAGTTGTGTGCTGATAGTTCACCACGCAGGAGAGAGGCTATGAATAAAAGAGGCCATCAATAAAAGATGGGGTTCATTTAACTTTCAGTAGCATCTCACCTTCTGGAGCTGGGGAATGCTGCTCCTGCGGCTGTGGCAGACACAGACCCGGGGAATGAGGGTATCGGGTTCTGCTTCCAGCCCGTGCTCAGTGCAGGAATGTTCAGGGTGTTCTCAGTCTGTGACTCTCGGGAAATGGACCTGAACGGGCTTTGGCAAACTCACACTGCAAATACAGCCAGCATTCTGCCTTTTTGTCACTTGAGGCATTGTTTTATAGGATTTACCAGCCACAGAAAGCTGAATTTTCTCTGCTTTAATCAAAGAATTAATTAAAATTAATTAATGTAAATGTTTGAGTGTGTTGTCTCAGTCTCATTTTTGTGTTTCTAAATGCGCTTGATACTTCTGAAATGCGTTGCAAACTCACCCCGTTTCAGAAGTGTTTTCTGCTTTTGGTGACAATATGGTTGTGTGGAAGATTACTCTGATCCTGGAAGAGCAATGACCTGCACAAAACTACGGACTTTTGGTGAGGAGAATTGTGCTTAACATAGAAGGGACCGGGTAGAACCTCTGTTTTGGGGATTTTTCATGTGCTCATATGCATTATATTTTTATGTCAGGATGAAAAAAATGGAAGACAAGAAGCTGAAATTTCAAAGAGTAAATAGATTCACGCTAGTTTTTTATTGAGCTGGTGGTAGCCAGGATAAACATCCTGAACACTGTATTTGTCAGTAGCAATATTTTGTGTTTCTAATCTCATATGATCTCACCGTGGGATGAAAGTCCTTTAGAATGAACCAGTTTGATCCCGACACGGGACACTCGCTCTTTCTCCAATCAGCATTTAAGAATACCTGCTGCTTTTTATTTGCATTAGGCTGTCTGACCAGTTTTCTCACAAGCCTAGTGGATTAAATTTTACTTCCCATTTCCTCAGCAGAGATGCAGTATCAAAGAGCTTTTTCTGTTGTTTACCTTGGGAGCAGACGGTTCTCATTCTTCTGGTTGCCTGCAGAGCAGGAGTAGTTTCTCCGGGAAGTCATGTTAATGCACAGCCTATTTTTGTTCACTTTTGGACTGCTTTTTACTGGAAACCCTTTTTGGATAAAAGGTAAGCTTGCTTTTTTTTTTTTTTAAACATATTCAGAAAGTTTCTCCAAGTCCGCTTGGACCCTGATTGTCATGATGCACACCTTTGACAATGAGCCACAACTCTCCCTGCTCATTGAGAGAATCTTGGAAAAGATTAAATGTTGAAACTTTATATAGTTGAGCTCTTTGTGTGTTTTGTTTTGTTTTGTTGGGTTTTTTTTTCCCTCCTGATGTCATAGGTATGTAAATACATCATTTTCTGTGCAGGACACTGGTGATGACAACTGCAGTTGCTGTCACTCTTATCAACATTAGAAACTGTAAAAAAACATTTCTTCTCCACTGATGTGGGAGAAATTCCTACAATTTCATTGTAATTTTTCATTAACTCATCTCCGTTTATGATTTGGCTTCACAGTTTAGATTTAAGTGTAACACCTGAAATGTTTCTTAGAAAGTGGTATTTTTATGGCATGCATCAGAGATGGTTTCCTGTTTTCAGGTGTCAAAATTTGAATTGTTAAAAGAGCATCTCCGTGGTTAGGTCAACATACACTTGACTCATGAAACAGAATGGATTTTGTGATTTAGATAATAAAATTATTGAAGATTAAGAGCAAAATCACAATATGAAGGAAGCAGTGATATTCTTTTCAGGCCGGTTTGCTAAAATCAGCTTCCACATTTTGATTGCAATTGCAGCCAGTACTGTTAAACATATGCTACCTGCACCTGGCTTTTAAAAATCCTGATGCTATCTAGCAGGTAGAGATCATTATTACACTGGAGAACCCTGCTCACTCTGAATGGCTGGTTGTGTGACATTTTGCAATTATGAATTCCTTTCACAGGAATGTGGGAGGCTGAGGGTGACCTTGTACTACTATAAATGTGAAGAAATCTCTTTGTTTCCTTATAAAATAACAATTTAATAAGGAAGAAACCACTTCCATTGGTTAAAACGCATGTTATTGTTGATTCTGCTTAAAAGCAGTGGTTGTGTCTCTGTTGATCAAACCAGTTGATGAGCAGACAAGAAAAAGGAAGTTTAATTCAACTTCATACATTTTTTTAAAAAGTCTCTGGAGATTGTTTTTTTGTCTTTATAAACCCATTTACCTGAAACCAGATACTTGGCAGGCTTCTTATCTTTAGCTTCCTGCATTAGCATGTTGTTCTGGAGATAATTCTGATATCATGTAAAAGGCTACAAACCTTTTGCAAAGATCTGACTGTTGCTAGAACAAACAAAATGCAAGATTAGGCAATGTGCTGGAGGCAGCCTGGTGAGCCACATTTTCTTCCACACAGGAGGTGGACAAATTGCATCCACAGAACAACTGAAATATTCCTTATTCAGGACAATGGAGAAAGCAGAAGGCCAGCTGCACCAATTTTCTGTGGTACATCAGGTTAAAAGTGTTGGTCGTGGAAGAAAAAATGACAAAGTCAGAAAGCCAATAACCCAGAATATGAGAGAATGAGGGTTTTGTTTAAATGCTTTGATAGTTTTTCTTGGTGTGGTTTAGAAGACCCCTGCTTTAATCTATAGTAACTTTTTTTTAAAGTCAGTTTGATCATTCCTGAACTATTTCACTCTTTCTCCATTTGTGGCTGGATCTTTTCCTGTCACCACTGTGCAGGTGCCAACATAATGCCTTATCCTTTCTGATTCTTTACCAGTTTCAAACTTTATTTTCAGGTGTATCCTCTGAACACACATCCAGACTTTCTACATTAGAAATAATCATTCCTCAAAGTCTGACAGGCAGAGAGAAACATCCCCCATTTTCTCATGAGGTTTGTTACGCTGATTTTCTTTTTTTCTGATTGCTGCTGTTTTTCAAAGCACTGTCCTACATAACACACAGATACGATGGATGGTATATAGAGATTTTTGTAATGAAATGTGCCTCACTCTCTCTTCTGATTCTTAATGTTTTCAACTAGTTTTAAGTAAATTTTTTTCCCACAAAGGCCTGTGATTGTAGTCTGAGTGCCTTCCAAACTACTAATCCTGTTAATGACCTTGTAAGACAGAAATGAGAAGGGCCATGAAGAATATTTTCATTTCTTCTGAGTCAGATTAGATGTTGAATTTGAGCTAACATCCATGCTGTCTGTGTTCTGGTCTTTGGATAATAACCAGAGGATTTCAGCCATGCAGCACCTAAGGGATAAAAATGGTCCCACGGAGTGCCACAGGTTAAAAGATGAGTTAAAAGAGAAACCTGAGCCTTAATTCTTCACTTCTGAGGTAACTTACCTTTGTGCCAGATCCGGAGCTCATTTCCTGAAGTAACTGTTAATGAAACAGCATTAATCATCTTTGTGCAAACCAATTAGGGGATAATAGACTGGGAGTCGTTTATCTGATTTACATAAGGAGTGTCACAAAGAGAGGACGTGGTACATAGCAAAGAGTGCATTCATGGACTGTGCCCTCCTGTCTGAATGAAAATATAGATTCATAGAATTTAAACCTTACAGAGAAAAGAATGCTCACTTTGCTGCTGAGAGTCTGAAATACAGAAGTCTGAGGGTTAGGAATCTGTGGGGTTTTTTTTCACTTAAAACATACACAGTAGTTGGGGCTCTCTTTTCAAGCAAAACATGGAATTAACAAAACCAAATAGAAAAAATCACCTAATTAAGTAATATCTTTTGTTCTGTTTTCAGGACCATTCAGATGACAATATTTCTTACTCAGTTAAAACCAGAAATGGAACATACCTCCTAAAGCTGAAGAAAAATAAGTATGTGAGAGTGTTCTAAGGAATTGTCTTGTTTCAGGGTTAGTTGCATACAGACAAGCATTTTTATACTGAAAAAAATCAGAAGAAACCCTTTAAATGGCAAATCATAGCAACTACAAAACAACTGTTAAATAGTGTTAAATATAGTATCTCTGTTATGGCAATACCTTGCAAGTAGAAGGGAATAATAGTTTTTCTAGCTGTGAAGAAATTTATTTTGATTTTTTTTTTTATTAGCAGTGCAAGATAGAACATTTCAGAAAATCCTTAGGGAAAATTAGAATTCAGTTCGACATTAGTTTTTTATTAGTAGGGCAGAGGGGTTTTAGCTGTGTTGTATTTGAAGAAATTTTTCTGTTTCTCTTGGTCCTTATGCAACTGCTTAGATTCCTCTCTATGGATATTTTAGTTAAAATAAATAATAAGTTTCCAAATAATTTATTTTCCAAAAAATCCAGCTCATTTTAAAGTATTTTGTTTCATGTGCTTGGATTTTAATAATAATTTAGCATTGAGTGTGCTGCTAACAGAACGTAGCACTTACCAGGACTCTTGACTTGTTTCTTGTTTCTGCACCATTAAAAGAGCAGTAGTTTATTTTTGTTTCCAGAAAACTTCTTAGTGATGACTTTAAGCTGTACACATATGGGAAAAATGGGAAACTGCAGGCAACACCATCCAAAAATGAGGTATTGTACATAACAAAACTTGCCCTTTGGGTCAGAATTTTCTCTGAAAAACGAAGGGAGCCAAGAAAAAAAAAATATATTTGCTGGGAATGAGACTTTTGTGAGTTTTCGTAGCGGAGCATTTCTATTTAACAATTACCAGTGATCTAAACATGAGGCTCATGAGGGACTGGGCTGTTTGTGGGATGCAGCACTCCTGTTCTCCAAGGTGTGAAAGGATTTGCCAGGAGATTATGCCAAGCCTGAATTTGAGCCACCTTTGCATAATATGTAATTTAAGGTACAATGGCAGCATCAAAGCTCTATAGTTTTTAAATCCTGTCTCAAACAAACCTTATAAAGACTTCTAAATTTAATTTCAACTTTAAACTGCACATGAGCTCAGTGAGACTTAATTGCGTGGTTTGTGCATGAAAGATCTCAGAGCAGCCTTTGTGAGGACTCTAAGAACAGGATGAGCAATGTAGATTAAAATATTTTTATAAAAGATGGTGATGGGTTAAACTGAAAAGCTGTCTGTGTTCTAGAACCAAGGGACCACAGGCTATTTTAGGTGCTCATATCAAGGGATATTCTCCTCCAAGAAGGTCAGGATTACTCTCCAAGTAGGGAGCTCTGTGAATTTCTAACAGCCAGCCCCGATGCCATGCAAATAATATGGTTAGTTAGAAAATAAGTTTGCAGTTGAAGGCAGTAGTTACCTTGTTGTGTCACTAATTATGTGGGTTTATTGCATTTCAGACACACTGTTATTATCATGGCACTGTTGAAGGAATTGCTGGCTCCACACTTGCTCTTAGCACATGTGATGGCCTTAGGTATTTCCTCTTCCTATTTTTTTTTAATATTTCACCTTCTGATGAAGCTGAAACTCATTACAGGTGTTATAGTTTCCCTCAACGCCCACTTTTTTTCCCCCTTTCCAAAATTCCTTCACAGAAAAAAAAAAAAAAAGATAATATGAGAGAAACTGTAACTTGGGCAAGAACTTGATGTGAATGTCATGACCAGAGATGCCTTTGCAGAAAAAAAAAAATCTTACCTTGATGAAGCTTTTGTTGAACTTAAAACAGTCCTGCAAACAACTTTGTCTTATGAATGGGCACATTTCAAAAGACAAACCATTTCCATGAAAAAATTTTGTCCAAATTTGAACTGATTTTTTGCGTTTCAAATCCAATAAATTACAAATGGGATGAAATTCACCCATGTATCTTTCAGGTGAAGTTTCACCGAGAGATGTCACTCACAATAAATCAGGACATACCCCAGCAGTCCTTCAAATGAACAGAGATAAGGGCTGAAAGGGACCCTTTGCCTCAGCTCTGTACCCACAATCCCAACTCATTTACTAACCATTTGGCTTCATCCTCTTTTTTTTCTTCCTTTTCTAACGGATTCAAGAAGCCCACGTTTGTTGAGTATTTTAAATGAGTTCTGTTTTGTCCTTTATTGGGCATTTGAACTTACCCCCATATTAAAATAATTTAAAATAATACTTTATTTCAACATAGTGTCTAAGTATCCAGCTGTTATTCATTCACCTAGTCATAACCAGGAAGGAAAAATGATGCAATAATGTTTCATTCTATTGTGATTGTTAGGGGAATTCTCTACATTGGAGGCAGATGGTATGGAATGGAGCCCCTCAACGCATCCAGCACATTTGAACATGTGCTTTATGAACTGGAAGATGTGCAGGGTATCCCCTTCCACTGTGGGGTGCTGAATGGCAGCCTGGAGCACGAGATGTTTGTGAAGCAGTCTGTGAAATACACATTTTCATCAAACAGTACCTCCAGCAGGGACAGGCTCCTCAGGGTAAATATATTTCTGTTTCTCCCTTGAGCTGCAGTCCAAGGCATCTCCAGGGCACTTGCTGTGGCACAGCATCACTGCAGGTGGGATTGACCTGGCAGGACATTTCCTTGTGGCTTTCGTGGACACCAAGCTGGTGAGAGCCCTGCTGAGGAAATCCTGGAACAGAACACCAGCACAATGGGGATCTCACATAGCTGGAAGGAACCCTGTAGTGCAAGAGCAGAGTCTGGCCAGGACAGCTGTGGGTAGGACATGAAATGCACAAGCTGCCATTCAGCTCATGCATCCCAGTGTCTGACGGGGTGTGAATTACTGACACAGAGATGTTTCTGTGGTAATCCAACACAAACTGAGGCCACATGGCAAAATGCAACATTGCAAACTCATTATGTTAACTTACTGTGCTTTCTCACCTGCAGGAGAAACGAGCTGTCCTGCCCCAGAAAAGCTATGTAGAATTATTCGTGGTTGTGGATCACCACAGGGTAATTGTATCATCCAACACCAAATGAATTCTATTATTTTGCTAATTTTTCTCCTCTGACATTGCTGTGGTATTTTCAGTTTTTGCTGAAGAATTCGGATCCTGCTGCAGTGCAAAAGGAAACAGTGGAGCTGATTAATTATGTTGATGGGGTAGGTCAGATAAATTGCCTGGATTCTTCTGTTTTATCATAGTGTTCAGAAGAGCAGCTTTCTTTCCAAAAGACATGTTTAGGTACTTTCATAAAGTAGATTGTTTTCAGTTATAATACTTCGTTTTATATTCTAAGTATTTTTATTTTGTTTACAACTTATAAATATTTTATATTTCACTTATAATTACAGATATCATATACTGAATTTCAAGGAAACTGAAGTTATGTCTTGGTCACTGTGTTCAGCCTATTGTTAACTCATTAGTAAAGAAGTCATCTTTCAGAATTCCATCAGAATAGCTGAGGGATATTAATTATCTTTTTTTTTTTTTCAGATGTATACAGCATTAAACATCCAGATTGTTTTGGTTGGATTAGAGGTTTGGACAGATGCCAACCCCATATCTGTAATGAATGGTTCAGCTGGGGATGTGCTGAGTAGATTTGTCTCTTGGAGACAGAAAGATCTCCTGAAGCGCTCAAGAAATGACATTGCTCACCTCATAATGTAAGTTTGCATTCAGTGGGAAAACCAGCCATGCTGCCACTGTTAATGTATATGATTTGGGGCTTGTGTATTAATTAAAATATACCTGGAGTAAAATTCTCTGCACTTCCCAAACGGTTTAACCTGGAAAAATGACAAGAAACTAAAATGGATTCTTAAGAGTGCATCAGCTCCAGGGACAGGGTGACCTCCAGAGGTCCCTTCCCACCTTAGCCATCCTGTAACTGAGTGCACTGACACAGCAGACTTAGGTGATTGATCATTATTTTCAAGCTCTTACTCAGATATTCATTATTAATTAGAGTGAAACCCTGCTGTGGTGATAAAGTCCTTCTTGACCTCAGAAAGACCAAATTTTGCCTTGCAATATTTCTTTCCAACTCGTCAGTGTCTTTTAGTAGAAATCATGAACTTTCAACCCATCTTTAACACCACCTCCAAACTGCTTTGGTTGCAGAGGGAGAAGCTCTTTCAGTGGATCCATTGGGATGGCTTTTGTGGGTACTGTGTGCTCACATGTCCAGGGAGGGTCAATCAGCACTGTAAGTACATCATCATTGGGGTATGGAAGAAACTGGTCCTTGACCTACTTGGTCACATCACTCTGCTCTTGGAGTTGGCTGATTTCTTCCATGGGGTTTCTTATATAAACTCTTGTGCATATTTTACACCTTTTTTTTTTTTTTTTAAGTACTTCCCAATTTCTTTGTCAAATTCCACCCCACCTGGCTCATTTAATCTTCAATGAATTCTTTTGGTCATCTTTTGTGATTCATCAAACTCAATATTGCATAATCTCATCCTTATACCATTAAAGTTCATAACCACACAGGTTTTGGGGATGGGAATGCAGCTACAAAATAATGGTGAGCTTTTTTTACTCTTTAAATAAATAGAAAGTGAACATAATGCACTGTAGTCTGAAGTGTCTGGAATTCCTCACAACAGGGCTATAAGCGGGCAAAAAATTTAAAAAAATTAGTACAAAACTTTTTTTCTCCAATAACTCCAGAGGTTCCTGTCCTTAAAGCATGGATGCCACAACATTGTGGACAATTTCAGAAGCAGATTCTCTTCTTTAACAGTACATTTGTTGTACTTTGAAATCTAACAGTGATAGAATAGGATAGGATAGGGATAGAATAGAATGGCATGGAATGGAATGGAATAGAATAGAATAAAAATAGAATAGAAATAGAATAGAAATAGAATAGAAATAGAATAGAAATAGAATAGAAATAGAATAGAACCACACAGAATTAAACCTGCAGTTGTGACCCATACCAGCTGCCAACTTNCCACCTATTCTATTTTAAATTAAACCTGCAGTGGTGACCCATACCAGCTGCCAACTTATTATCCAGCATATGATCCTCAGGGAAGGAGTGGCAGAACCTGGCCCCACCTGAAAATAAAGTGACAAATTGTCAGTCCTTGCTGCTTTCACCTTACAATACAATTTGGTGTTCTGCCCTCATAGTCCCTGGGAGCTTTGTGGTGGGAGTAAATCACTGGGTACAAACAGAGTTTTCCTTAGTTTCACTTTTTTAAACTTGATTCTCTTTATTAGCTGAATCATAACAAAATGCTCCGTCACGCCACAGTAGTTGCACATGAACTGGGGCACAATCTGGGGATGAAACATGATGATAAGAGGTGTCCTGCATCCTATATCATGCACAGCACAGATAAGTAAGATTTGCAGTTATTTTATTTTAATAATTTATTTTCTTTGCAGTGACTATGCCTTACAAGCTGTGAAACTCCTATGAATCTGGAAGAAGTTTAGTGGATGGGGAGTTGTTTGAAAATTTTAATCACAGAGGTGGATTCACTGACTTAGGATTTGACATAATTTGACTTTGTATGAAATTTTATCTGTTTTCCCACCCAATCATTCTTTATTTGTAACATTCCTAACAACATATTTGGACTTAATTATTTTTTTTTAATTATAGTGTGTTGCTGGGTTTTTTTCATCCTGTTGATAATGCTTTACTCACTGGGTTTGTGCAAATATGCAACAAATTATTTAACAGTTAATTAAAAAAAATTCTTGGCTTATGTTTCCTTCAGTTCATTTGTTCTTTGGCTTCCCCTTAAGAGAAAAAGATCATAATATTTTATTTATCCTCAGTTGTATTAATAAATCAGCGACTGGACACTGGACAAAGCTACTCTAGGAAGGTGCATTCCTCAGTTCTTAGGGACTCCAAGTTAAGATGAATGTTTTCCTAAGAATATTTTTTAATCAAACATTTTCTGACTCAGTATACAATTTCTAAGGCCTGTTTCATACAGGAAACCAGACTAGATAATCTGATGGTCTCTGGCTTCTAAAAGCATTCATATTATAATAGTATTTTAAACTTCTAGTACTGCACTTTAATGCAAAATAAAACAAAAATTAACTGTTTCATGATCTCCTACCATTATGAAATACAATATTTATTATGGAACAACAATATTTTAAGAGCTTGAGTTGTATGTTCTCCTGTAAGCAAAATATTTATAATAATAAAATATTATCCTTTCCAGTGGATCCAAGAATTTCAGCTCCTGTAGCGCTGATGATTTTGAGGCCTTTATTCTAAATGGAGGAGGAAACTGCCTTAGAAATCCTCCCAAAACAAGCAATGTGTACAAAGAACCTGTCTGTGGGAATAATGTGGTCGATAAGAATGAAGAATGTGACTGTGGCAAACCACAGGTAATGCATGAAATTGAGCTGGATACTTCTGGTATATTCTATTCTATTCTATTCTATTCTATTCTATTCTATTCTCTTCTATTCTATACTGGCCTAATTGCATTATTATCTGAGGAATTTTCCTGGTAATTTTGCATTTTTGCAAGCAATATCAGAATAAATGTTAGTAAAAGTTTCAAATCATGCTTTGATTTTGAGGTGGACTCAGTTAAGGGCTGTTGGACTTCACAGAACATTGAGGCACTGCTGTGGAAGAAGTGAAATTCAGAGCAGAGTGTGTGGGAACACCACTGGGTTTTGTGCTGGTTTTAGCATCATGGATAATTCTGTTCCATGACAGAGACTGTTTTTCCATAGAACATGTACAGGTTTGTTAACTGTAACCCTCAAACTTTGCCTACACAAAATGACTTTTAAGGGTCACACTTGCATTGTCAAGATGTCCCTCCAAGAACAGGATGTATTGGCTCATTCTTCAGAAGGTAAGAGTGTCTCAAAAAAAGGAATCAATAAATCAAAAGGCTGCCAGCAAACCTTGGTTCCATTGGCATACCTGTGCCACAACACATCAAAACAAGTGTTTTTCTGCTGGCTTGTGCAAATAAAATACAGCAACAGTGTCTGCTGGTTCTTTTTAAAGCAGGAGAATGGGAGAATCTGACACAGTAATTTAAAGTTTGGCTTGTCCATCCATGTGGACTGATGAGTACTTTCCTGGTGATATAAATAAAAGAGTTTCCCCTTTCAATGTTCTCAGGAATGCTCCAACCCCTGCTGTGATGCTGCAACCTGCAAACTCACACCTGGCTCACAATGTGCTCAAGGATTGTGCTGCAAAAACTGCAAGGTAGGCAATGCTTTATTAAACTCAATTGCTACTGTTCACTGAGATTTTTTAATGTTTGAAAAGAGCTGTCCTAGTCCTCTTGACATATTTTCAAATGACATTCACTGGGAAGAGGGCATGGAAGAAGAGAATTTGGATTCCTTAAAATCATTGAATGTTCCCAGTTGCCTTTGTTTCACTCTAGAACTTCCTCTGCTGCAGTAGTAAAAGTCTTCTCCCTCTCTGATCCTAGTTCAAAGTGGCAGGAGCAGAGTGCAGAGCAAAACAAGATGTCTGTGATCTCCCTGAGTACTGCAATGGAAGCACTGCCTACTGCCCAGATGATGTTTACATCATGAATGGTTACCCCTGCAGCAACAGCAAGGCTTATTGCTACTATGGAGTGTGCCAGAGCTTTGATTCACAGTGTGAATCCATCTATGGGAAAGGTATGGTTAGCATTTCATGGAAACCCATTTGTAAGCTCCTGGAAGAGATTTCCAATTTTTCTTTCTGGTATTTTGCAGACACCTGACTGAGATTCACTATTTTTTTTTTTTTTTATACAGGGGCACGTAAAGCACCTGATATATGCTTTGAAAAAGCAAATATTAAAGGAGATAGGTTTGGAAACTGTGGAATGAGAGGTGGAGTGTATAAGAAATGCCCTGTCCAGTAAGTCACCACCAAATAAAAGCTAACCCTAAAATCTTCAATGTAAAAAAAAAAAAAATTTGTTACCAAGCCTTAAAGCAAGAAATTTAAAAGAATATTTTTTTAGAATGTGAGCTAAAAAGTTGGAATGGATTTGCACTGATACTGATTTTTATCTGTTCCCCTTGTCTCTGAGCATCCTTTATTCCATCCAGGCACAGTCTTTGTGGGAAGCTCCAGTGCACATCTGTCAGTCTCCAAAACCTTCCAGCCTGGAGCGTTGTCAATAATGCATCCGGGGTTTTATGCTGGTCCTCTGACTTTGACCTAGGATCAGATATCCCTGATCCTGCTCAAGTTCATGATGGGACAGCCTGTGGAGAGAACAAGGTAAGGGGAATCCCAGCAGCATCACAAAATGTATTCCAGGTGGATAGTTCTGAACTTCCAGAAACATTATCTGTCTCTCTTGTTCATACGCCATGACACAATAAAAATCTTTTGAGAACAATACATACAAACAATGAATTAGCTCTTCAAAAACTGGGCTGCTACATTGTCAGTCATTCAGATTACTCCATCAAAGTGCATCCAGAGAGTTAAGCAAACCTGAGACAAATAAGGTTAAAAAATTCTGAAATACTGAATGTTGTATCAGTCCTTTTTCTTAACATGTAAGTGAAAGCTGCAGACCTGTAAACATATATGCTTATATACTATATTAATTAAAAGGATGGGATTTTTTTTAAAGTTTTGTGTTTGCAAGATACTAATTACTTGTTCCAGGCCTGTGTAGGTTTTGAGTGTGTTGATGCAAGATATCTGGGCTACAGCTGTGATGTAAAGCAGAAGTGTAATAATAATGGGGTGAGTAGATGGTGCTTTGTGTCCTGTTTCTAGAGAGTGCAAATTCCTTGCATTTAAGCAATAACCAAGCAGGTGGCTTTGCTTTTTCCTGATCTGTATTAAAAGTTAAATCCACTGTAATTCATGTTGCCAGAACACTGCAAACCCCGTGGCACTAACATTGAGAGGCATTTCATCTGAATTTCCCAAGGGAATTTTTTTAATATTACTGAGCTGGGTGAATTGTAAAAGGAAAATATTCCTTTGAGGGATGACAGTGTGGTAATTCCTGATTTATATAAGTCTCTGTGAAAAATCAAAATGGAGTCCAAAGGCTGTAAAACTAAGAAGGTTTCTGGACTGTGATTTATTGCAGGCAAATAACACAAATGTTAATTTGGAGAGAATTACCACGGGGTATCAGAATCCCTTAGTGGTTTGGGGTGTTCTGGAGGGGCAAAGCTCATTCCCAGTTACTATTTAATGTATTTCCATGCAACACTATGCAGTATTTCTTGTTTCCACATGCAATTCCATGCGTGGAGCTCTAAATCCATACCAAGGGTTTGAGTGGCCACTCTCAGGGAGGTGTTGTTTGACTAATCCCTGCGTTTGGGTGTGCCAACAATGGGAGCTGTCCCTGCCTGACTCAGGGCTCCCTCCTGTTTGTGCTGTAGGTGTGTAACAACAATGGGAACTGCCACTGCAATCCGGGATGGGCCCCTCCGTTCTGTAACCACTCTGGCTACGGGGGCAGTGTTGACAGTGGCCCAGCTCACACAGGTAGGACACTGAAACTGGCCCTGATTGTGCCCCAGGGACTGAGAAAATAATCTAACAACAGCAGCTTCTTTTCAACTGTTTTTTTTTTCTACTGCACGAGACACAGATCATGGACTGACTTGAAGAACAAACATTATTATTTGATATTGGAGTAGCTTTTGCTGGCCTTTACACACAGAATGTTTTCCATCTCTTTGTCTAAAGGCAAAGTTCATAATCCGTAGCTTTCTGAGGAAAATCTGTGTTACTTTCTGCAGAACTTGATTGAATTTTACTAAGTTTGTACTTTGGGAAAGGGGAAAAATGTTTTGTATTTATTAAAAGTTCGGGAAGGCAAAGCAAACATGCAGAACAGTAGTGATAAATAAATACAAAATGAATTTGTCTGCTTTAGAATTATTGAAAATAATTATGGAAAAGGAAAATCACTGCATATACATAGGGTGGGTAAGACAGAAAGAACTTGCCATACCACAAGGCCAACTCCTACTTTTCTGATTTTAACACGTTCTACATTTCAGTGACGTTATTAACATCATTCTACAACAATTTGAAGATTGTACTTTTAAAAACAACAACAAATGGCTTTGATATTTTAAATTCCATTATTTCAATTCTTTTTCCCTAGATACATCACTTCGGGATGGGCTGCTGATCTTCTTCTTCCTCGTGGTGCCTGTAGCCATGCTCACTGCAGCAGCAGTGTTCAAGCGTGATGCAATAAGGAGAAAGCTGTGCAGGAAAAGCAGAGGGCAGCACAGGTATTTCCCTTCTTACAGCTGCCATTCCAACATCAGAGCGTGCTCCAGGGCACTGCAGCAAGGCAGGTGGATGCTTTATCTACACAAAAAAAATTCCACACCTCCTTGTCCTGGTTTAGGGCAAATTTGGGAGGAAACCTCCAAAGGGGTTCCTCCATAAAGCAAACCCAAACGGCCTCTCCCTCCAGTCAGTCTGGGAAAAAACTTCCTCAGAGAAAAGTGGGAAAAACTATGTATTTAACAAGCAAGGTGCCCACAAGCACAAAGAAGGAATAACATGAAACAGTAAAACCTCTCCCCCTCCGCAGAGAGCTGGCAAACTGAGGCAGTCCCTGCCCTGGGTGCAGCTCAGCTCCCTCATCTCTCACCAGCCCCACTCCCTCCACAGCTCCAGGCCCCGCAGGTGCCGCCCTCGCTGCTCCTCTGGGTTTGTCAGCCCAGAGCAGATTGAAACAGCCCCAAGAAAAAGGAAAGAAACAGTCCAGGGCACTTCTCTGCCTCAGGCAGCTCAAACTAACTCAGAGCACAGGAGATCTCTGTCCCAGCGCTGTCCGTGCCTCAGACCAAGGCTGCAGCCAGGCCGTGTGGGAGTCAGGCATTTTGCTCAAAACAAACTGCGGCTGCTTCTTTCTGCCCCTTGGCTCCCAGAACCATTTTAAAGGTACAGAACTGAATATACAGCACACACAGAACAGGGGATTGGGGATACAAGCATCATAAAGTCACCCTAGAACACTCCTAAAATACCAGACTTTAACAGCCCATCCCCTGCTCCTTGGAAAGGCAATCCAGACACTCCAGTTTTCTGTTCTCGAGCATTTTTTTTTTTCCAAATCCATCACACTTCCCTAATTTTTGTTGATAATTGTATTGTATGGACACAGGGGCAGAGCAGATTGAAATTGCTTGTCGAGTCCAGAACAGGATGCACTCAAAGCAGAACCCAGACGTCTGAGCTGTAGCTTTGACCATGGAAAATGCTGCATCCCTGAAGGATTTCCTGATGATGTGGTTTCTGTTTCAGGGATAACAATGGGCAGGAACCAAAGCAAGGCAACACAGCAAATCATGAAACAGGAAATAATCAGGTAAAATAGATGCAGATATTTCATGTTGGGTAATCCAAACTGCACAGTGCCTTTTCTCCAACACAGTTAACAGTGACTTTGTGGTTTTCTGATACATTGAAACCCCCTATTATTGTATTATGTCTTAGGCCAAACACTGGAGATGCTGCTTAGCAGGCTGTGGGTCTAGTTCTGATAAAACTGAATAAAAATTACCAAACCAAAATGTTGCAAAAGAATATAAAGAAAGTCCCAGCAAATGAGAACTAGTTCTGAAATGATGATGGCTTAATACTGAATAATTATCTACACTTTGTGTTCTCTGCTAACCTGATTTTCTGCAATGTTTCTTCCAGCCTGCCACATCAAGTCACAATATTTTTACCATATTGCATTTTCCTGGTACAAGGTTTGTAATATTTAAAACCTTCTTCCCTTCATCTTTCCTATGTTTGTGTTGCTGTAAGTGACGTAATTGATGTCCTGTGCCCTGCTTAGGGGGATTTTTCATGCAGCATCATGAGCTGTCAAAGATTAAAGGAAAAATGTTGGCATAAACACAGGTAAATGCTGCAAGGGAGAGGAAGGGGCAGAGAGTGTTAGGTGTAAATGCTAGAAACTGTTTAAAAATGGTAAAGAATCAGTTTAGAAATGTCAGGTGTCTCAAGTCATGAAATACTAAACACAATGTGTTTTCCACACTTCAGGCAGCCAGTCCAAACCCAGCTTCCTGCAGCTCCCTCAGGACCTCAACGACCCCCAGTCCCACCCAGACCAGTTGTCTGAAATGTTTCTTGGGAGCCCTCAACCAATTCTGACAAGTAACTGGCCTGAAAAACAAATTAAAGGATTTCAATGCTCCAGCGCTCTCCTTGTGCAGCCAAAATGCCTTTGGAAAGCACATCCCTCCTGGAAGGACTGGGTGCCAAGAGGCACTGAACACAGATTTGGTGATACCCCAATATTTTGCTTCTTGCTGCTGGCTGTGTTTGTGCCTCCTCTACCTCACCTCTTGGTCTTATAAATCAGAACCTGAAGTTCAACTTGCACAGGACTGTGAGAGTGTCAGGGAACTCTGACAGAGGACTCCTCCACGCTGCTGCCTCACTCTCAGGCCGCAGAGAAGTGAATTCAGTTATTCACAGACATAATCCAAAGATGGGAGATTTGCACTTTACCTCCTGGGCTGGCCTTTCCTCAGGACACTGACAGGAACTCCCAGGGCCTGCGGAGCCAGGTTTGGGGACAGTCCCTGTGCCCTGCTCTGACACCTGCCTGCCATCAGCCCTACCAAAGCTGAGGCCCAGAGCCCACCTTTCACAACCCACCAGCCCTGTCAGCTTCCATTTCAGGTGGTTTATAAAAGTAACCTCACCTGGGGACACCAGAAACTCTGTAGGTCATGTCCCTGAGTCTGAAAGAATCCATCCATCTCTGTTCCAGAAAATATGGGATATTGGGAAATACCTCTACAGCTCCACAGTGGTTCAATGTTTACTGGGTTTTGCAGCTTGGCATTTTTCTTAGAAACCGATTCCACTGCAAAAGCAACAGAGTAACTTGTCATTCTAAACGGGACAGTTAGAAACCAGCACTGATTTAAAAGAGGATGTATGGAGTGACAGTTTGTCCAAATAGGCCTCCATCAAATGTGTCCATGTAGGAGGTGGATCCAGGAAATCCAGGGAAAAGAGTCCCAGAACGGAGAGGCAGCTGCAGTGCAGAGCTGCCAAGAACAGAGCCTGGATATGGATCCACTTGTCCTTGGGGACTAAAGCACACCCCGGCTGTGCTCGTGTGAATCTGAGTACCTGGGAAAAAGAGTGAAAAAANGGCTCCTGCAAATTTGGGAGTACTACCTGGGAAAAAGAGTGAAAAAATTATACCATTGCCTCACCGAGAAAATATTTCCAAGCCCTCAGATGGCCACCTCACTGAAGAGCTGGACAGAAGAACCCAAAAGAGATTGCTGGCAAAAAGTGTCTTCCGAAGAAAAGTCCGTCCTCTTCCTTAATCCCTCAAAATCTCAAATGGTTATTTTTAGCTATCCCTGTCATTTAGACCTCAAGTATAATATGACGTTGATTTTATTTATTACATTACAATGTAAAATAAATCCTCAGGGGCAGCACGCTTGGTTGTATCTCTGTTTTGTGATCACCACAAAAGGCGCCGCTGGGCACGCGGGGATGGCTCAGCCTTTGACGCTCAGAGGGTCACTGAAAAGAATTCTCGAGCTTGTTGTGGTACCAGAATTGGGTAAGAAATGGGTAAAACCAGACCCGAGTAAAAAAAGCGGGGGACCAGCTGCCGCAGCGGGGGCCGTTCCTGGCTCTGGCGTTTGCGCGGAGCCCGCCAGGGGGCGCCCCACAGGGCGGCCCGGCGCATGCGCACAGAGCCGGCGGAAGCGGCGGGAGCGGCAGCGCTGGCGGCGGAGCAGCAGCAGCAGCAGCAGCGGGGGAGCGGCGGCGGCGGCGCCCGGGTGGGGCTGTGCCTGCTGTGCGGGCTGCCCGCGGCCGGCAAGTCCACCCTGGCCCGCGCCCTGAGCCGCCGGCTGCCGCAGCGCCCGGGCTGGGCCTGCGCGCTGCTCGCCTACGACGAGCTCATCCCGCCGGAGGCCTTCCGGCCGCGCGCGCCGGGGGCGGGCCCGCACGAGCCGTCCCCATTGGTCAGTGCGGCTGCGCTGATTGGCCGGCCGGGCGCGCCCGTGTTGCGTCACTGCGTGCGACCGCAGTTGCCGGGCAACGGGACGCGGCCGCCGCGGGGCTGGGCCGGGTCCCTCCCGGCGGGGCCCGGGGAGGGCGGCAGCGCTCAGCAGCGGCGATGCGGGGCCGTGATCTCTCGCCTTTCTCTCTCCGCAGCTGCCCGGCTGGAAGCAGAGCCGCCGCGAGCTGCTGCAGTGCCTGGAGGGATTCCTGGGGGCGCTGCTCACCGGGGCGCCGCTGCCCGGCCCCGCGCAGCCGGGCTGGGAGCGCTTCCTGGGCTGCTGCCGCCGGGAGGGGCTGCTGCCCGCCGCGGAGGGTGACGCCGGAGCCGCCTCCCGGCCGCTCCTCGTCCTGCTGGATGACAACTTCTATTACCAGAGCATGCGCTACGAGGTGTACCAGCTGGCCCGCAAATGTAACTATTATTCCTTGTTCTTCGCCATGAGGATGTTTCAGGAAATTCAAGTGCCTTCTTTCAAATGCTCTCTTGGAGCACTTGGTTATTCTGATTGCTGGATACCTGTAATAGAGTAGCAATCAATGTAACTTTGTTACTGGCTTATAAATTGGTACATCATGTAAACCCCCTTCCCAGAGCAGCCTTAAAGCACCTTCCAGTACTCAAGGAGGCTCCACAAGAGCTAAGGAGGGACTCTGGACAAGGGCATGGAATGACAGGGTAGGGGAAGCGGCTTCCCAATGCCAAAGGGGAGGGATGGATGGGATTTTGGGCAGGAATTGTTCCCTGTGAGGGTGGGCAGGCCCTGGCACAGGGTGCCCAGAGCAGCTGTGGCTGCCCCTGGATCCCTGGCAGTGTCCAAGGCCAGGCTGGACACTGGGGCTGGGAGCAGCCTGGGACAGTGGGAGGTGTCCCTGCCATGGCAGGGGTGGCACTGGGTGGGATTTTAGGTCCCTCCCAATCCAAACCATTCCACGGTTCTGTGTGTTGATCTCAGACGTTACTTGTGCAGCCTTGAGGGTAAAATGATGTTCCCTGACTAGATTTGTTTTCATGTCAGGCTCAGAACCAGTGCAGAAACTCCTCATTCATGCAGATCCTTTCTCCTGCATGTTGCTCTCAGAAATTGTTACTTGAACTGTTTCAAGATGAAATTGTCTGGTTCTGTTCTTTTTAGATTCCTTGGGCTTCTGCCAGTTATTTTTAGAGTGTCCACTGGAATGCTGCCTGCAGAGGAATGGCCTCAGAAGTGACCCCGTGCCTGAGCAGACAATACAATTAATGGCAAGGAAAATAGAAATGCCAGATCCCAGGAAAAACGCTTGGGAGCAGCACAGCCTCATTCTGAGCAGTTCTGATTGCATCTCAGAGGACAAGTATGTTACTGGATTAATCCTAGAGTTTTTCCTGAGTGCTATTTTCAGTGATAGAAGCTTCTTATTGTATCTACACAATGTGTAAAAAATATTCCCAGTGGTGATTTTTGGAAGCCAGGCAGATACACAGAATCCAGGCTTGTTGGGAGCTCACAGCCACCATCCTCTGCAGAGTTAACCTCAAAAACTCACAGCATTCCTACCCTCTCCCTGAAAATCTCTGTAAATTGTCTGAAACCTTAGGGCTGGAAATAATTCGAGTTGTAATTGATTGCCTTAAAAATTTAACTGAAAACTTGCTGCTGCTTTTTTTTTTTTTTTTCCTGTGGCATCATTAGAGAAAGAAAAAAGTGTCTCTGATTGATTGATTGATGGTTTACTCTGTTGTTTTTCTATTCTTAGTGAGCAGATCATGAACTTGCTGGCCACTGCTTTGGAAAATCCAGAGAGGCCAAACGAGGAGGACACGGAGCAAAAGGTAGCACTGCAGGGCTTCAGGGCACAGCTTTGGGTGCTGCCTGAGGTGCTGCTCATGTGTTGTTTCTAAACAGCACTTGAAAAGTCAAGTAAATTCAAAGTGTTTGCTTGTTTTCTTCCTTCCTGGTGGCCCTGGCCAGGAGGCAGCTCGAGCCATCTGTGCAGCCAGTGCTGTCCATCAGGCTGACCAGGCGTGCAGGAGAGTCATCTCTCAGGCAATGCAGGATGCCAAAGGTACCTCTGCTACCTGTCCTACCTGTCCTAGCTGCTAACTGGCAATGGAAAACAGCCCCTGAGATTCTCTTGGGGTAAACTCTTCAGGAATCCTATCCCAGCAGGTGTGCCTGAGGCAACACCTTCACAGCTCTGCTCAGTGTTATTTGTAGAGTTTCATAGATTCAAAAACCAGGGTATTTATTAACTGTCTAAAATACAGCTTTAATAAATCCATTTAGTGCAGAACAGCAATTTAGAGGACTTTAATACTGGTTTGGAACACATGTCAGTAAGGTCAGGGGCTTTGCAGTCTGCACTGATTTGCTTCTGATATTTATATGAGGAGCAGTCAGTGTCTTTAACTGAAAAGCTCAGCTCTGTGCCTCTGTTCAGGCTTCTCTCTGCGACCAGGGACAGGAGGGAAGGGCTGGAGCTGTGTCAGGGCAGGTTCAGGTTGGTTCTCAGGGCAAGGTTCTTCCCCAGAGGGTGCTGGGCACTGCCCAGGCTCCCCAGGGAATGGGCACAGCCCCGAGGCTGCCACAGCTCCAGGAGAGTTTGGACAGCAGCACCAGGAATGCTCAGGGTGGGATTGTTGGGGGGTCTGTGCAGGGACAGGAGCTGCACTGGATGATCCTTGTGGATCCCTTCCAACTCAGGATATTCTGTGGTTCTGTGATTTATTCTGTAAGCATGAAGTTAAAAGTTCAGCTTCAATTTTCTTTTAGGTAAAAACATTCTCCCAAGTGAGATGAAGAGCCTGGCAGAAGAACTCAACAAACTGAAAGCAGAATTTTTGGAAGACTTGAGGCAAGGAAAGACTTTGAAAACCCAGTATTCTGACCCTGCTACAAGTGTTATTTCTTCATTCAATCATGAGGCAACCAATGTAGTAAATAAATACATTTTAAAATAATGATATAGAGAATTTTGGGTGTCTAGGAGACCAAAGTGTTTCAAATGCACTCCGAGCACTGCTGCTGAGAGATCTGAGGTCCAGCTCTTCTCTGGAGCCCCTGTGCCTCCTCTCCCCATGGTATGGAAGAGAAAACAGTTTAATCAAGTCTAACCAAGCTGTTCTTTGCTGTGGAGATCAAGCCAAGAGCAAACCATCCTGAGATTTGAATTCCAGGGAATCAGAAAGAGTTAACCCATGAGGAGCACCTGGGAAAGCACCAGCTCCACCCATGGCAGGATATGTAATTAAGAACTGACGTGAGACCTAATTAGAAAGTGTTATTTTATTCGTATCTTACAAAAGCAAAGCTTCACAACATGAACTACACGAGATAGAGTTATTTCAGAATTATCCTTGTCGTCTCAAAAACGTTCACTTAACATTAAAATTTATTTTACAACTCTAACAGGTTTCATTTTTGCATAAAATCTGCTCTTTACACTGAAATACATATTATTAACAAAGTAGGTACTTAGAAGCACATACACAAAGATTGCTCAATGAAAAACGCTTTAGCAGGAGAGAGATTTCCTGCAGCAGAACATCCATTTGCTGTAGATTTTCAAAGAAGCTTAAAATTAGTAGAAAACTTGCCAGTGAAGACTTCTAAATTACATTCCCTTCGTCAAAAAGAAACAAAAAGCAAACTCCCAAAACATTCTGGGACAAAACGAACAGTAACAGATTTTTTGGGTGGAAAACACTGCTGGAAAGTGTCTCCCAGCCCTGGATTTTATATTAAAATGCCAATCAACATTTTATGTCTAAATCCTCTGCATCTAAACATGTGTCTGTGAAAAAAACAACTATTTTTCCTATTGCCTCCTTCACAGTTGAAGTATTAACTGAGATAATGAAGATGTTCAAATATTTGAATGTTCACTGGAATATTCAGTCTCAAAACAGTAAATGTGTATTGAGAGTGCTATAAATAGTGCCACGTTAGAAATGTCCACAAAGCTATAAAATAAGCTATGACAATAAAAACAAAACCCCCACCAAGTTGATGTTTTGCAACTACATCTGCAACAACTTAACAGAACCAAGCTATAGAAAAATTCCATCTCCTTCCCAAACTTTCTTTAGTAACAGTTAAAATGCTAATCACCCATTACCTTATAAGGATTTGGGTTAAAAAACCCCAAATATAAACAAGTAAGTGCAGTGTAGTAAATGGAGGACTCAATATGAAAAGTTCTTTTAAGGAAGGACTCAATCCCAGAATCCTGGACAAGTCCCCCTCACTGACTCTGGGTGAGGCCTGCTTGTGCAAGGGATCATACTTGGAAAGAATTTGCCAGTACCAACTCTGGTCTTTAAATTGTTGTCAACAGTATGTACAAATGATGAAAAATAGGAAAACACACCTTCCAAAGCTCCTCAGCTGGCAGAAGGGGACAGTGATGTCAGGGCATTGTTTGGCACAACTGAACAGAGAGTGTGATCATGGAACAGGAACAATCCTGGTCCTGGGAAGGACCCCAGGATCTGTGTGCAGAGCCAAGGGATGAGCACCAAAGCTGCTGCTGCCCCAGAACCCACCTGCAATGAAGAGTCTGCCCAAGGAAACAGGGAGAAGGTTTTTCATTCCTCAACCATTCCTGGCTGTCCCAACTAATCTTTCCCTTCCTTCCTCAAGAGCAGAACCAATGGTATCCAGGCAGCAGCAGGAAAATCCTTCCAAACAATCTTTGCAAGGCTTGGGGATAGATTTTTTCCATACTGAGTTCTGTTATTAAGAACATACATTCCCCACCATAGGATCTCCTCCTAAACAAGGGCCCTTTTTCCATGAGATCCTGCAGGCTTCCTCTTGCTCCCAACTCCTCCGTTAATGACCCATCCTTAGTTTTGTTCAAGGCCATCGTGGTTCAGGAGTCAGGACTTCTCTAAATCACCAAATCATGGGACAAAGAAAAGCCTCTGACAATGTTAACACTGCCAACAGAAGCCCCAGTGGGTCAGAAACCACATCTCCCTACGATACCAGGAAGGAAAAAGCCACAAACCAAGGAGAAGCTGGATGCTGTGATCACTCAGGGCTGCAAGGTGCTCCCTGGAGAACCATTCCACAAATTTCTCTGGAAATGCCAGAGCTTAGGAATAGGAGATTGCATCATCTGTCAGAAAGGCAGAGAAAAGCACTTCCATAAATTACTAACTGTAAAGTCTTCAAGAGGAATGTCTCTTACCCTAACACTATATCTGAGCCAAATTTGAATTGTAGACTTGTTCAATGTGTGATCCAAAGAGAGCCACCATTTCTGCCCTCTTTGACTGGAGAAAAAATTTGATTCCAAAACCTGTCCAGGAGCAGTAACTGGATTCCAGTTCAATCAGCTTTTACTTCTTAAAATAAAGGATGTTTACACACACAGACTTGCAGTTTTACTTAAAAAATAAATCTAAAAAGTATAAAGCAACAATGAAATATTTTGGAATTACAGAGTGTCATGAGGAAAAATGGAAATTACAATTGTCTTACAAATCCAGCAAAACTAATTCTGAACCAGGTATGAAAACAAAACAAGTTTTAGGAGTGACAGTGTTATTGTTCATCTTCACTACACTGGAACCACTTCAGTGGCAGATTTCTGACCTCATTACTACAAGACTGCACAGCCAAGTACCCAGTTCCTCAAGCACAGAAATTCAACAGTAGGTCAGTCAGGTAGACAGAAACATGTCTGGTGTCCAAATTTCTATTTAATTAAAGTCAAAATTACTTCTACAGCTAAAATTCTTACACAGGTATTTTTCCTGAATTGATCTCACCCTGATCACTTTTTTTCCAGGGGTTTCAGGAAGTTTCAGCTCCCATAACAATATAAATTTGAATAAGCCAAACATTTGCTATTCAGATTCCAACCTCTGACTTGTGGAACATAAATAAAATCTCCCAGCTTTTAACAAAACACAAAACCTTGCTGATAGGAAAAGGGGAATATATAAGGGGAGCTTTAATTTGTCTCAAGTAGGACAAACCAAGGTAAAAGTGCATGTCTAAATATGGGAAAAGTAACAGTTCTTCATTTTTAATGTCTCAAATTCTTATCTAGCACACAAAGTTATTATTAATTTTAATTAATTGTTTTATTCAGGTTTATGTTAAAGTGCCTGTCCTTTAGCCTGAGGGCTTCTAAAGATGAGTGTACACTGTGAAACAAAATAAACAACTTCAGTTACCATTTGCCATCTACGTTTCCTAAGAACAACTTCAGTGTAATCAGCCAGTTTTCCTTTGCATCCTGCATGGAGCCCAGAAAAAGCCAGAGGTCCTTCCCTTTATTCCCAGCACACCCAAAGGACATCAAACCTGGGAGAGGTGACAAACCAGGCCCCCAAGTCAGCTGAAGTTTACAATAAACTGGATTATACAACTCTCAAAAACACAGGCAACCTCTCAGTTGTAGCCTGGCCCAACATAAAACTGAACAAAGGAGTTTTAGTTTGTAAACTTCTTGTTTGTTTCTATCAGAACTTCTGTCAGCAGGACAGAAGTCTAATTGTGCAAATTTTACGTATCTGTACAACTCAGTTTAAGGCAGTTAGAAATCTCACAGAATATATATTAGTTCTACAGGCTCTTCATTACTCCAAAAATTGCCTCCTCTGAAAAACAATGACGTGTAAAATTCTGTAGAGTGTAGGTAAAATAAGTTATCTTACTTTTTTGTTTCTATAACTCATGAATGACAGGCTTTTAGTTCAGTCTTTTCCTACCATAGTTTTATTCACCATAACCTGTTATCTTCTAGTTTTGTGCTAATAGTTAAATTAGTGTTTAAGTCCTACCATGAAGAGTTTAGACTATACTAAACAAAAACTTCTTATTGACCTTCATCAGATTAAAGCAACTTTTACATCAAATTGAGTTTGTACGTGAAAATTTCTTCTTTCTGTTTGAGTAGCCAAGTTTTTAAGGATTTCTCCAAAGTCATAGAATGCTTGGGGTTGGAAGGGGCCTTAAAGGAGGGACACCTTCCACTATTCCAGGGTGCTCCAAGCCCTGTCCAACCTGGCCTTGGGCACTGCCAGGATCCAGGGGCAGCCACAGCTGCTCTGGGCACCCTGTGCCAGGGCTCCCACCCTCCTGGGGAACAATTCCTGCCCAAGATCCCATCTAACCCAGCTCTGTGTCACCATGAAGCCATTCCTTCTACATGATGTGCCACACATCTACATGATGTGTCATTGCATTGACCTCTTGTATTTTATGGATAATACATCTTGTCTTGCCTAGTAAACCATCTGGGAATTACATCCTATGGTTCAGGACACATGCTCTGCTTCTCCACTTGCAGAATGTTTTATTGGGATTAAGTGCAAGCAACTTAAATTTAGCAACCACAGAACGTAAATGCATTCCAACCCTTACAGCACTCTTGGCTTCTTTTGAAAGGCTACATATAAAACAACAACTGAATCTGATACAAAATTTCCCTGGCAAGTTTTACAAGAACACGGAAATCAATTTGCCTCCCTTGTCGAATTGGTTAATGTGAAGATTCCTTATAGGAATGTGCAAGCTTTCCATCAGCAAGTATGAAAAATAGAGTGTAATATGTTAAAAAACTAAACGAAAGCACGTTCTCAGTCAATGTTGATTATGTTGGCCTCTCGCAAAGTGGCAAGCGAAGTCGTACTTGTTTTTACACTTACACCCACAAATGTTACACTGGAAAGGATTTTCAAACCCGTGGCACCCCATGTGGATGGTGTAAAGGATATTGTCCGCAAAGTACATGTCACAGTGTGGGCAGTGGTGCAGGAGCTGAGGGTCCTGCACTGGCAGGGTTGGAGCTGGGGTACTGGGCTGGCTGTTGCTGATGCTGGGCGTGCTGGTGTGGGCACTGCGGTCGCTGCTGGGCCCTGCCACGGGACTGTAGTTCCTCTGATTGTGGGCGGGCCGGGAGTCGGGGCTGGTCGGAGAGGAATTCTGAGGGATATTTGCTGACACGGCCGAAACCACTGCAGGTGCAGCAGGCTGCTGTATCATGAAAGGCTTTTCATCTTGACAGGAAACCACGTCGGGAGAGGCCGGGTTTTGGTTTTCAGGTGGCAAGCTGGACAACTGTCCTGCTAAGGTGGAGAGCTGGTTCAAAGGATTATCCACCATGAGGTCCTGCGGATCCCTCGGCAAGCCAGCGCTCTGAGTCGTTTTTGCCATGCTCTCGTACGCCTCAGTCTGGATATTGGGGATTTCGTGGGTGAAATCATTAAGGTAGTCGGGTTTCTGCACCACCATGGAAGGCGGGCTCAGGTTAATTAACGCCCTTCTGCTGTACCCCAAATTGCTGGTCTTCTTCTGCAGAACCCCCCACATCTTCTTGCTGCTCAGGGAAGACCTGGTGCCCTTGATGGGCACCATCTTGTGCTTGCGGCGGCGGTGGTGGGACAGGTTGCTGCGGTCGCTGCAGCGGAAGGAGCACAGCTCACACTTGTAGGGCTTCTCCCCGGTGTGCGACCGCATGTGAGCCTCCAGGTGACGCTCGTAGGCCGAGGCAAAGGGACACAGGTGGCACCTGTGCGGCTTCTCCCCTGGAAAATCACAACAGATTAGCCCGCGGTGATGCCTCAGGGAAGGCTGACAGGGAGGCTGCACAGAGCTGGAGAATACAGCAGGTATTTATTGAGAGGCCTTTAAGGGTACACCTTGGGCAGGACAAGAGCCTGGCCAGGGCTACACCCAAGGCGGACCCAAAATGGACAAACGGTCACTTGGCCTCACACTTTTCTAAGTTTTGGTCCATTTGCATATTGGGGTTTAATTGTCCAATTACAGCTTCAGTTTATGAAGTCCCATCCTTCTTGTTTTCCCTCTTCATTGTTTGTGCTTTTGGGCCTAAAAACTTGTAACCGTTGTCCTTGGTTTCCATCTGGGAAAGGATTTGTTTTGTCTCCCTGCTCTGTGAGGAGAGCTTACTAACACTCATTATGAGAGGCTCAGAACTGCACCCCTGGGCAGCACAGAATCTGAGAAACATGCAAGCTCAAACTTAAGGCATCAATAGCACCTCGGAGGGCTTGAAAAAGGCTTTGTGTGGAGCACAGAGTGGCTCACTGTGAGTTGCTCGTCAAACTTCAGTCACCACCAGCCTCGAGCTCAGCTGGGTGTCCTGGGAGAGTGGAGAACACTGGGACAGCTCTGCCTCACCCAAGGGATCACCAGCACATGGAAACATCCTGAGTGGAATCTGCACAATGCACAATCTGCCTGGGAACTGCAGCAGCAAGGCCAAGGACTGAATGCAGTGATGTTTGTGTGGTGCCCTCAGCTGGATCCAACCTCTCCCTCACCCGTGGAGGACACACGGGAACACGGGAATGTCCTTACCACCAAAGTGTTACTGTTCCTCATGGTAACTGTTTAAATACTGAGGGAGAGTATCCTTCTGGGACCTTCCAAACATCCCTATTCCTTAACATCCTGGAACTACCACCTAAATAACCCACACACACAAGCAGCCACTCAAGAACTGAGCTTTGAAAAAGGATCCTGCGGCTAAAGAAAGAGAAAACAAGCCAGGTATTCCCTGGAGAGCTGTGCACTCTTCCAGATGGGAGATGGGATGGTGATCAGGGAGACCATCATCTCCTCTGCACATGCAGAGCCTTGCTCTTCTATTAAATGACATTTATAGATACTCACATTAACTTTTTAAAAAATACTTAGAAAACCTTGTAACATAACATAATAACAGGCCAACACATTTGTAACCCAGCACTTCAGGGCTTCTGATTTTCCCTTGACAGACTGATCTACGAATTATAGATCCAGGTCTGCAATGTCAGAAATGCCTAAAGGATCTGATGTGTGTTTAGGTGCTGAAATGAAAGATCATCTTCCTCATTGAGTGCCAGCTCAATTTCTAAATCCCTGTTACGTGACTGATGAGCATTCCACAGTTTGGAAAGACAATCTAGAATACCAAATAGATTTATTTTATTCCCCCTCCATCTCTGGCTCTCCAAGAGGAAAGAAATCAATTTTTGTGCTACCTCTAAGTACCTTCTTTGCACCAAGTAAAACCACGACTTCTCCATGAGCATCTCTCTGTACTCATATACATACACACAAGGATGGGTAAAGAGACTTGGCAAAATGATATGAGAAGACTGACAAACTCCCTGCATTCACACAGAATTTGCCAGTCTGATTTCATTCTGAACTGGTTACACAGAGATAAAAGTTTGCATCACATGTAGCACAATGCAGCTGGTGAACTGCTACTCATTGTCTGCTGTCAGACTCAGCGTGAAGCCAATCCTGCAGCAGGCTGCACTTAATAATAATAATAATAATAATAATAATGGTTGCATGATCGTGCCTGGGTCACAACCCCTTTGGCAGATGTCCAGGATGCTGTACCTGTTTATTTACACTGCTCTGAGGCTATGAGTCAGCTGCCACTTCCCTATTTTAATGCTGACTCATCTGAGCCTTCACAGCACAAGCAATCCATCTCCTGGCCCTCTGCCACCCTTCCATGCAAAACAACACTCAGGCCTTGGATCTTCTTTCCTTGAGTGAAAAAACAAACCAAATCAGGAAAACCAAACCAAAATAACTTTTCTTCTTCTGGAAGACACAAGAGAAGAATTTGCCAGGTCTTCAGAATCTGAACCTCAGAACTCTGGTTGGTTTCCATTTCCTACCCCATTATCCCCTGTTGAAATAAGCCAACACTGCAGGGCCCCACCTTCCCCAAAATCCACCCAGGGAGCTACTGTGTAGAAGGAATGGATCCCAGCAAAGTGAGAATCTGACTAACTCTACCTGAGGAGAGCTACAATTACACCCCAGTTACAACAGGTGAGTCCCAAAATGCCACCTACCCAAGACCACTGAAAAGAGACACTTGGAAGTTTTGGGGCAGTTCATACTAGAATGGAAACCTGTAAAAACTTTCATTCTTTGAAGAACACAATTTTTTTCTGCTCTGCTTAACACCCTGAAATCTTCTGTATTAGTGTGATACACTTGACAGACTTCACAAGCACCTATTTTTTTGTTTTCTCTCACTTGCCATGAAGTTGGAGCTTTCAGAAGAGTTTAGGATATTCTAACCTTTATGACAGGTTTTTTTTTTTCAGATTTATACATCTAACAGTGGCAAATGCTCCTTAACAAGCCACAGCTGATAATTTTTTGTTCCCTACTGATATCACTCACTTACTTGATGATGTGCCCTCACATTTCAATATTCTACCAAAAACTTTATTCTTTTTACTATGCTTTGTACTTCCACATCTAGAATGTTGTGCAGAACAGGAATATTTTCATGGCTAAACAACAGAGGAGGAAAAGGCCCTATAAATCTCTGTGTAGGAACACGTACATTTGTCAGTTTTCTCATCAGCACAGAAAAACTAAAAGATATTTTTAGGGCCCTTCAATTGACACTGAAGCTTTCATGCTCAACTTTACTCCCATACAGGTATAACAACAAATGTTGTTATAGTAGGAATTTGCAGAGTTTACCTCGGCAATGGCACACCTTCACAAAAACAGACTACAAAACCCCACCAATGCCCAGTTACTGTTAAGAACTCTCACACTGCTTGAATTTGCCAACTCCTGCCATGCAAATCCCAACGTTGGGTGAGTACCCCAAGGCCTCCCAGGCAGGCAGAGCAGCACAGCCCATACCTGTGTGAATCCTGATGTGCTCTATGAGCCGTGCTGTTCCTTTGCTGGCGTAGTTGCAGTACCGACACTTCAGCTTCCCATCAAAAGTCCTTTCAAACCCATCCACCAACATTCCTGAGTTTTCATCCAGTGAAACTTCGACAGAAGGATGATCCAGCCCATTCTGATCACCTTCTGTCCCAGCTGTGAACAGTGCAACACAGATTTTAATGAACAGTCTGTGGGGCACCATCTGTCACACTGTGAGCAAATGCCAAACAGCTTTTGCTTCTCCCTGCCCTTGCTCTTTAAATATAGAGAATTATAAAAACATGCCCTGATTAAAACAAAAGTACATACACATCCTTTGTGACGTGAAAATGACTATCAGAAATGTTTCCATACAGCTGCAGCATTACCTGGACTGTGAACACTGAAATCACTCTCAAAAATAATCAAATTTATGGTACTGGAATCAGCTCACCTCCTTGGAGAGTCTCTACCTCCTTGTCACCAGTAACTGATCCAGAAATCATATTGACATGGTGAGTCTGCTGGGTCAGATATTCCTGAAAATCTTTCACAAAATCCAATGGCTCTGCCTTCTTTTCCCCCATATTGACTCTTTCATTTACAACTCCTCGTGCCTAGAAGGGAAAATGTTTTCAGAACACAAGTGTCATTGAATGGCTGCATTCATAAAAACAAGTTCAGGTTTTGGGTAGGATTTTTTAAAGTGAAGAATTACTTTTACCACACAGCATGAGTCAAAGAACAAACTGACAACCACAAGAATATTGGGTTTTGAATTTTTAACTCATTAAAGATCACCAAACAAAATCTATGGGGAAATCACTTTCAGCAACAGGTAAATGACATAATACTAAAATAGTAAATAAAATTTAAAAATTAAAGAAAAATACATAATAATAAAAATCAACCTGCCTTTAAAAAAAATGGATCATACCTGAATTTAGCTCCCTGCTAAGTAGCAAACATGCTCCAAAATGTACCCCAACACGTCAGATAAAAAGCACAGAGCACGGCTTCTCCACTTTCCCTAGAAGGAATAAAAAGGAAATGTGAGTCCATTACTCTTCCCAACCCCCATGAGTTAAAGAAAGAAACCTGAAAAATGTTTGTGTTTGAAAGGCAGGGCTCTAACACTCTGCTGCTCAAAATTTTATTAAAGCAATCACACTTCCAGTAAAAGGCTTTTCAAAGACTGCATCCTCTGCTTCCTGGATGTCACCTGAAGACACTTCTGACTCACTGACTGTTTTCCAACAAATATCTGGCTCCAAAAAGCCTCAGATTTGGGACACTCAGTTATGGGAACTGCAGTGCTGGGAAACAACTGAAAGCTAGTGATTGGCAAAGCTGGAACAAAGCCTTACACAAAGCACTGTTTCACAGTTCTCCCAAAATTTTATTTTCCTATCCTGAGTGAAAGTCTTAATCCAGTCCATTTTGCACTGAAATGATTAAAATATTCCCCAGAAACCAGTGGTCAAGCTTGTTTTGGGGAGTGTAAATAACAAACCTCTATAAAGTCTCAGTTCACAATGAATTTGGGAAGCCAGAGCTTGGGATACATTTGGAAGGAAAAGAACAAGTGTGGCACATTATTTCTGCAGATTATAATCAGAAATAATTTACAATGCTACCATTTCAATAAGAATATTCTTTATTTTTAACAGATACTTAGGTGACCAACAGAAACTCAAGTTCAGAGTTCCAGACCACGTTTAAATATCTCCTCCTGTGTATCCAAAGCTACTTACAAATGTTTGTTCATTTCTGGCATCCAGATGAGGATGTCCTTTCACATCTTACCTGAGTGTGCTCAACTCCCAGCCCTGATTATCACCATGAATTAGTTTGGAGCACATCTTCATGTACCTATCTACCTACCCTCTTTCAGGTGTCACCAGCCTCCTGTAGGCTTAAGTTAATTTGTGTTCCATCTGTTGGTGTCTCCTGCAATACAACAAAGACATCAGGATATGATTTACAATATTAAAGGTATCTCTAATATTGAAGAAATGAAGAGACAAACAGGACAATGTAACACAGAGTCCTGACCAAGCTAACTTTCCATGAATTATAGTAAGAAATAACAATTTTAAATTAAACCATTTAAAACAACATCAAAGGTTTGTGTTATCACAGAAGAATTTGTGTGTGCCTCTGGGTAAGGCACTAAAACTTATTTCATGGAATCACAGAATAGTTTGGATTGGAAGGGATCTTAAACCCCATCCAGTGCCACCCCTGCCATGGCAGGGACACCTCCCACTGTCCCAGGCTGCTCCAAGTCCTGTCCAACCTGGCCTTGGGCACTGCCAGGGATCCAGGGGCAGCCACAGCTGCTCTGGGCACCCTGTGCCAGCCCTGCCCACCCTCACAGGGAGGTATTCCTTCCCAATATCCCATCTAATTCTGCTCTCTGTCAGTTGAAAGCCACTTCCCCTTGTCCTGCCACTCCAGGCTCTTGTAAATAGTCTCTCTCCATCTTTCTTTTGTGTTCTTTCATGTACTGAAGGGCCACAATTAGGTCACCCCAAAGCCGCCTTTACTCCAGGCTGAACAATCCAAATTTTCTCAGCCTTACTTGATTGCACTGATTGCTTTTAAAAAGCATTTAATTTTGAAAGAAAAATACATAAAATTTCATAAACTGGTCAGGGACCAACTGCATAAAACTTCCTTTCTCAACCTCACTGATTTATCAGGAAAACACTCATCCTTTTCTTTACACCAGTGTGGGGAAGTCACCACAATTTGAGCACGACCCCGTTTGCTGCTCAAAGACTTCTGTGATTTTATGTGGTGTTTTTTAGAGCTACACAGCCAGCAGCTCTCCTTCTCAGGGGAGAATGACGCGCATCTGATCCTTGCTGTGTCACTCCTGCAAACCAGAAAATGCAATTCTAATGATCAGAAACTGAGCAGCCCGGGTCGCGTTTCACACACCAGGGATGGGCCCGATCACACCGGGTGTAACCCGAGCTCTGCTGACACAACCACACCTCCTCCAGCTTCACACAACGGCCAGCAGAGCACTGGTTACTCACTTTCCATCCAGGCACAACGCCTGCAACCGAACAGTGGTCACGGCACCGAGGTGAGCTAAGTTTGCTGTCAAAGAACGTGCCCGGATGAAATATTCTGCCTAAATAATGCTGCTAAAGAAAGCGGTTCACAGAGTAGACACCCAGCAGTTTCACACACACAGTCAGAACTAATCCTGCAGTAACTGTAAGAGAATAAAATCTCTCTGAGGACACGCATGCAGTAAGGGAACAGAATCGCTGTGAGCAGATGTATGCATCCCACCTTCCTCTAAGGAACCCAGGGGGAAAAAGGGGGGTGTTCTCCGTTCCATCTTTTCTGTAGCAAATAAATTAAAGCAGGAAGGATTCCAAACTCCATCCAAGCCATTCCCGGTCCTCCTGAAGGAGTTTTGACCGTGGCGAAGGGGAGTGAAGCACAGAATCATTGACCTGTCATCAACCCCCGAACACTCCCGGGTCGATCCCGCGCCTGCTCCTCCCTCCAACCCGAGCATGGAAAGCGACACGGCCTCGGGAAACCTCCCAGACACCCGCGTGTCCCCTTCTCGGCTCCTCGGGACAAGAGAGATGGAGCTTCTGGAGAGGAAGGGCAGCAAAGATGCTGAAGGGGCTGGTGCAGATGCTTGTACCGCCCTAAAATATGTAAAAGGTAACAGGCACAGCGCTCGATATTCACTAAGCAGCTTCTAAAATGTAGTCCTCTAAGCACTATTTAAAATACATCCTAAAATACAGTATATACTCTAAAGTTTACTATAAAGATCAGCTAAAATTTCTAAACCACTGTCTCAGCATCTCCGTGCCCAGGAAAGGCTGAGGGAGCTGGGGCTGTTCAGCCTGGAGAGGAGCCCTCAGCCCTGGATGTCCCTGGGTGTCCCTGTCTGTCCCTGTGTCCCCCTGTCTGTCCCTGGGTGTCCCTGTGTCCCCCTGTCTGTCCCTATCTGTCCCTGGGTGTCCCTGTCTGTCTCTGTGTCCCCCTGTCTGTCCCTGTGTCCCCCTGTCTGTCCCTGTCTGTCCCTGTGTCCCCCTGTCTGTCCCTGTGTCCCCCTGTCTGTCTCTGTGTCCCCCTGTCTGTCCCTGGGTGTCCCTGTGTCAGGGAGGGCAGAGCAGGGCCCAGGCTCTGCTCCACGGCCCAGCAATGGCCCCAGAGCCCCGGGCAGGGACTGATGCACAGCAAGTTCCACCTGAACGTGAAGAACTTTCCTGTGAGGGTGTTAGCGCTGGAACGGACTGCCCAGAGAGGCTGTGGAGTCTCCGCCACTGGAGATATCCCAGAACCTGTCCCGTGTGCTCTGAGGTGGCCCTGCCTGGGCAGGGAGGTGGGACCGGATTGATTCCTTCCCACCCCACCCACTCTGTGATTCTGTTGATTACTGTGCTCCTGCGATTCCAGTAATTCTGTGATTCCGGAATTTCTGTGCTTCCTCTGACTCCTGTGTCCTCCGGCTTCAGAGCAAAGGAGCAGCCTCGGGGCTGCGCCGCTGACCCGGCCCCGCTGCCGGCGGGGCAGCGCGGCCCTCCCCAAGCACTGCCCCCCGTCCCCACCGCCCGGCTCCCTCACGGCACAGGGAGGCCCCAGAAGGCGAAGGAGGGAGGGAAAAGGAGAGGGAAGGAGGCGGAAGGGGAGTGAAGAAGAGGGAAGGGGAGGACAGGCCGCACTCACCGCCGCCGCCCCGCGCCGCTCCCGCCGCCCGCCGCCGCCATGTTTGTTGTGCCCCCCCCCGGCCCGGCCCGGCCCCGCCCACCGCAGTCTCGCGAGACCCGCGCGCGCCGGCGGGAGCGGAGGAGGGCGGGGGCGTTGTCTCTGACGTCACGGGGGCGGTGGCTCTCTGACGTCACGCGGGTGGTGTTCGTGATGTCACGGGGCGGGCGCAAAAATGGCGGCGGCGGCGGCGGGAGCTTGGCTGAGGGGCTGCGCGAAGGTGACGCCTCAGGGCGGGACAGGGCGAGGGGAATGAGGACAAGGGAAAGCTGCACCGTGTCCTGCTGGGCCGTTGCAGCTCCCCAGCCTGCTGGTGTTGCGTGGGGGTCTCTGGCGCCGGGGCTCGGAGCTGTCGGGCTGCAGGGGCAGCTCTGCGAGGCGTGGGGGTGGTGAGGGAAAGTCCTTCTGTCCTATGACTTTGTGTGTGGAGGGGCAGCGTTGGTTAAGTTCGTGCTGAGAGAAGTTCTTGTTAGTCTTAGGAAATGGTTGTGAGGGGGCAGCACCGTCCTGCAACAGAGGCGCTTTGAGCTCTCCTTCAGTTCTCTCTCAGCAAAAGGTTCTTCCCCAGAGGGTGCTGGGCTCTGCCCAGGCTCCCCAGGGAATGGGCACGGCCCCGAGGCTGCCACAGCTCCAGGAGTTTGGACAGCGCTGCCAGGGATGCCCAGGTGGGATTGCTGGGGTGTCTGCAGGGCCAGGAGCTGGACTGGATGATCCTTTTCAATTCGGAATATTCTTTGTTTTTCTAAACACACTCGTGGCACTGGAGGTGTGATCAAGACATGCAGAGCCCCCGTGTTTTTGCCACGCCTGCCTTGACTGTGCATGGTGAGATGTGCTGGCTTGGCACCTTCTCATGCAGCTCATGGGTGTGTTGTGGCTCTGGAAATAAATTGAAATAAAGAAAACCAACCCCAGGAGTGAAGGCAAACTTCCCATTGGGAAGCTCCTCTGTTGGGAAATAGGAGCTGTGTGGAAACCAGGTGGGATGGATACAGGAGTGGAAGTCACCGAGGCAAGCCAAGTGAGCTGAGGAAGGCATGGCTTTGGGTTTTTCCTGTTTATGTCTTAATGCTGCTGCCAGGTCCAGCTTTAAAATCTTGTAAAACAAGCAGAAGGAAACCAGGAGAACTGATCTTTTGAAGAGCTGAGGTGGAAGTAAGAATTGAGATAAACAGAAAAATCAATGTTATCAGCAACCAATTCTCAAAAGAGTGTGTTTAGTAGAGCAAGAAGTCTGAATCCTGTAGCAGCATAAATCACTACCTACAGAAGAAGAGCAGGGAAAAAAGGCAGGGAAGCAGCATCCAAGGATTTGAGTAAAGCACATGCTCTTTAAATAACTGCCTGAAATTAGTGATACTACATGGTCTCTAAGAAACAAAAGGTACAGAATAATGTAGTGACTTGATTATTTATTTAGTTTTTAAACCTAAATGTTGAACTAGAACATAATTTCCACACTGGGCTGTTATTCCACTGGTGTACAGCTGTGAGTTGCTGCTCTTTGTGTGGCTGTTGCCAGCATTAATCCCATCCCTTGGATGCATCCCTTTGGTTCTAAAACTTTTCCAGGGGACCTTTTTAGGAATATTCCTTTGCTCCTGCAGCACGGTTTGGCTCGTGTCTCAAACAAGTACTTACCAAAGCATGGCTGGTAAATGTCTGAACCTTTTGTTTCCCTGCTGAGGTAGGACACCTTTCCCTGCCACTCTCAGGAAAAGTGATGGGAAGGAGGGAAAGCCTGGGGTGGTTTCAGGAGAGGTAATCCCAGATTGCTGTGAGGGTGCTGAGGCCCTGGCACAGATTGCCCAGAGAATCAATCTCTGCCCACCCCATCCCTGGAAGTGTCCAAGGCCAGGGCTTGGACAGGGCTTGGAGCAACCTGGGATAGTGGAAGGTGTCCCTGCCCATGGCAGAAGGTGCAGCTGAATGAGCTTTAATATCCCTTCCAACCCAAACTACTCTGATTTTATGCTTTACATTCCTGATTCACCTTATTTATGCCACCGTGGGGGAAAACACTCTTTTCTTTGTACTTGGAAATGAGGTGGTGGAAGGAGCAGGAAGTGTGTGTGCTTTGTAGCCCTGTCACTGCTCAGGAGGCAGCACAGTGTGAAATAGAAATGTGCACGTGCATGCTGTTTTTCCTTCTCAGACCTTGCCAAGGACAGACTTGCACAGGTGGATGTTGGCACACCTGGGTGTCAGGTGACCCCAGCATAGCTGCGTGTTCTGCAAATAATCCATTCCTGGCTGACTGCTTCCAGAACATGGTTGCCTGGGGTTTAATCTCCATTAAAACGTTTTCTTTATTTTTTTGTGAAGCCCCACAGTGACTCCAGTAACTCCATCATCATTTGGAAGTGTTGCAGCTGCTGCTGACCATCCAAATGTATTCATAACTCAGCCCTGCTCCCCAGTAATTGTTTTATGTCACCAGGGGTGTTGAGTGTGAATAAACACTGAATGTTCACAGCAATATTTGTTTTCTCTGTTGCCACTTCTGTTTGTTGTTGGGTTTTATTTTAGGCACAGCTGTTTGTGCCACAAATCAGAGTTTCCTTATCACAGTAGATGTTTGCTTCTTGTCTCCAGAAGAGTTCATCGATGTATTTTACATCAGTTCTTCAGCCAGGGAGACGACAGGTGTTGAAAGCCAACATGAAAGAGGGGGAATTATTAGGAGGATCAAAGGAATTTTTACTTCCTGACCCCAGAGGTTCTGCTGTTTTTTGAGGAATGCTGCTCTCACAGCGTGCATTGTGGAATTGCCCTGTGTTCTGTGGGCTAAGCAGGCGCCTGCTTAGGGCACAGCCAGTCTGTTCCTCGCTCTGGGGTTAAGAGTGAGTGCTGCCAAAAATGTGTGTTGGCAGACGTGTTTTCATAGACTTTCTGGCACAGCTGTGTCTCTCCTGGGGGTTTCTGTCAGCAGTTGTCATGGTGAGACATTTGTGTCCCTGCACTCGAGACCAACATAGCAAAGGTGACAGAAATCTGCAGCAAAGATCAGGTCTGTGGACATCAGCCCCAGAGTGGGCTGGGTGCTCTGAGAGCAGAGCAGAACCATTGATCTGTCCTGCTGGTTTTGAGACACAGTCAAACTGTGCTGCTTTTCAGGAATACATTTTAGCTATTGCTGGCCCATTACTTTTTGAGCCAGATCCTTTATGCCAACTTCCTTTAAAATCCTAAGAAATTATTCTGTGTTTGAAAAGCATATTGACCTTCATACCAAACTTACCTTTCTAAAGCCTGCTAGGAGGTAATTCAGTCTTTGAACACAAAAGGTTTTAGGTCTCTGAGGGACAAAGCTGTCACACTGTCTATGTCCTGACAATCACTGTGTGTAGCTTCCTCCCAAAAGCCACTGTTCTGTTCATATTTGTGATTTTTGCCACATATTCTTAATATTCCCCATAGTTAAATGTTCAGCCTTTGCTCTTTTGGTTGGATAACCAATGCCTCTTGAAATCATTGTTGTATATTGTGGACAAATGGGGAGCATAAGCTAAATAAGGAACTAAATCACTCAGTTTTAGTTCCTTCCCACGCTTTTAAAATAAATCAACCAAACAAGGCATGTTAATTATTAGTTACACTGTTAACATACTGACTGTGGGATTGAACCATATAGAAATTAACTGTACAGAAGCATTCAGATGCCAGGGCTTTGTCTGCAAAATGTGTGCTCATTCTGAAAATCATTAGGTGGCAGATAAGAATTCAGTTTGAACACAGAAATCCACAGTGCAGTTAAAAGTGAGGGTTTTTCACAGCAAAATACCAATAATTCACGTGAGGGGCTGTCAGATTGCTTTAGAAACAGGAGTTGCTGGTCCCTAGAAAAGCAGGGAGAAAGCTAAAGTCAGTCATTAAAGTTGACAGGCCTGTAAAAGTCATTGCATGTGCATTTTATATTTGCTCTTATCACACTTGTTAATGGAAGTATTCATTCTGTTGAAATATACACTCACTAGTCTGAATGTTGCAGTAGAGTTGCAAAATCATCTATAAAAATAAATACCATCAGCAGGGTTTATTTGCTGTAAACACTAAAATTGACTAAAAAAAAAATATTGGTGCATACTTTGTAGAATAACCTTGTGTTAGTAAACTTCCAGAAAGGAAACTGTTTCATGTTAAAAGAAAAGTAATTAAAGGATATTTTCTTTTAGGATAAAATTCTGGGGGAGGTTATATTTTCTCAAAAGCTTTCAAGGTGAACATTAGATGTAAGTTATATTTCCTAATCATTTACGGAATAAAGGCACTGAGTAAAGTTACACGTTGCTGTCTGCATACAAATCTAACTGTTTGCATGTTCTGTGTTTGTTGCCAACAGCTGAAAAGACACATGCCAGCACAGTTGGCTCCTTGGAGGGTTTCTCCCTGTGTTTTTAGATCCTCCAAATCAGAACTCAAACCAAATGTAGCCAGCGATGGACTTGCCTGTGCTCCGCTTCAGTCCTTCACCGAAGAGGAGGCCATGCTGAAAGACATGGGTAGCTATTATCTCTGGAGTTAAAATTCAGAAAGGGTTTAAGTAAAAGGGATATTTTAGCTTAAAATTTTGTTTTCATTACTTACTTCTAGTCAAATGTTGAGATTTTTTTGGGGGGGAGTTGTGCTTTTCACCTTGTGTTGCTTGGGCCACTTACTTTCCTGGGAGAGTCAGAACACATGCATGGCCTGTCAGAAGCACCACTTTCCTGTTCTGCTGATCCCCAAGGAGACTGTTGGAATACTTAGACATTTTCTTTTTTCTCTTCATTGCAGTGACCAAATTTGCCCAGGAACGAGTGGCACCTTTCGTGCAGAAAATGGATGAGAACGCCAAAATGGAAGACTCCATCGTACAGGGATTGTTTGAGCAAGGGGTCTGCACGCTTTTACCTAAGCTTTTTATTTGGAAAGTGGCATCATTTTATGAATCTCTAACTGTGCCTTGTTCAGATTTTCAGATGAAAAGATTGAGGGGTATAACTGAAATGAACGAATTAAAACTTTGGGAGTTGTCAGTCTCATGACAACTTCCTTTACAGCATTATCGCTCTCCATCTTTTACTGTAATTTTTTTTTTTCCATCTTCCCCATACCATATACTTCACTTTCTCTTTTAGTTCCTTATCTTCCCTCCCTCACTTTTTTTTTTTAGTTGGATAATCATAATTGGATGCTGGAAAGGCCATGACTCCAAGAGTTGATGGAGAACCAGGAGTCCTCTGTGCTTTACTGGGCAGCCATGAGGACTTACATTGCCAGAGTGCTGCTGTTCATTTCTGGGTTCAGTTTTAGCCTTTCTAGCTATCAGGACCAGAAAAAATTTATTTATTTGCACCTTTAACATTTCAGCTGATGAGTATTGAGCTTGGGGAAGAATATGGAGGAACTGGAGCTTCATTTTTTTCAATCATATTGGCAGTGG
This sequence comes from Rhadina sibilatrix, assembly GCA_013400275.1. Lineage (NCBI taxonomy): Eukaryota > Metazoa > Chordata > Aves > Passeriformes > Phylloscopidae > Rhadina > Rhadina sibilatrix. The sequence goes on from VWYO01016610.1 coordinate 74,987, forward strand.
AAGAATTGGCCAAAGTTGATCCAGCCGTGGCTCTTGTGTGTGAACTCCAAAACACTCTAACAAATAAGTTGTTTACCACTTATGGAACAGAAGAACAAAAGAGAACTTACCTGCCCAGGGTGTCTAAAGATACAGTGAGTCCAAGTCTTACTTTACTTAACTATTAAAATTATTTTATTGTTTAGTAATGTTAGTGGGATTTTTTTTCAGTGACTAATGTGTGTCTACAGCTCTGGAAAATGTGTGTGAACTTTGAAACACTGGTTAGAGCTGAGATCTGTGGTGATATAGATACATCCTGTCATCAGTAGCTGAGGTAAAAGTGGAAAGGCACTTATTAGTTTCATTAAAATTTAATTTACTGTGGAAAAGAACTGTAAAGCAGTTGACTTTGAGAGATGTGTAATTACACAGTGTTTCTATTCTTAATCTCCACAGCTGAAACTCAGTTACTTTAATGCAGTAGGTTAAAATGTTTGAATTTAAGAGACTTGTGCTGGCTTATAAGTATTTTCCTTGTAGGATTTATTTATATTTGTGAAAATTAAATTGGCTTTTTCCCTTCCCTTGACAGCTAGGGAGTTTCTGTCTTTCGGAGGCCGGGTCTGGCAGTGATGCTTTCTCCTTGAAGACTCGAGCTGAAAAGAAAGGAGACTACTACATTATCAATGGCTCAAAGATGTGGATTAGCTTAGCAGAGGATGCAGGAGTTTTCTTTGTCATGGCAAATACAGACCCATCCTTAGTAAGTTGCTGCAGAATTCTTGCATGCCAGTGACAGGGATGATGCTGGTATATGAAACTGTAGATTTTATATGAATGATCTGATGTTAGAGGTTAATACTCTGTGCACCTTTTCCTAGCTGACTGCAAACCTTGGAAAATATTTCCCAACAAAACTTGAGAAGCTGGTGAGCAATTTAATGAATTCTTCCAACCAGGGAAAATAAAAATGTCAGGATCATGGTTGCTTAGATGAAGAGCACTGTTGGTGTTCTGAGTAACAGGGCTCACAGTCTTATGTTTTTTCCTTTCTGACTTAGCTGTCACAAACAGTTCCTGTTGTTAAAAGGCAAAATGGAAAGCTAAAAAATGTTCTGCAGTAAAGTATGTCCAGTAAAAAATTAGCTGAATATGCAAGTAACAGGTTTGTCCCCAGTCTGGATGTAGGTAGTAGATTTTGAGGGATATTGGTAAGAAAAACAGTTTTTGATTATTTTGAATTCCCCCAGGGCTACAGAGGAATTACGTGCTTTGTAGTGGATCGCAACACGGAGGGGCTTCAGGTGGGGAAAAAGGAGGACAAGCTGGGAATCAGAGCATGTTCCACCTGCCCTGTGACGTTTGACAACGTGAAGGTATTGTAAGTTCAGCTGTTAAAGCATCATTTGTGCACAGCTGGAACCTGACCACACACAGGGAAAGAATATTAACTGAATTCCCTATTTTTTTCCCTTGGACACACTGATTGTTGGGCATATTAACATCTTCTTCCCACAAAAGCCTAAAGAGAGATTCAATTTCTTAAACTCTGTTAAATTTTTTCTCAGTCGTCAGTTTATAGCCATGTGAATCTGGGAATGCTCTGATCAGTTATCCTAGGAATCAAACTGTGGTTTATGTTTTATGCCTCCACTTATGAGGAGCAATTGATAAAACTTGTGAACCCTTTTAGGAGTTGCAAAGCAGAATAGAACAGGAATAATTGGGTGGTTTTGTTTTTTAGGTTCCTGAGAGCAGTATCCTGGGACAAGTTGGACAAGGCTATAAGTATGCCATTGGAATGCTCAATACTGGCAGGATAGGGATTGCTGCACAGGTGAGTGATTTGGTGAATTACTGAGCTCAGCCAGGATAGAATTCGAGTTTGGACTGAAATTTGTGGAATATTTAAAGCTGTTTAGAAAATACCTTATTAAAAGCTCAGTTGCCACTAGATGTCACTGTTCCCGTAGCAAAGTTACAGTGACGGTGGGACCTGCCAGTGGGAAAATTCTCTTGGGGTGACATAAGCAATAGACTTAAAAAACATTAAATGGCAATTAGCTTGCCTTTGGTCCTTAACTTATTGCTACTGAATTATGTCCACATTCTTGTCTTCCACTGTGAAAATTTATTTTACAAGGAGAACTAACTTTAGGAAATTAAACACACTGAAATGTGTAATATTAATGCTTCCAGCTGGGCTTGCATGGGGCTGGCAAATGTAACCTAGTGCTAACTGATGTTTTCCCAATAACTTATTTGTAAAAGTCAACTTATTTTTAAAATAAATGTGATTTTTCTCTAGCACAATGGTTCCAATTCAGTGTTGTGTTTGAAAATTGCACTGTGTGGCATCTTAGGGGAAAATATTTACTGACCTTGGAGTTATCTCAAAAAGCTGTGTTTTACTGTAAAGGTGGTTTGGATTTCAGAATGCTGCTAATCTCAGATAAAATTACTTACAATAAGTTTTTATATTTTTAATTTACTTTTGAAAGTAATATTTTCTTTGTTTATACTTTGCTATGCAGCATTTCTGTACTACCAATCTCCTGTATCTTTTGCCCTGGTTTGCAGACAGACCAGAAGAAATCATCATGGAATTGAGATTTTCCACATGGCAATACACTGTGCTGATAATTGGGCTGGCTTTTCCATCATTTCTAAAGATTACCTCTGATTAAACTTTGTCTGATATGGCATTTAAAAAGGGCTGTGGGCCCCATTGTTCCCAGAGATATAAATAATATAAAGGCTCTGGCAGTAAAATACATGGTCTGGATTTTACTCTTAATTACTCCAAGTTACACCTTAATTAAAAGTTAAGGTCAGGTAGTTGTTATATCTTAGTTACTGCTTTCTTGGCACCTTCAAATTAAGAGAAATGGACTTGACAAGAACAGCAGCTCTAAAGCCCCGTGGTATTGAGTTTAGTTTTGCAATAGTAATCCTTTTAAAAGATAATGAAGATCTTATAAAATGTAATTGTGACTTTGAAAACAGTTTCAGATGGTTTTAGTGCAAGGCAGCTGCAATATTGTTACAGGTGCTAAAGTTGATGCAGTTGGTTCTTATAATTTATATAAGGAGATGACAAATCTGATAATGGGGCTGATTAGCAGCAGACTGCAGTATTTTCTTTTATTCATTTTTTTTCTGTTGTACATCATTAAAGGTAGTGTTTCTAAGCTGCCTGATGTGAGACTTTACTGCTTCTGCCTTTGTGGAAAGACAAAACTGATCTAAATTTTTCTACAATTGTTCTGCAGAGTTGAAAGATAGCACAAGAAATGTTCTCTCTCCTTCCACTCCACTAAGTTGCTAACTTCTGAAATAAATTGCTAATTCTGGCAGTCTGGTGTCCTCTAGAAAATGAGAAATTATTTTGATTATGACAATAGTTTTGATTAATCATTCAGATTATTTTTCCTATAATACGTTCATGTAGATCTATAGATCTTCAGTTTACAGTCATTTTCTTAAGCAATTACATTTTTTTCCAAGAAAACAATATTTTTGCAGTTAAAGTTGACCCATAAGTTTTGTTCAAAAAATGAGTGGCTGTGTTTTCACAAATACTTGCCATGCTAAGAAATGGGCGTGGAATGAGTTTGCTCCTCAAACTTTTCTTTATTATAACTCACCTCAGTCTGTCTGATAATTATAAAATTCTGACTCCTGGGATTCTCTGTAGAAGTTTTAGCAATATCTAGGTAGGAAGAAAACAACTTTTCTCCTGGATATCAACCTGCCTGACCAGAAGATGACCACTTACTATCATCTCCATTAGGTGCACTCAATTAATCCAGTTTTTTTCTGAGCATATCCTTGTTTTTCCTTACAGATGTTAGGACTGGCCCAGGGCTGTTTTGACCGTACAGTTCCCTACACAAAGGAGAGGGTCCAGTTTGGGAAAAGCGTGTTTGATTTCCAGGTACTTCTTAATGGGCACATGGGGTGGTGTTTCCTCCAAGAATGAACAGTGACCACAATAAACAGTAAAATTACTGTTGGGATTTGCATCATTCGTGTTCCAATTCATGTCTTGTCTCTCCTCCTCAATATTTGAGAAAAACTAAAAAAAAAAAAAATAAAATTCTGAATTAATGTTCCTCTGCCACGTAAAATTCATCAGTTCAGTGCTGTGTGCCTTTGCAAGTGCCACACAAATAATTTAAAACTTAAAAACATTATTGACATATTCCTTTTGCTTCATAACTTACTGACATTCTATGAAAATAATACACAGAGAACTCCCTTCTGATTTTAATATCACACTATACTGAATGTGCTCCAGTTTTTATACCCTTTCATGAGGTGCAGGGGAAGGGCTTTTTTTGGAGACACTAGAAATGATAAAAAGATGAGGGAAAACTGATTGAATTATTAGATTTCCTGTGTTGTACAAAGACATTTAGTTTTCATTATAATATCTGTTTCTTACAGTGAAAAAGACTCTTTGTTGCAAAAATGATGTATAGTTTAATAAGGAAGATACATAATTGTAATTACTATAGTAATTTTCTTATTAAAAGAAACCTACATCTCAGCTGAAGAGAAGGAACATTAGCACTACTCATAATTTATGCAAATTTTAGGAAGCACTCATAGATGCCTAGGAAATGATTGGAGCTACGTCTTTTGAATGGGAAATGGAATTTCTAATTGCCAAATCATTTTGGTATTTTGACCTGCCTATATATTTCTGCAAATCTGAGGGAACGGTGTTAATGTTCTAATAAGATGAAAGATTTCATTGTGTTTTAGACTGCTAAATGTTCATTTTCCATGATCATAATATTTGGGTGTTCTTAAATAAACCCATTCTTCTGTAATACCATTCAGATGTATTCACCTCCTTCCTTCCCCTTGAATCCATCCCTCACTCCTGTCCTCTGTACCTCTAAGCTGTTTCTGAATCTTGTCTTGTGCCTCTGGGACAAGGAAAGGAGTTGTCACCTTGCTAGTTCTCCACTTTTTTCAAGAAATGCTTGTTTACAAGTCTTCCTTGGTTTAGCTCATTAGGGAGCCAGACCTGTTGTTGTCCCAATGAGCAGCTGCAGAATGAAAACGCAGCTCTGACTGCCTCATGCCTTTGTCATCCTGAGGAGGATGTTAAGGTTGGGATCAAATTTTCATCTTTTATATTCCTGGGTTTAAATAGATAACCCTCTGTCCAGCCAATCAGGCAGAAAGAATCCCAGTGCTCCTGAATCCAAGAACAGGAAAGGGGAAAAACAGCACTGCAATTCCTGAAAGCCTTTCAGCGGCCCAGCAGTTTTTCCCAACCTCTGTCGATAAACCCAGAAGGAACAAAGAATTCCTTCCCACCTGGATTTGATGTTTTTATTTTAGAGTGCAGGCCCATTCCTGGTGGTGAGCAGAATGGTTGTTGCTGGGAGCTGCAGCGGGGCTGTGGCTGTGTCTGAGTGCTGTGGTGCTGTTGCAGGGGATGCAGCACCAGATTGCCCAGGTGGCCACGCAGCTGGAGGCAGCCAGGCTGCTGACCTACAACGCGGCGCGGCTGGCGGAGGCGGGCAGGCCGGCCATCAAGGAGGCCAGCATGGCCAAGTACTTCACTGCTGAGGTACCTGCAGCTCCTCCCTCACTCCAGGCCTTCCTTCCACTGCTGCCAAAGCCTCTTCTGTTAGCCAGTGTGTAACTGGTAATCCATCTTCGCCGTGGAATCTCTGGGTGTACTTTTCTCTCGGGTGCCACGTGCCTGGAGGTGTCCAAGGCCAAGTTGGATGGGGCTTGGAGCAACCTGGGCTGGTGAAAGGTGTCCCTGCCCGTGGCAGTGGGGTTGGAATAAGATGAGCTTTAAGGTCTTCTCCAACCTAAACCATTCTGTGTTTCTCAGCCTATGCACAGAATCTAAAGTCACCAAATAATAAGGTGCTCATGCCCCTAAATAAAATTTTTTAAACCAACCAACGGCACTAAAAGAGGAGAGTGAATTAATACTTTCACTTATCTAGGAAGATTTAATTTTCTCAGAAATCTTATTGTGGTATGAGAAATGACACTGTAAAGAGTTCATTTGTGACCATTTCAGCTCTGCTGGTCACGTCTGTGAGTCTTAAAATGACTCAAAACTGAATGACTTCTCCCTCTTTGCTATTGCTGTCTTGCATACCACTGCTGGTATTTTGCACAGAGCAGCACAGAAACTATTGCTGTAACAATTAGTGAACTCCTGATGTCCTCTGATTTATGTCATTTTTATTCTAAAATGTCTTGCTGAAGATTAATACCCAAACACCCATCCTTCTTCCCTCCTGTTCTAGTGGCTGCTTTATTCCCTGGTTTGTTATCAATTAGGTGCAAAGTGTAAGTTTTACCAGCACTGTCATGAAGTTAAATCCTATAACTCTGAAACTCCTTTCATAGGTTGCAACACTGACAACCAGTAAATGTATAGAGTGGATGGGAGGTGTTGGATTCACCAAAAATTACCCAATAGAGAAGTACTACCGTGACTGCAAGATAGGTGAGTGACACTTTCTTACCAAGGATCTCTTGGAGCTTTAGTGCTATTAAAATTTGAGGAAGAAAGGCTGGCTTTTTTCCTCAGGATACTTTTCCTTGAGGCTGTATCAACACTAATTGAAAGGCTCAGATGTAAAAATGTAGGTGTAAATGTATGTACATGCATTTAAAATATTTCATTAGATATACCAATAAAATACAGACACAAATACTGTGTCACATTCTATTAGGAAAATTTCTGTAAAAAAAAAAAAAAAGAATTGAAAATACCTTCATTGGCTTTAAGATCTGAATCCATGTGGAGTTTTCTTTTCAAGGCTTTCTTGTTTATCAGGATAGTCTTTGGACACAGCAGTTTGATATTTTTAACAATATTACCCTTTGGTTTTTATTATAATAGCATTTGGAACTTCTTCATTTTTGTTGGCTATTTAAGAATTACTTTTCAGGAAAATGTCTTTGCATTATGTGGTGCCAGCCAGAAAAGTGCTGTAATTGCTACAGAAAAGAAAATATGAACATTTATAATATTATGTATAATTCTGTGCTAGTACTTGCACAGTAAAGCTTAATTTCATAATTGTAAAGGTTCTAACTGGACTTTAGGATGATATTTTGGTCTCTCTTCATAAATTCACTGTGGGTTTAGAGTCTACTAATTTGTTTTCTTCTGATTTCAGGTACAATCTATGAAGGAACTTCAAATATCCAGTTGAGCACAATTGCAAAATTCTTAGCACAGGAGTACTGAAACCATAAGGACTTTCTTGATGCTTTATGAAAACTATTGCCCTGAACACTGATTGTGATTTACCCATTTATTTGTAATTACAGAAGGCATTGGTGACATCATAAATAAGAACACATCATCACAGTGAGATCATAGGGAAAACCATGAATTCCCCATTTCAGGAGAGTGAGTAATTCATGTGAAATCATGAATTCCACATTCAAATCCAAGCTTCTTTCTGCCTGAGAGCCTTCCAAGCACTGGATTTAGCTCCCTGAGGTCATGCCAGCAGTTCATCTCCACTTGGAGATTTCAAAGTGCAAACAGAGGAGTCCAAATCCCTGGCATTTCTGTTAATCCACCTGGGAGAAGGGACTCTCCATGTGCAGCAGAGCTGGTGTGTGGAGTGGAGCTGCAGTTGGGATGTGCTGCCTGCATTAGCATGGGGTGCAAAGAGAGGGAAGTGGTGGTTTCCTCTCTCCCAGGTGGAGGGATGTCTGTGGAGCTGCTGTAATTGGAGTCATTTTTCTAGCAGCCCTCAGTGTGTTCTTAAGGATATCTTTGTAATTAAGCCCTTGCAGCCCCAATTTGTACTCCTGAAAGTACAAAGTGGATAATATCCACCTCCCTTTCCAGCCTTCTCAGCTGTTAAGGGTTTTAATCTAAGAGCCTATTTATAGTTCTCCTTTCATAAAAGGTTGAGTTGAAATCTTTCTGAAATGGGGTTAAAAAAGCTCTGGTAGTTCTGCAAAAGGACAGATACAAGCTGGGTAATGGGAGTGCTGTGGTACTACCTCACAGTGGCCTGTCCACATTCAATGCATTTTACAAACTCTAAAGGGAGGCACTGTTAATTTGCAGCCTAGAATCCCTTGCTCCTGGAAGTTAGTGGTTCTCTAGCACAGTTTTTCCCTTTTTTTAAGAGAGAAGAAAGGGCAGGGGGTTGGGAAGTATTTGATTTTTTTATTTGTCTCTGTTTACTCTAAAATTAGACATTTTATTTACAGCAGAAACCTCTTCAGTGCTGGAGAGCTAATTAACTAATAATCAAGAGACAGGAAGCTTAATATATGAAAAATCATCCTAATTGCTGTAATTGGCAATCTGTTTCAAGTGTTTTGGGGAGGGAAGGATTGGTTTTCTGGTTTTGGCTGACTTAGAAGAATCTCATTTTTAAAGCTTGCCTTTCACTGATGATTTACTCTGAGTGGAGCTTAGAACGTTATAGGCTGAGACTCCCAGAGGATTTCCTAGCAAAACCAGGGCAAGTGACACTTAACAAGTGGGATTTGTAAAACAAGCAGTGCCTTAGACAAAGAAACAAGCAAGGATGAAAAGCACTATTAAAAAGTTCTCTGACTTCAAAGGGAAGTAACTGCTTTAGTGAATTAATCCCTCTGTATACATGCTTTGCCTGTTAATGGGCAAAGAATTACTGTGGTGATTATCCTTATGCCAATAAAAAAGCCCCTCCCATATCAGTTTGGTCAAAAGCTTTGAGACTTTCAAAAATACAAAAGAGTAGGAAGGTAGACTGGATGGTTTCTGAAGTTTTCTTCTAGCAATATTGTTATTAATCATTATCATTATTAATACATTTCAGATTTGCTTGCTGGGGAAATTTAGATTAGAATTAAGACTACAGACACTACAACATTTGACTACAGTTATTCTACTCAATACAGTCTGTCTGTGAATCTAAAATAATCATAAGCACACTGCAAAATGCTTGAGTCAGTGTTGATTACTGTGCTGAGTTGTGCTGCTGAGCTTTAATCTGCTTTGCTCACGTGAGTGTCCACAGAAAACAAGGTTTGGATTTTGCTGTGATCTCCTGGTTTGAGACACTCTCAGCTTGGCATCTGCAGTTTTGTGTGAGACTGAGGACTGGCAATACTTAACTGATTCAATACAGTGCCAGGAGCAAACCCTTTGTGGAGGGAAGTGCAGAGCTCTTTGAAAGACTGTTAAGAGCTGGGTATCCAGGATTATGTAAAAAGACTGTCTTTGTGTAGAACTGTGTCAGGTATCCATTTGAAAAAATAACCAGGGAAAAGATGAGATTAATGTGATTCCTCACAGTCTGAGATGGGTTGCCTGAGTCCAGGAAACAACCTGAACATCCTCATCAGCTATTCAACAGCAGCTGATGAGCCTTTTTTTCTCAATAAAGCAAGGTCAAGCCTTTAACTAATGTTACAGCTGTAAATATTTCATGTCTATGTTATGTATGCTGTATTTTGTACACAGTTTTGAAACAAATAAATCATGTATTGTATTTGTATATGAAATTCTGTGGAGAATATGTGCACAAATCAGTTACAATCCCTGAGTAACTTTCCTTGTTTTAAGAGGACAGGTGCCTTTGTGGAGAGCATTGGCTACTCTGGTCACTGATTCTGGGGAGAGTTAACTTAGAGAGTCACAGAATGGTTTGGGGTGAAGGGACCTTAAATCCCACCCCTGCCATGGACAGGGACACCTTCCACTACCCCAGCTTGCTCCAAGCCCTGTCCAACCTGGCATTATTTCCTCCCCTCAAGCCTGATTCCATTGCTGCTCTGAACTCAGATGTTTGGTTAGGAGTGAGAAGTGCTGTGCTCTTGTCCAGGAGCTGTTTTAGAGCTGCCTGTGCTCGTCAGCTCTTGTTCTGGTTTGGGACAGGCATTTTTTGGTGGTCATAAATGGCAGTTCTACACTTGGCACTGTGGGCACAGGCTGCAGAGCTGGTGTGGGCAATGCTGGGAGGCTTTCTGAGCTTTTAAGCTGTTTTATATACTCAATAAGTATTTTATTAGTGACTTTTCCCTTTTTTTTGCCCTTAGTCCATCCAGTCTGTTGTCCTGGAACAGCAGCTTCAGTAGCAAATGTTGCATGTGAACTTCCCTGGTTAGAAGAAAAGACCTGTATTGAGAATGTATTAACAAGTGCCTGAATTTTGGTTTTGACTTGATACAATGCTGATCTTGTGTATCAGTTCATGGTTCTCTAATAATCTGTCATTTAAAATCATTACCAGATCTTGCAGGTTTGTACCAGGAGAGAATGACTGTAACATGTCATCTTTCTCTAGTCCTGTTCTGGTTGCTGATCAAGGCAGATTTCCACAGAAGGGTTTAATCACTACTTGGGAAATACTCAAATACAACATTTCAAATCATCTTTTCTATGCTGTTGTTCTTTCTTTCATATATTCTTTTCCCCATGTAAAGATTGTGTTAGAAAAGGCTTACATGAACTATGGAGTTGTTGTTCTTTGGGAGCCTTTTGCTATGTAAAGACTTCCCTAATTAACATGTTATTGCATTTCCACTTGAAAATCTTTTGGTGAGAGACACATTTCAAGTTCTTCTACCAAGCTAAGCTCGATTGGAAGCCCAGTCTGCTTTGAAAGCAGCTGTCTGACTTCTCTGAGCTGGTACTGGATACACAAAAGCTGAAGAAATGCTTTTCCTCAGCCCCAGAATGTATTCAGGATAACTAGAAATAACCAGTGTGTTCCCTAATAGCTTGTTTAATGTTCAAAGGAACATGCAGTGCACACTGTAACATTTTTTTACTGGTGAAAAAATATAAATCAAAAATATGTGCAGTCTCACTAGACAGTAATAGCATTTTTATATATTTTGTCTTTCAAAATCATTTGGATTTACATCTTTCTGAAACTATTCTCTCTCTCTCTCAGTAACTGTGGAGCTGCTAACACTGGAGGATGTAGACAAACTAAAAAAAAGTCAAGTTTTTAGTGACTTTTTTAGTCAGGCCAAAGAGGAGCTGTTTGCTGCCTTCAGTCAGGAACGTTCAGCCAAGTCTCAGGCAGTGACCCAGCCCTTGGTGGAACAGAATCATTTTCTGATCATCCTTCTCATCACAGTGTTTGCCACAAGTGCCTTGGAGGTTTTTGGCCTGAGTTGTTTTCAAGGACGCTCTGTAAAATTCTTCTGTTCCCTATTTTGCATCCTAAATATGCAAATTAAATGCAAATTTTTCAGTATAAGCAGAGCAGGTTTAATTTAATACTGTGTTGCTGAGGATTTCTGGTTTGGTTTAGATCATACCCAAAGACATGATAATTACATGTTTGACATTAGCTTCTCTGGACACTTTTTGCTTTTCTGTAGAAGAAATTTGCTAAACTGACATAAAAAAATAATCCAAGAGTAATTAAAAAATAAAAGTTAAGGTTCTGGAAGCAAAGTTAAATAGTGAAAAGCTCCAAAGAACTTACTTGGTCAGTGGAGCTGCTGAAGATAGAATTGGTCTTCTCGAGGTCTGTCCAACAAGGCTTTAGAAGGAAAGTCATTTTCTGGGTTTAATTGCAGCAGTGCCTACATTTGATTGATAAGGCAGATTATTTTGACTGTTGCTTGAATAATAAAAGCTGGGTTCAGCAGGATATTTGTCATAAAATACATTTGAGTGCCATGCAGGATTCACAGTTTCCAAGGACCAAAGGAAATCCTCCAGCTCCTCCATTTAATGCTGGAAGAATTTTAGCTCTACTGTGCTCTGACTTCAGTGATCCGATTTGCAGAGATAAACAATTCTCTGGCAGTAATGCAGCTTGCCATTATTTAATAATTATTTTAAAATGTGCCTTGTAACCCTTGTGTAAGAATCTGGGCTGCAGGGGAGTGCTGGTTGTGCTCTGATTCTTCAGGGGCTGACACAGCACTGGGTTAAAGCACTGGTGTCTCAGGCTGTTCTAATTTAATAGCAAACCTTCCCTATCCTGCTGCTTCTATTTAGAAGTGTCCAAAAATCCTTTTTTTCTTTTTTTTTTTTTTTTCCAACTGTAAAAGCCTTCTGGCACTAAATTACATCTACTCCTTGACTGAAACATATCTGCTCTATGCTAACCTCATTATCCAGGAATGATTTCTAGAAGAGGAAGTGAGGAATAATTAAATCATTCCTAACTGAAGGAAATGCTTCGCAGAACTATGCAAATTCCAATTTGGCCAAGATGCTGTGGTTTCAGATTCTATTTCTGGGAAGGACAGAGGGAGAAACAGTTATTTTTGGAGCCGTGGGCAGCTGGGTTCTGGCTGCAGTTTCTTCTCTTACCTTGAGCTGGGAGTGGGCTGGGGCATCCGTGCTGAGGAGGGAGCAGAGTTTCTGCCACCACCCTCCTCAGTGCCTGTCCTGCTGTGAGTGCTGCTACATTAAACTTGTCCCCTTTGCTGCAGGTGTCACCTGCTTTGGCTGGGGCTGGCTGAGACCCTGAATTGGGGGGGTTTTCCTGCCAAATGGAGCCTCAGCCCCAAACTGAAACAGCAACTTGGCAGCAGTGGTGCCCTGCCCTTGCTGTCAACTCAGGATGAGGGGACAGATGCTTCCCCCACTGAGCCTGGGATGCAGTGCCTGCAATAAAATCAGGATTGGGGTTTGGAGGTTGGAAATGAGTGTGTGTGCTCAGCAGGAGTGCCTGGGGGAGCCCACAGGCCCATGGGCACGGCCCTCGTGGGCCTCTGCACTCACATCTTTGGATTTTCACAATTTTCCATCTGCAAATCTCATTCTCGCAAAGCTTAAGGCAAAAAAGAGGGTTAAAAAAAAAAAAAAAAAGCCCTCACAACTGGCTCTTTTTATGTGGGAATGTTTGCAAATATATTAGTGATGTGTAATTGATTTATTAATTGGGAAAAGTACAATTAGCATGCTGGAAGAGTGGCTCTTCAGTGTCCCACAACTTTGGTCTTTCAAGGAATCGGATTGCTGAAATGAGTTATGCAGTCAAGAAATCCACTTAGAATTAAGAACATATGTCCTACTTTTCCAGCTTTTCCTTTAAAAGTTGCATATTATAATAATGGAGAGTAAAGAGTAAACTTCAGTGATTTGCAAAAGGCACCAGCCTTGTGCCTTTTCCAAACTGGTTGATTTATGTGCTGTTTGCTGTTTTTGAGAACACAAAACAATTAATTCATGTGTGAAAAGAACAGTGAATTAATCCTAGAGAGCCCTGGAGCCTTTAAAGACCTGAATCATATGTTGAGCTCGTTTAAAACTTGCATAAGAAATTAATGTAGAATAAAGCCCTTTAATTTGAAAAGTGCATCTATAGTAGGTGTCCCTAGGATATCTTCTGGATCATTATTCACAAAGGTTAAGGAGGACTTTATTTTTTCCTTTCTTTCTTTCTTTTTTCTCCCTTATATTCAGTATGTATTTTCCAGTTTGCAGCTCAACGTGGTGCATTTCAACTTATAAAGAGGCAGAGATTTTAAAAAGAAACGGGGAGCTTTTTATTCACCTTCCACTTAATTTCCTTGCTGCCTTGCCAGTCCCAGCTTAATGAATGTAATTGCTACCTTTGATGAAAATACTATTATCAAGATCACACATTACATTGGAAAACAGTTTTTCTTTAAACACAGCTACTGCAGTCTCTAATTATGCATGTAACAAGTGGCTCCTGAACAAAAGAGCATGTTGTCTACAATTGCTAGGAATTGGAGCAAGGCAAATTTGAACAAAGAACAGATTAGATTTGCTCCATGCTCCACAAAGCCCATTCCCCTGATTAATTTCCTGCAAAAACTAAAACAATTCTCTCTTAAAAGAAACTAACCCTCATCCCCAGAATGATCCATATGCCATTTGTGTCAATCTATATGATGATAATGGCTGCAGATTTAAATTATTAACTATTAGGTGTAGTAAAATAGGAAAGCTCTTTTATAAACTTACCTTTTCATATGTAAATAAGCAGTACAAGGACTTAAGGAACAAAAACCTGACTTTTCTGTGGAAACCAGGAGCAAGAAAGCAGCCAGTAACTGAAAGTCTGAATTGTGCATGTATAATCCAATTATTTTATCACTTTACTCTCTGCTCCCTGTTCTGCACAGGCACTGCAGCAGGAGAACCAGGTCTCCCAATGTCCTGTTGGGTTTTCCAAGGATGACACATTTGAGGGCTGATTTCCTTGTCTCCATTTGTGGAGAGTTCTGAAAAGGCATTCATCTAATTCTCAAAACAAATCATTTTGTCAACAGGGTTTGATGAGTAAAAACCAGATTTGCAGATGTATTTTGCTGTTATTCCATGGAAAAGCAGGTAAAATTTTGATTTAGGACTCGGCCTCGGATAAAATCCTGCAATATGGATTGAATTGTTTTTTGGTATTTCTAATGCAAGGAATTAGTCACAGCAGTTTAGAACACAGTGTTATTTTTCATTCCTACTTGTATTGATTCAGCATCCCTAGCCGTGGTACATAGGATGCATATAAACCATGTCAGGTGGGTAAAAGCCAAAAAATTAAAGAATTCTGCTCCAAGGTGTTTACAAGCTGGGTTAGGACTGGGTGTGGACTGATGTAAACCAGGGTCTGGATTATTTTTTAAGGACAATTGGTGAGCTTCTCTCCTGGAAGGAAATAATAGCAGGCATGGTGGTTTTGGTGCCAGAAGTGGCAAAGTGAGGTGGCCGAGGTGTGTGTAACAGCAGCCTGCTTTTCTCTGCACAAGAGCTAACAGAGCCTTTGTGTCCTCCAAATGTCACTGCAGAGATCCCAGGGACGACCCTGCCCCTGTCACACCCTGTCATCCATCCCTCTCAGTCCCAAAAGCTGCTTTCTTTGCAGGTTATCACAGTTCTTCCCTGTTCACATTACTTGTAGTCAAAGAAAATCTTTAAAATCTGCCCTGCAGATCAGAAAGAAAAAACAAAACCAAAAAACAGCGCCCTCCCCAAAAAACCAAACCCAACCAAACCAAACCAAACAAACAAAAAACCAAAAAACCAAACCAACCAACCAAACCAAACCAAAAAAACAAAAAAAAACAAACCAACNCCAAAAAAAAAAAACAAAAAAAAAAAAAAAAAATCACCACAGACACCCAAAACCAAAACCCCTCCTAATTTCAAGTGTGGATAGAATTCATCAAGATGTAATTATGACATCAAATGAAATTACTTGGAACATAAAATCCTTCTTCACCATCTTTAAAAAAACCAAATAAAAGATAATGTAAGACATTTCTTAGAAATGAAAATAATTTCTGTTTCCAGACAGTTTTTGTTGAGTGTTCCAGATACTGTGAGTCTTCTGAGGATGGGACACCACAGAGCCTGCAATAGTGGAAAAAAACAAAACAAAACAAAACAAAACAAAACAAAACAAAACAAAACAAAACATGAGAACAGCCCCATGGTTTTTGTGGCTTCTGGCTGCAAATATCAGTGACAAAACAGAGCAGGCCCATAATTACTACCTGGGGAAGCTGGAGAGCAAACCCAATATGTTCACAAAATCCAGAACAACTTGTGGTTTAGTTCCTTGTCTCCCCTCAACCAAGCTGAAAGTAATCTCCTGAGTCTGGGGCAGCACCTTTGTGTACTTTTCTGAGGAAGTGTCAGGGTGTGAGTTTTTCTCCTTTTAAAGACAAATCCATTGTTCAGCTCTTGTTTTAATGTAGCATTTGCTACAACACACTGTAAAAAAAAAATTGGCTGGGGAGCTTGGCAATATTCCAGTGGCACTTCCATATTTATCCCTTCCTCACATTGCCCCCACTTGGGTCTCCCATCAGCCAAATGCAGAAGTTCAGCAGTTCCTGGTGTAACCCACAAGTCCATAAGTGCTTTTCTGGGTGTGAGGCAGCACCTAGCAAATGCATTTATTTTAGCACAGCCCTTGTCTGGAATAAACATTGGTTCACAAAATCCCCCTCGTGCAGGGGCTGTGTGGGGACACAGCAGATCTCTCTGGGGGTGTGATGCACCTGACTGCTGCAGGGGATTGCTTATTTTGCATAGGCAGCTCAACCAGAAACTAAAAACTCGAGCCCTGAAGCCTGCACGTGGTGCTGCTACAGGGAATGGAAAGGAAGCAGCCCCAGTCCCTGGGCAAGCTCTGGTTTCTTGAGCCCTCCTTGGTCAGAGGGAAGTGCTGCTCCCTCCCTGCGCACAGTAACGGGGCACTCGTGCTGATCACAAACTGGGATTTAATTATCATCAGCCAGTGGTGGGGCAGGGTGGGAAGAGTAAATAGTGGAGCAAAGAGGATGATAAAGAACTGACAAGAAGAAGGCTCTAGTGAGGTTTCACCCACCTCAATCTCCTTCCCTCTTCCATCCAGTTCTTAAAACAATGCAGAGCGGGGTGGCAGATCTTGCATTTAAATAATCCCAGTGCAAAGAAAAATCCCTTTGCTTTTAAATAATCCCAGTGGAGGTGCAAAAGGGAAAGCTCTTTCCTCAGCTGTGCTGGAGCTGAGCACGGCCCAGCTCAGTGCACCTCTGCTGGCACACAGGGGCCGTTTGTCTCAGGCTCTTCTCTCTCCAGATGTATGATGCAGAGAGAAGGAAAAAGGAGTTGAGGTTTAAGCTCTTATCACTAAAGTGAGTCTCCCTCTACATTAAAAAACTATCCAGACATTGTAACAGGAATGGGTTCAGTTCTTATGTCATAAATTTGTGTGTGTAGAAAAAAGACTTATTGGCGAATTTGGCAGTATTTTTCGTTGAACTGGCAGTTGCTAACCATTACACCAGTATTTATTTGATTCTTAAAGAGCACAAAAGCATGGACTACAAATAAAGAAGATGGAGTAATAGCTTTTGACTGGACCACTAGCTTTAAACTTGAAATGAAGTGTCCAGTTTTGAGTTACTGTGTCCAAATGCCATTTGTACAGTTTGAAAAGTGGGGGCATTTTTCCAGCTTGTCACTGTTAGCTGTAGTTCATTCCAGTGAATGATATCACTGAAGGAGCAGTTGTTCTGCTATAAGTACTTCACTCATGACTGGAATGTATTAAATGTATTAATCTGTGCCTGAGAGCGTAATTTAGGGAAGCCCTGCATTTGACACATTCTTGTACATCCTTATTTTATTGCCTTATCCTGCAGGTAACAATGTCTCAAAAGCAAAGGGACGGGATGAAGTCAAAATTACATGTCACCAAATATTATATGCACTTTTCGCCGCTCATCCCGCCGCCAGAATTACGGATTTTCAACAACATTAGTTTAAATATGTTTATGACTTGATTTACGCCTCCGATGTCAAAATAAAATGCTAGGCAGGAGCTCAAGGTTTCTAATGAGCTGGGAGGTGAGATGAAGCCATGAGGGGAATGTCCCCAGCCTCAGAGCTCCATCTTTCATGACAAAACTCTGTCGCAGCCTGGCGCCTGGGCCAAGCAAAGATAAAACGCCAGGCTTGAGTTATCCTGGAGAGTATTTGTCAAACCTGCTTTAAGCCAGCCGAATAAAAATGTATTTTTGCGGCGAGGTTAGGCTTTATGTCAACGAAGTGAACCCGTAAAGCATTTATAGCCACCTCGTGACTATTGCCTGTCATAAATTTGGAACTCCCTTAATCCATAGGTGCGTAATTTCGAGGCACTCGAGGCGCTCTCACCACTTTCCACGTAATTATCTCCCCTTCCGCGGGGAGCGGGGAGGAAATTAGGGCTGGGCGTGATTAGCGGCGACAAGCAGCCTTTTCTCCTCACCTGCCGGGAGGAGCGCACGGCTCGCCGCCCTAACCAGGTGTGCTGGGGGAGCCCTGCCTGCTGCAGGTGCCTCCGCGGCGGCGATCAGCCCCTGCTCTGAGGAAATTAAAGCCTTTGGGGCGGCTGGATGAGCCTGCTGCAAACCAGCTCACCTCCCCTGGCTGGGCGGGCTGCGGAGAGCATCCAACGAGCGCTGCATCCCTGATCTGTGCTCAGCCAGAATTTCCCTTCGCCCTCCAAACCCCCCCGCCTTGCCTTGACACCCCATGTGTTCCCTCGCAGCATCCCAAAATAAGCATCGCAGCCTAACCGCGGGCCGGGAAAAGCCTTCGCCGCGGCGGTGCCCTCGCTGCACCTGCAGGCACGGTGGGTCAGCGATGGGGATGATGGAGGAGATGGGAGCGGGGCCTGAACTCCGACCTTTATCGATCCAGCCCGGCCGAGCTGAGCCGCAGCCCGGCCAGCTGAGAAGGAATTTAAAGGGCGCCGGTGCTCCCCGAGCGGCCCTTCCTGTCATTAATAAAGGTTTTCGTCCGTGACAGTGATAAACACGCGCTACTTGAGGGGGAGTTTATTAAGGTCAGTCCATAAATAAAAATTAAAATTTAAAAGAAAAAAAAAAAGGGGGGGTTTTACACAGATGAACAGATGGATGAATGAAGTGATTGGTAAAACAGTAAATATGAAAATAGACAGATGGATGAAGTATCTGGCGGGGATTCTTTAAAAGCCCAATGCCTCAAACGCTGGCAGTGTTGTACCAGACCCTTCTCTCCTCTCTGATAAAAAACAGATTTAAATGAAGCTGCTGCAGAACTTATACATTTTGGGGATCTATGGCCTGACTAATATTTTGTCATTTAATGCCCGTTCTCCAGCCTGATAAAAAGGATTGCAGCCATTTCTCTGTGTCAGGTGTATAACTGAGTGCTACTAAAATTTAAATGTCTCATCTGTCCTTGGATCTAAATACAGATGGCCTTAAACCTCCGAGTTTTTCTTAATGCAGGATGGTACACAATACGCTGCCTGACTTCTTTTATCATTCTCAAAGAGACAGAGATGTGTATCTTGGTGGAATTCAGGCTACCAGGAAGCAAATATTCTTCTCTGCTTCCAAACTCTGAATATTATTTAGAGAAATAAATCCAAAAAGTCCAATAACACTTCAGCTGAGGAATTCTGGCAGACCTTTATGCTTTATAAAACCCCAAAATTTCTTTGGGAAGCACTTAATGCCTGGCTATCACACCAGTTAAATTATGAATTTTATCCTTAGCCGGACATTATTTAAAAGTGAGGAGGAACTGACAGAGGAGAAAAGTTCATTGCAATTTCATGTGATCTCTGTTTCAGTGCTGGCTCTGCAGGCAGGAGGAGGCATCATTTGGGGGAACTCCTGCAATCCTTAGGGGGCAAACACCTGGCTTGGATTCAAGGCTTTGAATCTGCAACATCTAAAAGAACCTTAATTGTTGCCCCTGATTAGATATTCCAAAGCAGTTACCTCCAACACTGTGATTATTGATGCTTGATTAGCCCTTGGTGCATTGCCTTGCATCCTGCAGGGCCACGTGCTGCCTTGTCTGCTGCACACGAAGATTTTGAGGGCAGAACCTGAGCTCAGGACTCATCCAGCCCGAGCTGGCCATCAGTTTCCAGGGAGAGCAGGTGCCTAAGTGGAATGGATGGGAAGAGAAGGCGGCCCAGGCTCCGCATGGTTTGGTCCTCAGGAAGCGATTCAGCCCCGTAATGAAGAGGTGACGGGGCACAGAACCACTGTTAGTTAAATCCAGGTGTAAATGGAATAAACCAAGAGCCTTGCAGGTCCCTAATGAACAATCAGAGAGGTGGTTAGGATGGCGCAGAGCAGCTGTAGGGTTTAAAAAGCAGCAACAGTTGGGGGAATAATGGCTCGCAGCCAGTTGTCGAACAGATCCGAGTGGCAGATTGGAGAGGAGGCAGAAATCCTTCTGTCACCATCCCCATCCAGCCTGGGACTGAGCTGGCCATAAACTGGCACAGGGGGTCCTGGTGTAGGGGCTCTGTGCCCCCATGGGCTCATCAGGCCACCAGCAAGGCTCCTGCTGCTCACTTGGGGGCACAGGGCAGCCTGGCCACCAAACCCAGGAGCTGCAGGGTCTCCACAGCCAGCAAGTCTCCAAATCTGCTGCCAGCTAGAGGAGGGTGAGCAATTTCACCATCCCTGGAGTTTTAAAGTATTTCTTAAGAAGAAGGTTGTGTTGTTTGGTGATGGGATTCTGCTCAGTCAAGGCTGTGGCAATTGTAGTGGGTAAAAATACAAAGGATGTGCTTTTCAGGCTCTCTTGCAGCATGTCTTTGCCTCCCTATAAGATTCCTGGGGCATTTTAGGATGGTTCCTCCAACATTGTGACTGCAGCTGAGGAGTTTCAGAAGATTTCCTGGTGCTGCCACTGGTGACCATGCAACAGAACAGGTGAGTAGGACTGAGCAGTGGGAAGAGCACAGCAGCAGACCTTTGGTGGGTTTGTTGCTCTTTGAAAGTTAGCATAATAATCAAGGTTTCACATGTCAGGAATGTTTTCTTGCTGTGCAATGCCCTGGAAAATGCCCTTTCTTCCACTTTTGCCATTCTGCTTTGTCACCTGCTCTTGTACCCAGGTGGGACTCGAGGCAGAAGCTGTGGCTGTGACCACGGCTCAAGGCGTGAGGCTGCTGGTGGAGTGAGCTGGGTCTGCCCCTGAGAATGGGAACACAGGTCCCAGTAGCCCTCCTACCCTACTGTCTGGATAATTCTGATCCTCTGCAGTCAGCTCCTGCCCCTCCTGGCTGCCTTCCTCCCCCTGGATCTGTCTGAGGATGTCTGACTGCCACTCTTGGGTGAAAGAGACATTCACAGATGTTTTCTTGGAAGGAATTTCATAATTAACCCCATAAATGCTCCTCATGCTTTTATTTGCACTTGGACAAAACTCTTGCTGCAGGAAGGGACATATCCAGTGCATCCATCTTTAACCCCTTTAACCAGTCTGGAAAATCCAAAGAGCATTCCCTGGCTTTTCAACCAGGGGCAAGAGAAATGAACCCATTTGGAGCATGATCTGAAATTGCAAAGTGACCTCCCTCTAGAAGCAGGGGAAAGGAACAAGGAGGAAAAGGAGAGGAAGAGAGAGATAAAGAATTTTTATTTGTTTTCTAATAGAAATATTTGAAATTGCATGGCCTCCTTTGAGATCCCAAGGCTTTCTAATTGAGGAGTGATCCTGCAGCACGGAAAGAAATGTACAGTGTGGGAAAAAAGGAACAGGGAAGAAAAAGAAGCCACTGACACAGCAGAAGGAGCAAATTCACTCATCAAGATTTGTGTTTAAATTATTTGAAAATATACTGCATCTGTTTAATGTTTAAAGCAAAAGAAAGTGGAAAAGTAACTGAGCATGAGATAGCTTTCAATAAATAATCACGGAGTAAATAGGTAAATACGCATGGGAGCACTGCAAATGCACAAGTAGTTTTGTGCCAATAAAATGCAAAAGGATAAAAATAAAATACAATACAGCTGCAAAAGTATTTATATAAATCATGAAAATGTAAGGAAAGGGGAAAAAAAAAGAGAAGAGCCAGCTGCCCCATGCACATTTGGAGCAAGGTAATAGAAGGAATATAACTTTACCGCTGCGGAATGTATTAGAAGCTGTGAAATAACTTAACCTGACTGCAGCACGAGGCTTTCTGGGGCTGATGTTCACACACAAGTTTTGCTGCTAACAGGCAGCGTTCAGGTGGGAAACAGGTTGCAGAGCAG
>VWYO01016615.1:0-63223 GCA_013400275.1 Rhadina sibilatrix
AGGAGTTTTGAAGGGGGATTTTGTTTTGTTTTTATTTCTCTACATCTGTCACTGTGGAGGAGTTAAATTGTCCTGACAACTCTTTCAGCTGATGTTCTATACTAAATATTCCTCTTACATGCATATGTTTTTGGAGGTTTCATGTTTTTAATACATATTTCAGTGGAAAGTGGATGGGATTTCAACGTATTAATGTGAATTTTCTCTTTATAACAACATTCACCTCCTTTATTTTTCCATAATTTCAAGGGCAAACAATTTACCTCTGGTTCTTTTGGAATAGGTGAAAACTGGTCACTGAATGAATGTCCTGAAGATGTGCTTAGAAGTGGTTTTCATAAGATTTTACAAAAGATTGTTAAAACACAGCAACAGAACTACAGAAAATTGTCTAATGGCTGGACTTTTTTTTTTTTTTTTGAATGTTCCAGTAGAAGGCTGTGCCATATACAAAAGTATTTGATTAATTCTCATTTTGTAAAAAAATATTCTTCATTCCTAGCATCAGGGTCCTCTATGAGATATATTTTGCCAACATAGTCCTAACAATGCATAGCATAAGTCAACAAAACACAAAAATACTAAAGTACTACTTAGACAAATAAAAGTGTACGTCAACAGCTGAGACATCTGCCCTGAAGAAATATAGGGAGAGCTTTGCTTGGATAGAAGTACATGGATTATCCTTCAACTGCAGACTAAATGTTTCCAGACTCATAGTTTAAAAAGAAACTACTATGAAGTATTACTTGCATGTGCACAGTGAGAAGGCCAGGGAAATGTCTTCAATACCACACCAGACCCATCCCTTGCAAAAAGAGCAATGCCTGCTTGAGTACTTCCTATCAGCTCATGAGCATGAAGCCACTGAATAGCACAGGCAGATAATTTTCCTCCATTTGCCATAGAAGGGTTCAGTTAATTCTCTAGAATCCTGCAGGATAATGTTTATAACCATTTGTGCTGCTTCCATTCTACATATTAGATGTTCTAATTTGGAATAATCTGCCTATATGCACCACTTACTCATGTGAATGCACTACACCATTCATGTCATGCTGACCTTGTTTCCAAGTACAGCATCCTCCAGAAATCCTCTCTTATGTGCTAAAATATGTAACTGTTCCTTCAAAACTCTTGAGTTTACTCTTGAAAAATTAAGCATCTGAAGCTTTCCCAAGGCACAAACCAGGCAACAGCAAGTGATTCCAAGAAATAAAAGCAAATGTGCTACAATCCCCTTTCCTTCACATATGTCTCTTAACAGCTATAGCTCTTCAAATGTTCTTGCTTTCAGCCAGTGAGCTTGGCCACTAATGCTGTGGTTTACAGGTGACAAAACAGGTAATACATTGAGTCCAACAGGCAATGTGAAAAAATCACTGAATTATTCATTTTCCCTTCAGCTCCTTTTGCTATCCTCAAATGACCTATTTTATTAAACTTTGCAACACATTACACATAGTGTTTTTATTCTGATGTGTGATTTCTGCATTCCATCATTATTATAATTTTCTGTTTCAATAGTATGTGTATATGATAGAAACATAGAATATGCTGAGTTGGAAGGGATCCATCAGGATCCATTCTACATATTAGATATTCTAATTTGGAATAAATCTGCCTCCATCCTACGTGTCTGTGTTTAAAAGAGTGAAACACCCCTGGAAACAAAATAGGCAGATTAATTCTATCTGTCCTGTCCAAAATGTACATATTTTGCTGCAAAACTGTTTTACTGTGTACTGTAGGCTTTGGCCTAAGCCATAGCTATTCACAGAATTGAGGCTGTTAGGGTACAATTCATAATTTGCTCCTTACTGAGGGAAAGATTTAAGCCATTGAACTCAAAAGGATTAAGCATGACCTGAAAATAGAGCTGTTGGTTTAGTACTTTCCTAAAGGAAGCCTTTATGCAATCCTCTGCTGTTGAGCTTTTATTCTTCCAACAAACAACTTTATCTCATGGTCATATTGTAACAAAGCATAATACTAATACATTTTTAATGTTCATATTATCCAGATTCTCTGTGACCCAGTTCAATTGATTCTTTACATGAAACAGGACACTATAGTTTCAGTTGTTTTTCTTTCAGTTCAGTTTCTCTAATTTTAATCATTCATTAAAATTTAAATGAGAAATCAACAATAATCTCATGCTGAAGGCCTGTTTTGTATGCATGGAAATCAAAGGTAAAGTGTTTATTGAATTAAATGGAACAGTATCTGGCCCTTTATATGTATTGATCTAGTAAGATAAGGTCTTAACTATTTTCTATTTAGAGAGTTCAGCATATTGTTACAGTATCCCTAAAACTGATAAAATCAAGCAGCATGATATGAAATGGCAAAATGCCCATTGACTTTCAAGAGGGAGAAAAAGTGAGATAAGAATCCTCTGTAAATTGTCTGCTTTTGTCCAAAGGCTGAGTCCATGTTAACAAGTACTGTGGTGCAACACAGAGAAATATGGAAAGTGAAACAGCTTGTGAAGATTAAGTGGGGTCCTCACAACTTATTTTTTCAAGCTTTTTATTTAAATCTGCCTTGATATTAATTAATGGATTTAATACATGTGTCTGCTGTTTGAGTGACTGATAGCATACTGAATTAATACAAATTTAACTGATGTTTAATATTAATTATTATAAACTTTTCTTATATATAATCCTTTAGACATAAACCATTGTCTGAGCCTAGGACTAAGTCTGGTTCAAGTCCTTGAGGAGGAATTTAAAAAGCCAGGGAGTCCTTTCTGGACCTCATAATTCAATGAGAAACTCTTCCTCTCCTTTTTGCATCTCTTATCTCTGTATAAATCATTCTAGCCTGATTCTAAAATAAATTTTGAATGTTTAATCCATGCAGAAAATAATAGAGTGAACCTTGCCATCAATCTTTGTTAAGTCACACTTTTACAACATAATTAAACTACCTCTGACAGCTATTCTTTAAGTGATCTAAATGACTCCTTTGTGACAAATGGGTCTAGTTGGCAGGATTTATGACAGTCAGAGTATTGTTTTCCCAACAAATGTCCAGGTATTTGGAGTCACCCATGAGGATCAATTTCTCTTTGCCCAAGTCTTCCTTGAGCAGCTGATGCAAGATTTCATTAGTCTCATATTCTTTGTCTGTATTTACTTCATTTAAAAGCAGAAATTATAACTTGTAAAGCGTTAGGAGAGCTGAAGGGATTGGGAGAGACAGAGATGTGATTCCTGTCATTATTCTTCTCTTATTTTTATTAGTCACAGAGTTGTTGAAGAACATGGTCAAACAAGCATGTTGCCTTGTGGGACATGCCACCTTGATGGAAGAAGGCATGTGTCCAAAACAGCTTGAAATTTATCTAAAAAAAGAATGCAAGAAGGAGATAATAACTTTTGATCATGAATCTTAAAAATACACCTGAAGTCCTACAAGAATTAATAGCATTACTCATTCATTTGGAGTAGAGTATGGATTGCATATCTTTGTGTGCGAGCGATCTCTCAGGGTATCACAAGATCACAAAAATGTCCTGAGCTGGAAGAGATCAGAAGGATCATCAAAATCAAGCTGCACAGACACCCAAAGGATCAAGCCATGTGACTGAGAATATTGTCCAAATATTTATTGAACTCTGTCAGCCTCGATGCTGTGGAGAAGGAGGGATATCAAACAGTTAAGGGTAACAACACTATAAGGTAGTTTGACTCTACACCGGTTGATATCTTGGTGTGGAGGATGATATGGGGACCTCTGGCCTGAAGGCAAGTTTGGCTCAGAACAGCATATCCCAAACAAACCATCTCTCCTGGTGTCCAGGAGTACTCAGTGAGGAGTTGCTATTTACACAAGATATATTGCATCACTTCTTTTGGATAGACTGTTTCACATCACTGGTCACTCAGGGACTGCTGAGCTGTGTACATGAGCTCTTTCACTGCCTCAGAATGCCTCAAAGGTGTTCTGTTCTCTGGTTTTGGTTTGCTCTTTTCCTCCCAAACATTACTCAAAGACTGAGTATTTTCACTGTTCTTAAATACATGAGGCCACTTAATAAGATCTCATTCCTCTAATTATCACAGATATTTTCCATTTTGTGATAGAAATTTCTAGCAAGTTAGATATTATTGCTTTTAACCCTCTTCTTTTCTGTTTCTTCACACATAAGGAACTCTAAATAACTATCAGTGTCTATGCATCAACCACAAAATCAAATAGTTGTTCCTGACAATATAAAATTGTGTTGAATGATTCATTCCCCAAATCCTTCAAGTCCTGTACTGAATACTGAGGGATATTTTTAAAAAATTATACAAATCAAGATATTCTCCTAGAAACATGAAGAAATCCAGATTTGTCTGCATAGACCAAATATTTGTGAAAAGAGAAGATAAAAATTTAGCAAATGTCAGATTAGTAGCAAGTACTGACTAATGATGCACTTGACTAAACTTTCTTTTTTTTTTATTTTCAATCAGTTAGAAGTAAGTAGTTGATTATATTTAATCGACCATGTTAATTACTGCATCTCTGAAATTTATTGAACAATTAAAATAAAGCACTAGAGGCTTGTAATACCAAAGGGAATAATCCTACAGTGAGCGTCACATGAAGGCAAATTAAAGCCACCTAATACCACTGAGCCTGTTCCACCTGATAATTCCACAGATCTATTAGCAGAGCTGAAGTCTAAACTTCATTCTGTGTTTTGTCACTGCATGTGCCACCATGTCCAAGGATCTGACCTTTTTGCTCCCTTTTAGTTACTGGCAGAACTCTCACAATCTGCAAAGTGCTCTAGATCAGGTATCCCAAGACACCCAAATGACTGGCTTTTTGGCCTAAAATAATGGAAGTCTACCAAACTGATTTGTCACCTTTGCATGATGTTCACACATACTAATGAGTTCTGAAAATGTTAATTTGCTTTGTGCCCAGATCAAATACACTACTCTGTCAGAATAAAATAAGTTCAGAGCCAACAAATTTGCATGAGTGTAGTTTATTCTCAAAACATTTACATGTCATTAATACATTAACATAATATGAGGTTCATAGCATATTTAACTGTGACTTTGATGCTCCTGATTAGGAAGAGTGGGCAGTAGAAAGACCACAGATTTTCTGTGTTGTGGGGTTTTTTTAAACAGTCCCTGGGTTGCCTTATATCACGGGAGCTGACACCTTCTTCTGAAGTGAAAGCCAGAGTTTACAATACTTTAAGCTATTATCTTCCTGTGGAATCATCTGTTCTTAATGGTGATTGATATTTTTGAGTTACTGGACACGTGGGGCTGGATTCAGCTGTCCAAACACAGGTGCCACTTTAGCTTCTCAGCATCTTGCCTGGCCTCTACCTCTCATTTGAGAAAAAAAAATGTGTGTACCTAACAACAGAACACAAACAAATTGAGTATGATAACAGCTTCAAATAGGCATCATTGCCTGTGATTGGCAACAGAGGAGAGTCCTGGCTCTTCCCTGTCTACAATGGAAGGATGAACACTTTATTCATAAGTAGATAGCAAGGTACTCACACCAAAATTAAGATCTTAATCTCGAGCTGAATCCTACCCATGGTTAATATATAGGAACTCCCTGAAAATTCCTCAGCTTCGAGTGCCAAGCCTAAGAAGCCCAAACAGTCAGGGCAAGTAAAATCTTCCTTTTCCTGAGATCTTCAGGCAGATCTCTAATGAATTTTCTAGTAGTAGGAAATGGGGAAATTTTTGCACTTTTATGGAAAAGAGAATGACCGTGTTACTTCTTATCCTAACAGCAGAGAGTCTAATTGAATGATACAGTCCAACATTGTTTTTTGCTACACTTGCTGTGGAGAGACTTTTTCTAGCATAGTTAAAGTGGTTTTTCTAAGCCAGTGCAGAGCTATTTGCCTCATTCACACAGTTTAGGTGTTTCATCCCACATAAGCTGACTAATTACTGGATTGGAGGAGACATTACACTGACCCTGTAAAATAGATTCTTCTTTCACAGAATCACAAAACCACAGAATCACAGAATCATAGAATCACAGTATCACAGAGTAGATGAGGTTGAAGGTCCTGTGCCCATATCTCATTCTGGTGAATAACTGCTTTCTTTTTTTTTTCCAAGGAAGCCTCTTCCTGACTTCCTGCTGCCTTTCACTGCCATGAGCAGTTGTGAGGGGTGAGTGAAGATCCTGGGAAGATCAGACACTTGCATTTGGCAGCGAAGGCATAACTGTACAGGTTGCCCTGAACTCCTGCAGAGAAGCCTGGCCCACAAATTAAAGCTTTGTATTAGCAAAGCTGGAGTCTTAACCCTTATAAGCTCAACGGGAGCAGTGGCCACTAACGCATCCCTGCAGATCACACTTTCAGAGCAGGGAGGGACTGGAAGTGATCCAGAGCAGGTCAGCCTCAGTGGGCTCACCACTTTTCAAAGTGAGCCAAGCTAGGATTTGACTGGCAGATCAAACCAGCTCTGTGCACAAGAACTGCAGCAGGGGAATGGCCTATGGGACTCCAGCAACCAAAATGAACTGGAGGAGGAATTTAGCAAAGCAGATTTGCTGGCAATCAAAACTATTTGCCTCTGTCATTTGGCAAACTTCGTGAGCACGGAATTCAGATGGGAGGCTATTTTTCACCTTCAGCCTCAAGTCAGACCTGCTGCTCAGTCAGTAGCGCTGGCATTTTTAAAGTGTAGCCTTTCCGGAGGGCAATGAGCAATTGTGTTTCTCTCGGCTGAACAAGACTTTGAATAGCAATGACTGCCTGGAAACACAACAGCTCTGAGCTGGCTGCGTGATGTCAGCCAGGGCTGTGTGTGACATCACCCAGCAGCTGCCAGCCGCGGGATTATTGCAGCCAGATGATGATCACCCACTCGGATTCACACGCAAACAGCTCATTCATGCTCAGCTGCTGCTTTCTTCCCCAGGAAACAAAAAGGCTCTTTGATACAATGGTGGCACGGAGAATATCATCAGGCTGCAAAAAAAAAAGAAAAGAAAGAACATTTAGCTCCATCACGGTTTTCGAACAATGGTTTGGAAAATTACTCCCCTTAAGGTGCCAATAAAAATACATCATCAAAGACATGATGAGGGAGCCCATCTTAGCACTACTGACTGCCAAAAGGTGCTTCACAGAGTCTCCTACACATTGCAAATGGGGTGGCTGTGTGCAGGTGGAGAGGGAAAAGGATAAATATCCCTTGTTTTAAGCTGCCTGCCCTCAAACTGTAGCACAGCAATTAGAGCTGAGACTCAAACAGCAGAAACCAGAGTTTGTGGTTAGAGCTGAGGCTGTGGTCACAGTCAAAACCTGTCCAAATCCACAGAGCTGTTTGTGTTCACAGCCATGAAGAATTAGGTTTTTATTACACACAGATTTTGTGATGATAGTATTTGAGAGAGTTTATTTATTTATTTATTTATTTATCTTTATTGCATAGCACTAGAATAGTTCATTATGGAATAAGCACTGCTGCAGAAATAAATTAGTGCAATAGATCACAAAAACCTGGTGATGTATAAGGTCCCTTCCAACCAAAACCACTATGATTCTAAAGAATTTTGCCCCATAAAGTAAACCTCTAGAGGTATGTGTTCCTCTGACGAAGGCACCACTGATATCTGGAGATTTTTTGCTATTATTCGTCAGGAAAATTCTTCAAAATTATTAAAGCCAGTGTATGAATTCCCCCATCAAAACTTAAACTTTTTGCTGATTTCTGGAATGCAATTTTTAATTTTCTGATTATAGTATATCTATATATGTGCATACATTTGTGCAATCATTTGGCGGGAAACTATTTTTAGTTTTGTTGCAGTTTTACCTCTATTGGTTTGCATCAAAGAATACCAGGTCACATATCAATTTGATTTTTAACTATCACCATCTTTCTGTTTTGCTTTTTCTTCATTATTTATCCATCTGAATTGTTGCTTTATTTTTAAACCTCCAAATTAAAAATGTAATTTTTTCCCCAATTATATTGGGGCGCTGCCTTTTTTGGTTTTTTTTTGTTTTTTGTTTTTTTTTTTTTCTGCCATGTCTCTGGGGTTTTTTTGCAATAACAAGTCTTATGTTCATTCAGTTTGAGATTTCTTGGATTTTTTTAACTATGAGGTCAAAACACTTCCACATCAGATGCATGAGAATAATTGAAATGGAAAAGACAAAAAATATTTCACCCGTGATAATGATAAAAAAAATTAATTAATTTCAGAACACCTTGGAACAATGATGAAGGGTGGTTAATCATTCTATAATGATTTGACTGTATTTGACTGCGGGTTTGACTGGATTTTTAAAAGCTCCAAAAGATTAAAACAAAACCAGAAAATAGTGATATCAAAAAGATTGTATTTTAAATTATTAGCTACCTGCAGTCTTGTATCACGTTATTCAATTCTATACAAAAATACAAGGTTTACTGAAAGATGTTCGCAGTAATTTCTCCTCTCTAGGTGTTTCATTCAAAGTATTGATAAATAGAACAGGCTGAACATTTTTTCAGGAAAACAAGTTTTTAAGTTATAAAATATACTTTTTACATATTTGATTTGGCTTGTAAAAAAATAATTTATTTTTATTTTTTTCCTAATAAACAAGCAAACAAACAAATTAGAAGCTGAATTGTCTTAAATTTCAGCTCACCTGAAAAGGCTAAGCGTTTCTCTGAGACAGAATCTCCCCATGCTAGAAATAAATTATGATAAAACAAGAGACAAGGTGACCAAACGAGCTACCGGTCCCTGCTGAGGAGGGGAGGCATGTGGGATAGATTACATAAATCATCTGCAGTAATGGAAGTGTATCATTAAATGATAGCAGAAAAAAATTCAAATTAGATTTCTGTGAAAAAAACCCCACACCAGTTCACAGTACAGAATTACAAAATTACAGAATCTAGTCCATCCTCCCTACTCAAACAGGGTTATCCCAGAGCATCCAGACTGTTCTTGAATATCGTCAGTGAGAGAGCCTTCTCAGCCTTCCTGGGCCACCTGTTACAGTGCTTGAGCACCTACAAGATTAAAAGAAAAAAAAAAAAAAAAGTTTCCCTATGTTCAGATATCTTGTGCCCATTTTCTCTTGACCCATCACTGCATGCCATTGAGAAGAATACAATCTCACTCTTTCATTCCCTCCTGCACGATAGTTTTCCACATTGTAAAGATTTCCACCTGTTTATGCAGGATCACATACTCCAACCTAGCTCTGGGCTGAAATAAAGATGCTTTAATAGGTAAAGCAAGAACTGTGTGTGTAACCTAAGAAAAGTAAGAAATTAATTTATTACTTGTCATCTTCAAGAAAGCAAGGTTTCATCATGTGTAATGGTTACTTAGGAGGACAGACACCATAATCCCAAATGTCACCCCATTCCTCTGTCTTCCACCTGTCTTCAGTTTATATGGTGAATATGCCAAATGGAATGGGACATCCCTTGTGTCACTTGGGGTCAGCTATCCCAATTTTTTTTGCACCCCCAGCTTCTGGGGCAAGGCAGTGCTTTCCAAGTAGTGTTTGTGATTATTAAGGACTATGAGGAGAGCTCTTCCTGCTGAGGTCAGATTTCAAAACTATTATAATTTCAGACATCCTCTGGGGTCTGGAGGCACAGCAGTATGAGGGGCCCTGTCATTGGAGTCTTCCAGGGTGTTACACTGAAAAGAAGAACAGGACATGTTTGTACCTATTCGTGTCATTAACAGCTGATGGTCACAAAGATCCCATGACAGTAGCAGGTGGTTATTACAGAAGGTTTCAGGCAAAGCTTACTTGAAGCCATATATAAATATTGGTATTAAAAAGTACATATCCAAACAACTGGAGTTAATTTACCTCCCATTAAGCTTTTTTTTTTAGTGATTGTACTTAAATTCTGATATTTTTGATCCTTGGATCTTAAAACTCCTTGAAAAAGAATCAAGATTTATCTTAGAATCAAAGAATCATGAAATGGCCTGCGTTGGAAGGGATCTTAAGTATTATCCAGTTCCAATCCTCAGACACAGACAAGGGCACCTTGCACTAGACCAGGTTGCTCAGAGCCCCATCCAGCCTGGCTTGAGCACTCCCAGGAATGAGGCATCCACATCTTCTCTGGGCAACCTGTTCCAGGGCCTCATCACTCTCAAAATAAAGAATTTCTTCTTAATGTCTAATCTAAATTTACTGTCTTTCTGCCCTTATAAATAGTCTCTCTCCATCTTTCCTGTAGGCTCTCTTCAGGTATTGGAAGGCCACAATTAGGTCTCTCCAAGGCTTTCACTTTTCTAGGCTGAACAGTCCCAATTATCTCAACCTTTCCTCATAGGAGAGGCTCTCCATGCCCTTGACCAAATTGGTGACCCTTTTATTGTGCTAATCAGGAGGAGGGATGCCATGGATAAAGTTACTTCATTAGCAGTTAAGGCATCATTCTTGTGACCAAACACTCTGTCCCTTTTCGAAAGAACTTATGCCTGACCTATCCCTATTTCATATAATTTCATGAATAGTCATTTCATAAAGGCCTCATTAGTCTGTAAAGGATGCTAAAAGGAAATAATCACAGTACATATTAAGCATTCATTTTCTCTATCCTGTAGAGGAGACAGCTGTCAAGGAAGTGTTTTGACAAATCATGAAACCTAATGAATATCAAAAAAAAAAAAAAAAAATACCCCAGATATTAGTTACAAGTCACTGTCATGTAAATAATCCATTTTTTTCATAAATATTGTCCTAATTGTCAGAAAGACAGCATGAGGCAAAACCCAATGTGATTAGACCAAGATGTAAACAAGAACATAAAAGATTGATCAAAAACATTTAAAAGTTACTCAGAATCTAATAATCTGTGGATGAAGATTGCTCTGGGAGGAAGTGAAAATAACAACAACAACAACAAAAACAAAAAAGATCAGAGAGGAAAATATAGTGATCTTTAAATGGCAAGATGCTGAAGAAAAATAATGTGATTTCATGGCAGAGAAAATAAACAATCGTAAAATGAAAGATGAATTGTCTTAAGAATGATTATAAGGAATTAGAGACAGAGGGCAAACAGAAAAGCAAGTATATTAAATAATTACCATCAGCCAACATATATGGGGAGAGAATTGAAGAACTTGTGAGTCAATTTTAAAGTTGTGGAAAGGTAGGATCATTTGAGAATGGTAAAACGACAATTCATGGAGTGAAAAAAATAAATCTTAAGGGAAATGAAGTTTAAGAAAAAGGGATACTGAATTAAAATGAGAATTATATGGTCTATATATCCATGTCAAAAGCCTATGGAATAAGTCAGCTACTTAAACTGATTTATGGTGAGCATACAAAATGAGAGACCACTTGTTTTTCTTCGTGGAGATTTTCCCAGAAATTGTGTAAAAGAATATTTAAAAATATGGCATTGATTGACCAGTCAAATCTTCATAATTAACTACATGATGAATTTACCTGACATTTATTGGGTGGCAAGGCATTTATATATTTTTAATATATTTTACTTTTATGATAAGAAGATGGGCTCTGTACTCAGGAGCTACACAAGGTGCTGAGTTGCTGTGGAACATGTGACTTAATGTCTTTGTGTGACACTTACACTTGACTGGTTTTTAGCCATGTCTTGATAGTGAGTTTAGAGGCTTCAATTTCTTCCCTGAGTCCCTTCCTTCATTTTGCATTATTCTTCTTAGAACACAAACTCCCTGTTGCTATGCAAAACATCTGAACAGTTAGCTACAGTTTTCTTGGATGCTACTGAATTCAGATAATTAATCATAGTAAAATAATATCCAAAAACGTTAATGAGGAAGAAAGGCTGAATCAGGAAGGTAGGTAGTAAACTGCCTTTTGAATTAAAATTACTAGAAAAGGTAAAAAATAAATGAAAAAACAGGGGGAAAAAAAGAAAAATACTGAAAATGTTCTTTAGATGTGCCACGTCCCAAAGAGAAAATGAAGAGAATGCCATGTCAGTGTGCTGTGGGAGGGTTGTCCAGCTCTTAGGAGGTGGCATTATTCCTGTGAAAGGTGCTTGGTTTACCTCACCCAGAGCACTTTTTGCAGCCCAGCTGCAATACCTCAGCAAGAATGTAATCTCCTTTGTGCTAGGAAGGAGCAGAGCAGCAAGAATAATATCCTTGGAGATGTGTCATAGAGAAAGGTTAAAGGAGTTTAGTTTAGTGCAATATAAAAAGAGAGTTTGTAACAAATCAATTGAAGTTTCCGGGGCTATTAACAAGCTACCAGGCATGATTTGGGAACAGAAAAATCACAGAAAAATAAAGCTCCTTAAAATGGCTGAATACAATACTTAGCCTGTTAAAACACACACCACGCAACAGACCAGATGCTCATCTGGGGAAGCTTGAGGTCAGGCTATGAATTGCATCAAATTACACTAATTTACACCTGCTGAGGATCTATCTTGAAATTAATTTGCCCTCAGAAGATTCTTTTTCATATTAAACCTTTTCATTTTGGTGAGTAGAATAGCTTACTAAAATGTATAAATAATTCCTTCAAAGTGACACACTGATCAAGAGGGTTTTTCTTTTGTTTTGTTTTATTTCTCCCTTGGTTTCATGTTTCCATTTCTCCTGCTTTCATTCAAAGTCTGCTAAGCACCACACAATCGGGAGAGATCAGAATAGGGCTCTTTGATCAATCAGGTTTTAGACAGAAGTTATGGGGAGACTTTTTTCCTTTCCATGAAACAGTTCAAGTGTTCTGGGATCTTCTCAATGTCAGGTTTAATTTTGTTTATTTCTTTATCTTAGTGAAGTACTTGCATGGGGAAAAATATTTACTTTGGAAAGATGCTGCCCTTAGATCACATTTTCAACTGTGTTCTTACCTGACATGTTTTTGAAACTTAAGGTTAATCTGGGCTAACAAAAACTTGGTTACAAAAGAAGGCCTCTATATTTTCATTGCATTGTATTTGCTAGTGGTTAAGCTGGATGCGATACTTCTCCATCATGTATAATATGGAAAAATTACTATATGATAATGATTTCATTCTTTTTCAGGAAATGTCCTTGGAGAGACCTGGACCTAGACCAACTCTCAGGCATTTTTTTCTACCAAATCTTTATCTGAATGGCAGTCAAGAAAGTAGAAAAATGTGGAATATTAACAAAATTCCATGGAAACAACCCATGAATACACTAAAAGAAAACAGAGAAAGTAAAGACATTAAAATCCAACAAGAACCTGAAAAGTTCTGTGAGATGAGTTATTTCAAGTCACCCTATGCAAATAAGTTAATCATGTGGCTGGAGTCTGTTATTCAGAACTGGCTATGAACATTCAGCAAATTCTACTAGAAATGAGTCCAAGGCAGCCTTTGAGCTCAGGAAACAGTCTCTGCATTTTGTGAAGGATGGACAATGTCTCATGGCCTGTATCTATCCATGTTAGTTCAGAACTGATGCTTCTCTAGGTACTGGAGATCAGCAGTCTGGATGCCCTGGGCTTTATAGTTCAGATAAACACTTAATTTAGTGGACAGTTACAGAAGAGCTACATTTCCAAATTCTTTTGTCACTCTACTAGACAAAAACAGCATTCATCATTTCTATTCACTTTGTCCAGCAAACTTACAGTCAGAAACATTGATCAAGTTTAGGATTTCAGTGTGGATGTCCAGAGCAGTTTTTAAATCTTCCCAGCTCTCGTGGTTTACATTGACTAAGGGCAAATTTACTATAACATTGGGGATCAATGCAAGGAGGGGCTGAGGTCATTTGGCTTGTTCAGCCTGGAAAAGAGGAGATTGAGGGACCTCACGGCAGTTACAACTTTCTCATGAGGGGAAGGAGGAGCAGACACTGATCTCTTTCTTATCTGTCATGACCAGTGACAGGAGTCAAGGGAATGGCCAGATGTTGTGTCAGGGGAGGTTTAGGTTGGATATTAGGAAAAGGTTCTTCCCCCAGAGGGTGATTGGGCACTGGAACAGGCTCCCCAGGGCAGTGGTCACAGCACCAAGCCTGGCAGAGTTCAGGAAGCATTTGGACAATTCTCTCAGCCACATGGGATTGTTGAGATGTTCTGCACAGGGCCAGGATTTGAACTTGAAGATCCTTGTGGGTCCCTTCTGACTCGGGGTATTCTATGATTCTGTGAATCCATCTGAGGCTTCACTCACTACACAGAGGACAGGAAGATGCAGAGTCACGTGTTTACCTACAGTCAAATCCACACTCTCTCACCTGGACTTCTAACACCTGGAGTTTAAACCATGCACTCAATCCATGCCGTCAGTAAAGGCAAAAGTACCATCTGTGGAGGTAAAAGCACCTGCATATTCTGCCTCTTTAAACACACTCATGTTCTCTCTTCTATTTCTAATGCAGCAAATACATTTGGATTTATATACTATATGGCATGAGAAAGGACGAAAGAACTTACTGGTCAAAATAAACACTCCGATGTTTTGTTAATTGACAGGCAATTGCATCTCACTTTTGACTTAAGTAGGATTATATGATTTACCTCTCCCTTAGAACCTTTTCTCCTTATTAGTGAGACAATCACAAGCAGCTGTTTATTTCAAAACAGGCTAGAGGAAAACAAACAAACAAAAATGAAGCTGAATCACAGATGAACACATCCACAACCTGCATGTCTTCTATGTAATTTGAAATGTTTCCTATTCTCAAAAATGAAACTAGTGATGCAGATGGAAAACAAATGAATCCACTGAGCTTGAATACTCACAGGCAACAAGAAACTAATTTTTTCTTTTTTCTCTGACTAAGTCCTGCTGCATTGACCAACCATGCATTGCTAACCATATTTACAGAGCTGATATGCTCCAAGTACGTCCTGTTGGGAAGCAGAGCATGTGGAATATGGCCATTTGCTTTATGCAATTCAGGGAAAAGCAGCAACAGGTTGTGCAAAACATAAATCAAATTCAGAAAATTCTATTAGTAGTGCTGGAAAAATGAAGACAGCTTTTAAATGTGTACCAACTAAGGAAAATAATCACTTGGAGTTAATTGACTCTAGTTGAACACCTGGGGCATATGATCAGTTCACGGCATATGATCAGTTCACAGCATTTACTCAATTTTTTTAAAGTTCCCTCCAGTTTCTTCCTTACTTGCAGACAAAAATAAAGCTGAAAACACAATGATCTCTATGCTCTTTATATTAAACATTCATATAAAAATATTCCATTCTAGTATTCATAAATGATAATAGAGCTGGGGTGTCAAATTTGACATAATGAAAATTTCCTGCTCTTCTGAAATCTTTGTTTGTTTGTTGTGGTTGTTTTGTTCTCTGATGTAT
Source organism: Rhadina sibilatrix (assembly GCA_013400275.1). Taxonomy (NCBI): domain Eukaryota; kingdom Metazoa; phylum Chordata; class Aves; order Passeriformes; family Phylloscopidae; genus Rhadina; species Rhadina sibilatrix. The sequence goes on from VWYO01016615.1 coordinate 15,284, forward strand.
TGTTTTAGTTACGTCTTCTGAAATATATTTTGAACAAAAATTCATATGTATTTTGTCATTTTCTAAAATCATCTTTATTTCAATGTGCTTCCAACCACTCTTATTCACTGCCTACTGTGATGATGGGAAGGAAGAATCCTTCACGCCAAACTGAATTTAAGACACAATGCTCTAAGCAGTTGGGGCAGCGGGGAAGCTCTAGGAAGGGATAGAATCTGGCAGAAATAGTAGTATGATATGCTCACATGTAGCACAGATGTACACAGCCAGTTTGTGGCTACATCTATTCTGGTCATTCTCATGGCAGGTGATTACCGGCAAGTGGCTTTACTATATGTATAAATCAGAATAACTGATTTGGAGCCATCTCATATAACTGCAGAAACCTTTCAGTCTGTTCACACCAGATTTTGGTGTCAGGCCCATTTCTGTTGCCTGGAAGAAAAAGCAGCTGAGAAATTTAGGAGGTATATCTGAATGTGTCCTAATCTAGTTATTCTCATGGTTACACTCCTTTTCTCTTCCTTTCTCAACTGGTCTTCATCCTGACATCAGTTGCATTGTTCCATTATGTAGATCCAAAATGGATAATAATTATGGAAGAGAGAGATTCCGCATCCACATTGGGGATTTCTGAAGTAACTTCAAGGGGGCTTAAGGTCAGTACTGTAATGCTTAATTTTAGTGGTTTGTCAGAGGACAGCATCTGCATCCTGGTGTTATCACCTATCTAGGTTTTCAGGAGTAAAATCTATAAATCCATGATAGTGACCCTGGGAATCTTCCAGTTAATTGTTGATGCTATCATCTGGATGGTGCTTCCCAGGTATTTTGGTGCATCTTTCTCATTACAATTTGCCATCCTGTTGAAGTAGGTAGTCCAACCAGACAACTTTTTGATCAAGATAGAGCTGTAAGTCCTTCTTTTTCACAGGGTAGCCAGTAATTAAAAATACTCATCTGCAATGAATGAAACTCTAAGTCAACTCTGCCCTCTGATTTAAATCAGGGATATTTAAACCCAACCCCCAGCATCCCAGCTGAACACACAGACAATTTGATCAATAACTATGCTCAGGTATTATTTTCAGAATATCTAGCCATTTTTAAACCGTGAAGCATAAATTTTAACTATGTGCAAAACAAAAGGAGACTGAGTTTCTAATTTAATGGTAGTGAAACCCATAAAGAAAAGACAAATACAATCCTGAGCTTTGCCTGAAAGTATTTGCACTCAAATAGCCTATGAAAAGTCACTTGAGACCAGACATAGTCATTTGGATACCAGACTGTCCGATAATTTTTTTTTGCTGAAGCTGTTTCTGTTTTTGTAAGTTAATAAATATTCATCAGCTGAGACTGTAGAAAACCATAACAGTAACCATTTAGCACAGAAGACTGGCTCTTTGTTCTTAAACTTGTGAGTCACTGAAGATTATTGTTTGTTGATTTATTTATTCACCTATGTATTTTTACAAGGTAAAGTGTTCTCAACAGGAGACAAATGGGAACAGTATACCCTCAAATACCTCATACTAAAAATGTTCATGCATTGACTTAATGTGCAAACTCTGGTGACTCTCACGGGGTCACAGCCTCCTTCAGCATCCCCCAGCTGCAGTGTGGGGTGCTCCCCAGGATGCAAATGGATCTCTGTGTCTCCATGGACCTCCCTGGGCTGCAGGGACACAGCTGCCTCACCCCGGGCTGCATAGGGGCTGCAGGGGAACCTCAGCTCCTGTATCTGGAGCAGCTCCTTCTCTTCTTCATTGACTGTGGTGTCTCAGGGGGGTTCCCTCACATATTCTCACTCCTCCTTCTCTGCCTGTTGGATTGCAGCTCTTTTCCCCCTTCTTAAATACATTGTGCCAGTCACTACCACTGTCACTGATGACCCTAGCTAGTGGTGAGTCTGTCTTGGAGCCACCAAAGATTGGCTCTGCTGGACATGATGGAAGCTTCTGGCAGCTCCTCACAGAAGCCACCCCTGCAGAATTTGTTTATTATGCTTTGTTTAAATTTTTTAAAACTTGTGAATAATAATAATAATAATAATAATAATAATAATAATAATAATAATAAATAGACTAAAATGTTTCTTAGCAATCAGTGATGGAATGATCAATCATTATCACCTTACTATGAAAAAGATGGATCATGGCAATGGATCTTGAAATATTTTGCAGTGAAGCCTAAAATTATTTAATCCATGTAAAAGCTGCAAGATATACAGCAGAGAAAGCAAATACTGTAGTAACACCTAGAAAAAGATGAAGACATATGAATACCAAAACCTTTCCATGCAAATCCAATGCACTATTTGACTTCAAGGAGAAAAATTATTTTCTCATTTAGGTATCTTCTGTCAGAAATTCAATATTCTTTCCGGTCATTTTAGCTATTCAGTTTCAGGAGAAGGATCAGATTATGGTTCTTGAGAGGACTAAATTATTTGGAAGTTAAAAGACTTCTTCCCTTTGAAAGAATTACTAAAATTTCTGTCTTCTGAAAAGCATGAGTTGGAATCATGCCTTTCCTCTGTCACTGTGTACAAGAGCTTTGGTAGGGATCACTAATTTTCCTTCCCAAGAAAATGTTTTAATCCTTCCAAGGGAAACATGAAGTGTCTCCATTTCCTTTTCTTTCTCTTTGAATGGTGCAAGGAACCCATATAACACTCAATAGGAAATATGTACTGTAAAGAAGGAGAGAAATGGATGCTAGTGTATTTATACCTTTTATAAAATGTTTACCCTTGTGGAAAGTTTTCAACACCAGAAAGGTATCAAAGTTTTTTATTGACTCAGTTGGGCTTTTAATTTCACCATGGACTTTTCAGAATTGAAAGTTTCTAAGGTGCGTTTTACAAAGTTGACATGCAACAAAAATCAATGAGTTCATAGGTGGTCTCACACAAGAATCACATCAAATCAATTTTTCATCTTGCATCATATTTTCAGGACACTCATTAAGCAATTCCAGGCATATGGAAAATATATTGATCTTTACTAAATGTGTAAACAAATCCTTTGAATGTTGCTGAATTGAGCAGGCACGAACTCTAGAAATAGATTCAGGAAAATAGAGAATTATACAAAATTTTAGTACACAGTCAGTACCAGACATTGCCAAGTTCACCTTGCAGAACACATTTCTTTGTCACAAAGGCACATTGCTGGCTCTTTTTTTTTTTTTTTACTTGGTGTCTACCAGAACCCCAAGATCCTTTTCTGAAAAAGGTGGAACATATTGTCAGTCACTCTCAATAATCAGAGGTGGTTGAACATGATATTTGCAGCATTATTTTCTAGTGGATATTCACAACATCGTTGTAAGCTTACACAGGCTTTAAGGTTGACTTCTCCAGGCTTTCCAACTATACTACATGATTTCTGCATCAATTCCTTTGATTACTGCTTGCAAATTATATAGAATGACATTCCCAATGCATCAAGAAGCTTCAAATCTTTAAGAATATATCCAATCTGAAACAAATTTTTGCATTTATTAACAGACTTCAATATTAACATATTTTAATGCTACAAAACTTACTCTTTGGTTTTTATTTTTATATAAGAAACATATGAGTGGACTATGAACATATTGCAAAAATACTTCAGTTAAATATGAATTTGTTTATTATGCTTTGTTTAATTTTTAAAAATTTTCTGAACAATAATATTAGTAATAATAATAGTAATAGATTAAAATATGTTTCTTAGCAATCAATAATGGAATGATAAATCATTATCAATCTACCATGAAAAAGATGGATCTTGAAATATTTTGCAGTGGAGCCTAAAATTACTTAATCAATGTAAAAGTTGCAAGACATACAGCAGAGAAATCAAATACTATGGTGACACCTAGAAAATGATGAAGGCATATAAACACAAACACTTCTGCCCCTCCATTCTTTCCCTAACAAGCAAAAAAAAAAAAAAAAAAAAAAAAAAAAAAAAAAAAAAAAAAAAAAAAAAAAAAAAAAAAAAAAAGAAAAAACATTTTATTACTTCAAAAAAAAAAAAAAAAGTGAGAGAAACATCTTTGATATCTCATAAAATCATGGAAAGGTTATTCTGAAAAATACTGAAAAACACCTGGAGGACAAAGCAGTCCTCAGTCACAGGCAGCACAGCTTAATGGGGGGAAAATCCTTCTTTTCAAACCCGATTTCCTTTTACAAAAGGGCGACCCATAAAGTTGATTGAGGAAAGCCAGTAAAAGAAATATTTTTGGATTTTAACAAGTATCCTTATGGACGAGATGTCCAGCATTCAGCTGGATAACTGTGTTGTGGGATGGGTGAGCAACTGGCCCACACGTCGGGCACAAAGAGTTACAATGAGTAGGGTGACATCAGACTGGAGAGCTGTCATCAGTGGGGTTCCACCAGGCTCCATCCTTGTCCTTGTGCTCTTCAGCATCTTTATTAACAACTCCAAGGAATACTAAGTGAGTTTGCTGATGACACCAAACTGGGAGGAGCTGTCTTAAAGGCAGAGAGGCCTTGCAGAGAGACCTTGACCACCTATATGAACTTTAACAAGGGCAAGATCCAGACTTTGCACCTGGGATGGGACAACCTGGGTTGTGTGGATAGACTGGGGAACAAGAGGCTGAAGAGCAGCTCTGTGGGAAGGGACCTGGGGGGTCCTGGTTGATGGCAAGTTGTACATGAGTTAGCAGTGCCCTGGTGGCCAGGAGGGACATCCCTGTCCTGGGGGCATCAAGGATAGCATCACCAGCTTGGCAAGGGAGGGGATTGTCCCACTGCTCTGGGCTGGGGCGGCCTGACTCTGAGTATTGTGCGAGGTTTGGGCACCACAATGTGAGAAAGATATTAAGCCATTAAAGAACATCCAAAGGAAGGAAACAAGGATTGTGAAGGGTCTCGAGGAGGAGCAGCTGAGGTCACTTGGTCTGTTCTGCCTGGAGAAGAGGAGACTGAGGGAAGATCTTGTGGTCTTCAACTTCCTTATCAGGGGCAGAGGAGACGCAGGTATTGATCTTTCACTCTTGTGATCAGTTACAGAACTCAAGGAAAATGGCCTGATGCTGAGTCAGGGGAGGTTTAGGTTGGATATCAGGGAAAGGTTTTCAACCTAGTAAGTTTTCAGACACTGGAACAGGTGCCCCAGGGAAGTGGTCACAGCACCAAGCCTGACAGAGTTCAAGAAGCATTTTGACAATGCTCTCAGGCACATGGTGAGATCCTTGGTGTGTCCTGTTCAGGGCAAGTGTTGGACTTGAACATTCTGATGGGTCCCTTTCAACTCAGCATATTCTATGATTCTACAATGGAATAGAAAATTCAAATTGCATTTCCCTAAATCCTCTATTTCTTACTAGCTTTGGATGTCTATAAAAGCTATAATTTTCAACTTTGGAAGAGTTTCTAGAGAGCTATTTGTGCTCAACACCTGCTTCTTCTCCAGTCCTTAATTTTTGATGTTGACAAAGGTTATTTTCTACCATGGAGTACTTTCACCTTCTTCTGTAGTATCAATTTATCTTTCACCTGATTAGAGAGACTGCAATTGAGTAGATGAGAAAACAGGAATTTTTCCATGATTTTGGTGTTGCAGTAGATATTTTGTACAGACCATACTGATGAGACCTGCTGATTTTTTACTCTGACCACCTTAAAGGTTGCCCATTGTTTTGCAGACCTCACCACTGAAAGCTTTGCACTTCTATGACTTCCAGTGCACACACCTTAGCAACTGCCCTAATAAGTTGATGTTTCATAAAAGACACTTATGTAGAGAACATGTCTGTACATTACTCACAAACCTCTTTTCTTCAATCATTCTTACAGCCCCCACCTCAGTATGGAAGGGAACAATCATACAAAGTAAAGAGCAGGGGATTTCTGATAAGAATTGCTTTGTACTGGTGTTGATTGACTCTTTCCGACACCTTAAAGCTCCCCGCATCAGGTAATGCCTTTCCTGAAGCCACTGCTGGGTCTGGTTGATAAGGGTACTTGAAATGCTGACAGCTGTGATCTTGTTAAAAAGGGTCAAAAGAAGCAATCTTAGTAACATTTCAATGGTTGGATTATTGCTACTGAAGAGAGCAGTAAATGCCACTTACAACTAAATTTTCCACTTCATCCGAGATGCGGATAACTGTTCTTCTGATACCTTTCCCCCAAGGAAAGCTCTGTAGCAGTAGGCAAAGCAAAGTAATTGCATATTTAAAGGTACAGCTGTCTTAGATAAATTCAGTGCTGTGGGAAAAATATTAACACAAACCCAGGAGAAAAGAAAGGAATAACTTACAGATATTTTGTTCATCTAATATATTTTATTAAATCAGGGAAACCATGTCCAGCAGCTCAAATTATTTGCTCAAAGTCAACTAAAATGAGTAACTGAGTATTCTTTGGGTTTGGATAGTTTCTTTTAACTACTGCCTTGTTAAATGCCTCAAACTTTTTTTTTGTCATGACTGCTTAGGTAACATGAACCTTCTTATCCAAAGCATGTAACTGCATTAAATTAGCATTTTCTTTTTCATCTTGGCCTTTTCTTACCTTTTCTAAACCTAAAAGATGAGCTGATCTCATTTTTATGTGGGTGACAGAAGAGGGGAACATCATGTCAGAATAAAAAGGAGGCTTGGCTGTACAGACAGACCAAGGAGATACCCTGCTTTTGGAAATTCAGGCTTTGAATCAACAGTGTTGTTCAACTACACAGTGGAGATCATTTCTGACTCTCAGAAACTGTTAAGCATGATCCCAGTTTTTCTGGATGAATTTCAAAATAACATTAGAAATCTTAGGTATGGCATTTTGTAGTGGGGATGCCCAGGTTCTGAGTGGAGTTGTCTTTTATGAAACATCAACTTATTAGGGCAGTTGCTAAGGTGTGTGCACTGGAAGTCATAAGAGTGCAAAGATTTATAGCAGCACAGGACAGAACAAACTCCAAGCAGTTTGAGGAATTTCCAGAAGGCTTAAGAGAGAGACAAACCCACAAATGATCTGCTTTGAATTGCTATGAAGTCTCATGTGCTTTCCTAGTTATTTTCTGTATGGAAGTAGTTTCTGTGCAAGAAACTTCAGCTCAATGGATCTTACTCAATGCAATTTAGGGAAGAGTAACACTGGATGATGAGGGCAGAGAGGCTGTAGAGGCTAAAAGCACTGGATTGATGTGCTCTTCTGTATCATACAACACAGTTGTGAACACCTAGGTGTGTCTGTCCCTGGCCTGTGTCTTTCTCTGAGCTGTGATGTGTGGCCAGGGATGCTTATCTTGACAGGTCAGAGGATTTTCATGCCAAGATATAGAACCACAATCTAAATATTTGTCTGTTTGCAAAGGGACTTCAACCAGGAGGTCATCTTTAAGCACTTCCCAAGATTTATAACACACTGAGCACTCGAGAGAAGAAAGAATGAAATATAAAGAGAAGGAAGAAGTACCTCTTATCTCTGTATAGACTGGAGAACTTAGAGAACTTTCTGAAGATGGAAAAACAGAGGTCCTTAACTGTATATTCAGATCCAGGACAGAAATTCCTCTTATGGAAGTGGTTTTCCTAAGAAGAAGGAGATATTTCTTTTAATTTTCATTTTCATTAACTTAATTCTATTCTCTTATTTTAATTAACAGGCATTTCTGTATTCTAACAAAAAAAACCAAAAATAAGTGTGGATATAAATATCAAGCCCAGTTATTCAGATGTCCCAGGATTTTATATAGTGATTTTTCAATGCAAACTAATCCATTAACTGGAACCCAGGTGAGTTCCCTACATAGATAGAAACTTATAGTCAAATATTTTATATAGACATTTTTACTGATGACAAAATGCAACCAAATTTTATATTAGGAAAAAAAAAACGCCTGCAATATATGTGTATATATATATGTATATATTCTTAAATTACTGCAGATTTTTGCAATGTCTACAGTAAACAAAATGCCACAGACAACAGTTCTCTACCTGCTTGAGGGTTGAAACAATGTTTCTTTTTTACTGATACATATATTTTTGTGAAGTATTTTTTGTTATTCTTCTCCTTTTCTTTCTTTATTTTTTTTATTGTTCCCCACCATGCTACTTTTTTACTTCCTGTGTTATTTTACAGCCATTTATCTATATTTGACCTGCTGATAGTGCAGTTCTCACTGTGACAGTCTTCACCAGTTTGCTTAAATCCTCTGCAGACTGGTAAACCTCCAACTATAATCACAAGCCTTTTTAGTCCAGGGAACTAATTTAGTCAAAGTAGATGGTTCTGAGCAGGTTGTCAGAGGCACTGTATTGCTCTCCACTGACTAGTTATGGGATGAAAATATTTCATCCAGGGGTACTGGTTCATTTCCCACCAATTTCTTCCGTTCTTAACACCACCCTCCCTTCTCTCTCCACCACACATATTTAGAACACTATGTCTGAGGCTTATCCATGCATAAGTTAAATGCTAAATTAGTCACACTAGACTTGAGACTTTGTAAACAACAGCATCATTTTCTTTCATAGAAGTGAAAGTTATATGCTTTTCTAGACAAACAGCTCTCGCTAATGCTTGCAGCTTGCCACAAGCAAAAACTGTCCTTAAACTGACTTATTTAGTCACTACATAAAATACATCTGTCCAAGCTAAAGTGATTTTTCCCACATTTAGTAAGATCATCTACTGCGTCATCTACTGTTTCAAAATTCTAATTTGATGGCCAACAGGATAACTGGAATGCTTTCACTGCAGCTGTTCCTTGCACTGCAGTCTCTTTCCATTGTGCAGTGGAGATCTGCTTGGAAACACAGCTCATAAGTAAGATAACACACTTGAGTGTATTATTTTAATACACTCAATCTGAATGATATTGTGGAGCCAAAGAAATGAAACACAGTGAGCCTGCAGCACTTTCTAGTGAATTAAGATGTTACTGTTGGGCAAGATGTCAAACATAGATCCTAATATGGTCTATTTTTGCAATACACTTACATTTTTCTTACAAAAAGTAAATCAGAAGAAATGTGAATTTCAATTTATAGATATTGTGCAAGTGTTACTGGCTCTCTTCAGCCTTGTGTTCTGTTCAAGGAAGGGTGCAGGATTCCAGATCCCAATGAAAGGACCCAAAGCAGCCAGAATTGCAACAAAACTCCTGTAATAAAAACAGTAATGACAATATGATAATAATTAGGCTAACAAATATAGATAGTGAATAAATCTGCTGTTCCTTCAGCTGTTGGGAACTCCACTCTCATGGAGAACCCAGGTGAACAGCCCTAGTGAGCTGCAGAGATCCCACCCACAGAGAGGTTCACCACCCCTCCTAAATGTGGCTCTGTAAATCTAACATGAAAACAAAACTACACATTTGTTTTGACAGGATTTTTTTATCAAATATTTTTACTAGAACATACCTGGCCATATGTATCTAGAGCTTTGTCCTCCTTTATCTTTATGTCTAGTGTTATCCTGTGGCCACTCAGGCTGATCTGTGAGGATCTCAAGCCTTAGCACAAGGTTCACCATGACTGTCAGTGTTTGCTCAAGGAAACCGATTCCTTAAATTCCATCTGTTCCACAAGACTGCCATTAAACACTCATCCTCCTTGATAACTGACAAAAATATTGAAATATACTGGATATTATAACCTGCAAAAAGAAGATGTCATATGCTCCCTGTGCAACACTTCAAACATTAACGATGTTTACACAAATATTGGTTTGTTAATATATTAGCACCAACTAAATCACTGTGCATATTATCATGTAAACCTCATTTAACTGCAGACAGACCATCTATGAATTTGTATTAAATAAAATATTAGTGAATAGCTAAATGTTTGCTCTTTCTTTGCAATCAGCAATTAAAATTTCCCAGACTGTTTTGGAATAATACACCAAATAGCATGTAAAAAACCATTACATCTCATAGTGGGCTTTACAATGTGGGAGTTTGTTATACCCTGACATCCTCTTCCAATTACTAGGATTTTTTTTTTTTTTTTAATGTAATTTTTGAAGTTATAGCACCTGGGGAATAAAGTTTCACACGAAAAAGTTCTATTTACCATCTGTTTATGTATGAAAACAAATGGGGCCTCAGACAGATGTAGGGTCAGCAGCACGTGTTTGACAGGATGGTCTCATGTTGAAGGCACTAATTTGGAATTGAGAAGGTCTGTACTATTCTGTCTCTGACAAACAGTTTCTGAATAGTCTTGAGTGAGTCACTTAATCTCATCCTTCCTCCTCTGTGTCACTAAAATACTCTTAATGATTATTTCTCACTTTTTTTACCACTATCATTGATGAAGATGAATCCACAAGAATGGAAGTTGATAGCTAACTTGGATTTAGTGATCAAGAGCTCATATTTAAAATGTATTTAGAACAGAAGATGGATAAAATTATGAAAGGGACTGCTTATGCTCAGGAAGTAATCTTGGGAGCATAACTGAAAGGTAAGATGTATTTATAATGAAGAACTTCAGTGATAATTGGGAATTCTGTAAAAAAATGCATCAAGAGATGCTGGTGAAACTGAAAGTTTGCAATCAAGGAGCAGTATATGCTAATTTTCCAGATACTCAGATATTTTATCCTTACCATAAAGCACAAATGCAAGTAAACAAATTATTTCTGCTTCCTTGCCCCAGGTCTAGCCCTGGCAACAAGGCTCACTGGTAAAGGTATGTGCTTTAATCTAACGTGCATAGACATTTCATTTAACCCAACATGGTATTTTAGCTGACAATATAATCATACAAATCATAACATGTCTATTAAAAAGACTAAGAATATCCATCTGACATTTTAGTAAGTCAACATCCAGGTCATGCTGAATTTCATGTTAGCATCACTCTGTAAAGATCAAAACTTGGGTAGTAAGTTATTCAATAGCAAAATTCAAGATCTAAAGTAAATGTAAAATTGCTAGATAACTCAAAATGAGGTATAATAAAGATAAGAACAAAAGTTGACCAGTCTAACCTAGTTTATAGAGCTTAATGAAAAGTTAGATGTCTGAGGAAAACTCTGTAAGGGTCATGCTGCCTTAAAGAACAAAGAATAAGGATTTCTCCCCTCAAAATGGTTCTTTAAAGGCCTATTCAACATTAAAAACTCAACATCAGGGATGTCATTTGAAAATCATGAGTTAGCCAGACATAAAACATTTTCTCAGTACAGTGGTAAGAGCGACAGCTTGAAATAACATGCCAGGTAACCGATTGGAACTTATACCACAGTGTTTTTAGGTCTAGAGAGTTTGTACTTTGTTTTTAAATTTAGAAGCCAAGAATCTTAAGTCTATTCTTCATAAATGACTAATTTACAACAATCACCATGAAGAATTGACCATGGTCTCTATCAGCAATGGGTAGGATCCCAAATTTTGAAGAATACCTGTTAGATAATAATTTGTTGTCAAAAAGGAAAAGGAGTGGTGAAAAAAAAATTTACTACTGAGGTCAACACTCACTAGAGGTTCAGGGGTTTGTGGCAGGATTACCAGTGGTAGCAAGAAAATGTCTTTATGGTAATATCAAATGAAATTTAGTTACCACTAAGCAGTGATTAAAAATGGATTCACCCTCACAGGTAGAGATCATTTCATAAGTGTTGTTGAAACAGTTTTTTTTTTAAAAAAAATCTCTTTTTTGGAACAATCTAAAACATTATGTGGGAATACAATATTCCCAAAAAGATGTTCTTAAGCTCTTTTGAAAAGGAATAGACAAAAAGAAAGAGAGAAAGCACTCCCAAAGCACTGCATAACCCAATTTTCAAAACCTTAATTTGAGAAACAGAAGACTGTCAGTACTGAACATACTTGTCTTGCTTTCTTCCAGCTCCTTAGCTGACTATAGGCAATCTCTATATGTGCCTTTTTCTTATTACCTGGAGGAAATGTTATACAGACAAGGGACTCATTTTCATTTTCCCTGCTGGTGGAGTACATCACCAAGCTCAGACAAATGATGCTTTTTTTGCTGCTGGTGAAATAGCAATATAATTGTCGTAGGTACTTTTACACAGAAGACATTAAGGTTTACGTGGGGAAAAAAAAAAAAAAAAAGTTACATTCCTCAATTCATTCTTTCTCTGCCTCAAAAAGGTATGGGAAATAAAATTAGGGTGTTTTGCAAACCAAAGAATTGCTGCTAAAGATATCATCCCGACATCCCAAAGACATAAAAATCCTTGCTAAATCTTCTTAAGGAACTTACACAAACTCTTCAAGAGAAATGAGGAACCCAAATTTCAACCAGACCCAAAGGGAAAGGATTTGTCTTTGAACCATTGAAGAAAAGTCCTTTTAAGAACATGCAAGGCCATAGACTATAAAAGAGAAAATACAAATATCAAGAAGTCAAAATGAATGCATGGAGTAGAAAGACAAATTTCTTTTTAGACTTTGGGGGTTTTTTGGTGGTTTTGNGTCCTTCTTATCTTCCCCTTACCTTGTAATCCCTTCTTACTCCCATTTTCTCTCCTCCACATATTAATCCATGCCTTTTAACTCTATTGGTGTTTCCCAGATGGAAGGAAGCAGCAGCGTTGCACTAGAAAACATTCCAGATGTGAGAAAAGATGGATAAATCTCTAGACTAGAATGTGTCATAAAATTAATTTTTAGGAAGTCCAACCATGGGAAGTGACCAATGATATTTGACTGTGAAGATCTTCCCTCATAAATGTATCTTGTTTTCAGAGTTGTGAAATTAAATCCTACCTTCCAGGAAAAACATTGATTTTCCATCACTGCTAAGAAAGCTTCTTCAACAGAGAGGTGAAAAAACTGGAATTTCTATTGACATATCACAATCAAATTAGAGCCTTTGGCTATTTTCTCCATCCCACTGAAGCACCAGGGTGAAATAATACATCTTGATGTATAAAAAATGCTCCTAAAAATATTGTTACTAATTCACTTTGGGAAATTTGATCTGGAAGGGCCTCATGTTACTGTAGAATCTTAGCAAATTATATTTTCCTAGACCCTTGTTTCGGTAAATTCTGAGGTAATTATTTAATAGTACTGCTTCAGAAAGCAGTACTATTAAACAATATGTTTTTCATGGCTAATTAACTGAACAATTATGCTCATATCCAGTCTTAAGATTCATCTGTTCTTCTTGACATAAATATTTTTAAAATTATTCCAAGGTTTCTTTTATGATTTCTTTGTGCAATCTCACCTAGGAATCTTTTTATCACTCCAGGTAGAATTATAATGTATATAATTTTGTGCCAACAGCAAGATGAGTGCTTAAATGAGGAGCTCAGACTTTCTTATGGAAAAAAAGTAGGGTCTTCTGGGAGGTCCCTGGAAACATCTTTTTTGTTGATTTAATTGATATCCAAGTATATTGATATCAATGATATACAGTATTCCTTTGACCATGAATTTAAAGTACATGAGTCTCAAAAACTGTCCCTGCCAGGAAGAGTTGTATGCACACCTTGTTACAAATCACTAAGTTATTTAAAGACTTACTTGACATTGGAATCAAATAAATTGATGACAAGAGCTCAAATAAACTTAAATAGTAGGTGCCAAAGTCACTCATGAGCCAGCTCAACTTTNATATCAAGAAGTCAAAATGAATGCATGGAGTAGAAAGACAAATTTCTTTTTAGACTTTGGGGGTTTTTTGGTGGTTTTGTTTGTTTGTTTGTTTTGGGTTTTTTTGTGGTGGTTTTTTTTTTTTAAATATTGTGATAGTGAGAACAGAAAGAAGGTTGTTTCTTTTTTAAAAAATAACTTTGCATTTGCCCTTGGGGATTTGTTTCAGCTACCCTCCTGAAAGGACACAGGGAGATAATGGCTTAGTAATTTCTCTTTGTGGCACTGCTAAAAAGTGGAAAATATCCCAGGTTTTCCCAAACTGCCTCATCCCTTTGTACCCTTTGTGTTCAGGGGCATGCCCTGAGCAATGGGGATTGACTGCAGCACAGACCCATGAACTAGGCTGAGGTCACTGGCACTGCCTCTCTCCTCATGCTGGAAAAAGAAGGGAAGAAACTCAACAAGGAAGCAGGCAAGGCTTCCTTCCTTCCTTCCTTNTACTAATTCACTTTGGGAAATTTGATCTGGAAGGGCCTCATGTTACTGTAGAATCTTAGCAAATTATATTTTCCTAGACCCTTGTTTCGGTAAATTCTGAGGTAATTATTTAATAGTACTGCTTCAGAAAGCAGTACTATTAAACAATATGTTTTTCATGGCTAATTAACTGAACAATTATGCTCATATCCAGTCTCAAGATTCATCTGTTCTTCTTGACATAAATATTTTTTTTAATTATTCCAAGGTTTCTTTTATGATTTCTTTGTGCAATCTCACCTAGGAACCTTTTTATCACTCCAGGTAGAATTATAATGTATATAATTTTGTGCCAACAGCAAGATGAGTGCTTAAATGAGGAGCTCAGCCTTTCTCATGGAAAAAAGTAGGGTCTTCTGGGCAGTCCCTGGAAACATCTTTTTTGTTGATTTAATTGATATCCAAGTATATTGATATCAATGATATACAGTATTCCTTTGACCATGAATTTAAAGTACATGAGTCTCAAAAACTGTCCCTGCCAGGAAGAGTTGTATGCACACCTTGTTATAAATCACTAAGTTATTTAAAGACTTACTTGACATTGGAATCAAATAAATTGATGACAAGAGCTCAAATAAACTTAAATAGTAGGTGCCAAAGTCACTCATGAGCCAGCTCAACTTTACATGAAATTCACAGGAACCACAAAGGGAACAACACATGTAACCTCTGAAGCATCTACAATGCAATGAAAAAATAAAAAAAAAACCTGCATTTAAAAAAACAAACAAACAAACAAACAAAAAAATAACACAGATCTGAATTTTCTAAATCCTTAGAGTGCTCCCTACTACAGCAGCGAGCTGACACTTGCATTTTTTTGCCTTGTTTGTATTTAACAAATGAAGTTCTTTATGTCTCAATCAATCCAGAAGATAAGGAAGCTTGTTTGTTTGGTTTTTTTGGTTTTTTTTTTTTGGCAAGTGCACAAAAGCATATACTGTGAGTCTAGCAAGCTGAGCTGATCCCTCATTCTGGGCAGATGCCTGTTATGTGAAAGCACGAGGCAAAAATGCAGAACAGAGTTTGGGAAGCAACCTGGGCTGTGCAGCTACTGACTGATTCCTGAGGAGCTGCAATAGGTTAACAGGACCCCATGTGAGTAAATGTCTCATTACTGAGCTGAGTTTTACATTTCAGCACCTGGTCCAGAATCCTTAGTGAGTATAAATCAGCGCAAACTGGCTGTGGATGTGGCACATTAATTTTCAGATTCCACGTTCTTTGGTGAACAATAATCTTTTCTTCCTTCCCATTCTTGAAAATAAGAAGGCATTTTTGTAGAAGATTGACATTTCACTTCCAGTCTGTGCAGAGAAATGTATCTAGTGCTTGATCTTGCATTCATGTATCATTTTCCTTTCCACCTGCTGTCCTTGTTGAACAAGAACTTACAGGTTCAAGCCCTTTGGGCGTGGGTGTCATGATTAGCAACACGGATGTTAAAGCTTAGGTACTGTGACAGTTGTACCATGTCCTAGCATTTGCTTGAGTAGTAAATTGAAATACCTTAAGGAATAAATACTAACCTCATACAACAGACTGTGATCCCAAATCAAATTCTGGAACTGAATTATCCTTAAAAATTGTTTCAAAACTTTCTTCTTCTTCATGTACCTGTCAAGACCAAAATAAGTCCTCAGTTCTTACTAAATTTTTCCTTGCTGTTAAAAGCACAATGAATTTTTATCACACCCAGTTTCTTTTGAGGGAGAAAGGAAAATGGCAAAAGTCAGATTTTAAACTGCTTATTTGGCTTCTGATACAAAGAAGTTTACAGTCCCTCCTGGTCTACAAGAGAGGAAGCCCACAGAGCACAATATGTAGAAGCATACTGGTATCTGTTTATTTAGGTTGCTCCTCAGTGAGTTTGCCAATGTGATATGTAATTTTTAGAACCAAGGTAGGTGGAAAAGCGACCTGAGAGTCGTAGAATCTGGATTTAAGGAAGGACTGCATTAGTAAAATAACAGCATTATGATCCACCAGGCAGCTAGTTGACTTTTATATGGATTCCAAGAAAATTCAGATTTCTGGACTAATTTTTGTGTATATATACAGAAATAGGAAAAAATAAAGTCACGAAAATCCTCTAAAGGGTCCACTCGCTCTGTGCTCTCATATATTTAAAGCTTATTTATATATCATGTTGTTCAGGTCTGTGAAATGCTGAGTTTTGAATGTCTTCAAGGAGAGTCTCCACAACCCTTCTGGAGAGTCTGTTCTATTGATAACTGATCCCCTTGAAAAGGGTTTTTTACTTGAGTCTCTTGGAAATTCTCCTTTTACATCTTTGACTCTTGTTTTTTGTCCTTTCACTGTATGGTTCTGAGGAAAGTCTGACTCAATTAGTGGTTGCAGAGAACTGTTAAATGCCTTTATAGGAAGCTTTTCCATCCTAAACCAATTCAACATCTCCTGGTGCCCATTTTGCTCCAAACCCTACTCATATTTAGAGCTTCTTGCTCTAAATATGCATATCCAGTTTGCTATCATGTCTCCTCTACTGGTAACTCTTAAATTCAGACACTTCCCTTTGCATCCCAATAGCAAGTTCCTGCATTTGGTGCTGCTGAGCTCCATGAGTTTTGTCATCTCATCTCTCAAGCTTGTTGAGAGCCTCTGAACAGTGGCCCTGCCCCTCAGGTGAGTGACAACTTCTCCCATCTTGGCATCAACCCCAGATTTGCTGTGAGTATCTTCCCTCTGTCTGTACAGCTTATTAATGGACAGGTCAAAATCTCCAGCTCAGAGACAACTGAGATTCTACCAGAATCACAGAATCAATCAATCAGGTTGGAAAAAAATTCTGGTATTCTTGAGTCCAGCCTTTGACTGATCACCACTTTATCAACAAGAACATGGCACTAAGTGTGACATTCAGTCTTTTCTTGAACACTTCAAGGGTTGGTGACTCCACCACCTCCTTGGGCAGCCCATTCCAATGTTTAAAAACCCAATGTTTACCACCTAACTAAAACAGGATCCAGAACCAGGATACATCACCTCTAAGGAGTCTGTTCAGAAAAGTGTAAAGAAAGGTTTGTTCAGCTGCTGAGAAAGTACAGCAACATTTGCTGTCTATTTTGAAGCGCAAAAGCAGAACAACCTCTTTTTAGAAGTTACACTTAAAACAAGCCCTTGTGCCTGAATAATTTCAAACACACAGTTTTTCTTCATTGGAAGATCTTTTCTAGTAAGGAGACCATTTAAGGTCAAGGAAGAGGTTAAATTCCTGATTAATTTACCTGACTTTGTGGAAAATAACTTGGGATTGATCAGGTCAGAGAATGGAGAGAAAAAAGTGAGAAAGAACATCATCCTGGGTAGTACTCTGGGGGAAAAGTGGTGTGGGTTCCTAGGACTGCTCTTATATTTTGCATTAGAAATGAAGCTTCATGTTTTGTCCTTGATTCCAGAAAGGACAATTTGCATTCCTCACTCTCTCTGCTTCCAGCTATTCTTTCATGTCTCAGCATCAGTCACAAGTAAATCACAGATGCCATGTGTTGAGCTTTTCTTTCTGTTGCCACTTGATTAACAAGCATCAGTGTCTGACATTGGAAAGAAGAAGCCGAAGTGAATTTTTACACAGGGATGTTGAAAAAACAAACTCTGTGAGATAAACAGTCCAAATAGTCTCCTACTGATATACCTTGAACATCTTTATATATCCTACTGGGGACACTCCAAGAATCTGGAGTGCCTGCAGTGGGATAGATTTTGCGTGCCAAAACCTAGAATCAATCAGTTAACAAAATAATTAGTTACAGATAAATAAAATAATAGGAAGCAAAAAAATAAAGGAATCATGGGGAATTAAACTTGACACTTGTCACCCATATGAAATTAAAAACTTGAGAATAGATGGGAAGGCTGTCTCAGGAGTAAATATTTCATGGGGAATGATTGGTAACAGTCGAAGGTAGATGGCTGCTCAAATTCAGTTAGACAGACATACTTTATTTTGTTTTATGGAAAGTCCAGCATCTAAATCACATTTAGAAATGTGGCTGTCATCAAATGCCAATACCAAATAGCAGAGGAGTGACATGAGCTTTTACTCACTCCTTAATTATTAATAGCCTTGTTTTGTAGAAATCAGACTTTAGGAAAAGCTGTCAGTTAATGTGCAGAAGAAATTCAGTGGCAATTCACCTCCCTATCAGGCACTGGTTCCAAATTTACACCACAGCTTGGGTTAGAGTTTCTCTGGAGCCAGAAAACTGTTGCAAAGCAGAAGAATTGTTGCTGCTTAGGATGGGATCTTGCCTCCTGGTGCAGCTGAGACTCCTACAATCCTGAAATTCTATGAAAGATTGCAACAGACAAAATTGCTTTCTGGCTACTTACTACAACCAGGTGTGTGTCTCTGCAGTTGTTAGGCAAGAATCTTACCTGATCTCTTTGCCAAAATATTATTAATAATAATAATATAATAATAATTAATATAATTAATATAATATATAATGTAATATTATATATTATAATTTTTATATATGTATATTTATTGCCTGCAGCATTGGATCTCAGGTGCTCAGTCCTACCCTCTTGCTGGCCCTGCATCTTGAGACCTCAAAGCATCCAATGCTTGGACATAAAGTCATAGAATCATAGAATCATTTAGGCCTGAAAAGAGCCCCAAGACCGTCAATTCCAACCATTAATTCTCTTAAACAGTAAGATTCTCACTCCAGTTAATGGTTCACAGACCCACCTGCTCACACCACATGCACAGTGTGGGTCCCCCTTAGACACACAGTCTACTCAGAGGCTGCCTCTTGGACCCAGAGACCTCTCACATAGAGACCCACACATGCAGAAGGGTCCCTTGCTGAGCTCTAGGTGCTTTGGACACCTCAGTAGCTGCCTGGTCCCTTGATTAACCAGCTCAAAGGCTGAGCCTCTCTTGAATCCAGACAATCTCTGTGTCAGCGCCCTTCTCTCCCACATCAGTGATCCCAAATCCCAGCACTGACCTCCCCTTGTCTGTGAGGACACATGGATAACAGCTCCACTGTTCCACTGGGTGAGGCTTGGAGCAGTCCTGGAAGAAAGTGGGACTCTTGTCTAAGGCTGATGCTCCCCAGCCTGCCTTTATGTCTCTGGACTCCTCTGTGGAGGGGAGACTTTAACATGTGATCTGTTGCTGATCACTGTAAATAGTCTTTCTGTTACTTCTGGGTAAATTCTGAATACTGCCAGCAGTAGGGAAACCCTGAACCTGCCTGATCCTCTCCTTCAATGATTTTTTTTCTCTCCTTTTTTTCTACTTGCTTCTTAAAATTTCTTTTTAAAAAGATGACTGTTTTATTTAGTATTCTGCTGTAATCCCCTGATCAGAAAAAAAATTGAAAAAAGTGATATATGAAAAAACCCACAAAACACAAAGCCACCAGCCCAGCTAAAAGCTTTTTAAACATCCTGATCCTAGCAAGAGTTTATTAGTTTCTATAGTGCATAGTAAAATTGTGTGCATATCTATTTATTCTTATCAGTGAAGTTTACAAGCAAGTATCATCAGCAGGAAGAACAATTGCTACTCCTCTGTTCCTCTCATTCCCCACTTTTGTAAGTTATTCCTGCTTTGTCTTCAGCAAAATAACATTAGACTTTAATAGCAATGTTATCAAAACTGTCAGACATTCTCAGCTAATTCATAACTAATAACCAAGGTGCTTTATGTGCTCTGTACTACCATCAAATACACTGGGGGAGAGGGAAAACAGGGAAATTAGTTCCAATAAGTAAAAGGAATGGGTTATTGAGAGGGCAGCTTCTTCCCAGAAAGAGTAAATATTACTCTGTGAAATAAATTTTAAAAACTATTTAGTTGTTTCTCTCCCTTTATTATTTTTCCTTACAAAATCACTCACCAGCTAAACAAATGAAGGATGTTGCTAAACTGAAATCCTTACTCAATGCTTGACACATTTCAGAGCTTTAATGTGTGAGGGGATTTTTCTCACTTTTCCCTTCTGAAACAAACATTCTCCTTTCTGTTTTGCTGGAAGGAGTAACAAATATTTAAATTAGCCACACAATTCAGCAACATTAATTTTAATCCCTCATATCTTTTGTAACTGGCTCCTTCTCCACGGTGTCACAGTCAAGGTGCTCACTTCTCCTGACCAATCTCTATATTCCATAAAGACCAAATTAACAGTTTCTCCCCTAAAAGGGGGGAGAAATAGGGAACCAAAATGGCTTCAATAAATTATTTATTCAATAAATATCAAGGAAGCCCAAATGGTTTCAGGTTTGGGGTACACAGATATCACAAAGGTGGAAACATGAGTTATGTACATTTCCAAGAGTAAAAATATAACAAACTTTTAAAAGCAGTCAAAATCAATTAAAAAAACAGTGTGTCCCAGACTGGCACCAAAGAAGGAGATTTATCTGACACTGAGACCCAGCAGAAAGCTGATGCCTTTGAAATAAGACCAGATATCTGACTGCAACAATTTTTCTGCCTTGTACCAACCCTGCCACAGGAGGGATACTCCCAGGAACATTACTAAATTGTGAACAGCAGCTTGTAGAGAATCTTCATTAACCAATGAGTGCAACTACTGTCTAAACTGTACTTGTGTAAGCACCCAGTGTGACACCCTTCCCTTTACACTGGCATATCCACTGGGATAGAACTTAGGATGCAGACTGTCCCTTTCCCATGTCCATTTCATTTGCTGTTCTTTCTCAGGTTGACTTCATAATTCTCATTTCCAGAGCTCTCTGTATTGAATTCTGCAACCTGGTTTTAGGGCGTGTTTGTGGCCGGATATTAACATCCTATTATTAGCTGTTACTGCAGAAAAATGAGTTGGGGACTTAGGGTTTGGTTAATCTTGCACAATGTGCCCAGCCATACTAAATATCTCAGCTGCTTTTACAGTCAGTGGAGAGAAGCATTTCCTCCTTGGTGCAATACAGCTTCAACAAAAGCATTTGGTTAAAAATAGGGCAGAGAAATCACTCACTGAGGAACTTAATATCCCTGCTGAAGAGAATAGTGGAAAAGGATGATAAGCTTAGCTGTAAATGCCTTATTTAACATGAAGTTAGTTGAAGCCCACCTCCATCTTCTGGTCAAAAGAAACTGTTCCTTTCTTCTGTAGTAGCCTCTGGCTCAAAGCACAGGCCTGTAGACAGGCAGAGCTGAGCTGGCTCAAACTCTGGCACCACTAAATCCACAGTTACTGCTTTGTCTCTCCTGATATTTGGAATAGGTTAGTCCAGGTGGAGGTCATTTCTCTTTTCATATCTCAGTGTTAGGAAGGAAGCTTTGGAATGATGTGAATCCCTGCTGGAATGCAGCATAAATATCAGAAAGTGGCAGAAAAATGACCTACCCTCTCATCCTTATGTGAAGAGACAAGTACACAAAATCTGCCACAATTAATCATCTGCTTCCTAACCAGCTTTGGTCAACCTGAGAAGCCTAAGGCTGTTGTTGCCCTAATTCTTTACAAGAAGCAGATCTATATTCCTATTTACATGAAAACTGGTCCTTGAAATCACTGTACTTTTTGTGTGGATGAGAAAAGGGAGCCAGTCTGATGATTCAGTGACCCAGTCCCAAATGGCAGGGCAAATCATCTTTCATGGAAAATCCTGTGAGCTGTCTTTCATTTCTCCCTGGAAAATTTAAATTATTTTTCTTTAAATTTAAAATGAAAATTTTCCCATAAGGTCTTTACTAACTTTAGAAAAAAAAAAAAAAAAAACACCCCCCCCCAAAAAAAAAACTAAAAAACAAACAAAACAAACAAACAAAAAACCACCAAACAACATTTTCAGTGTTTTATTCTTTCCCCAACATTCCCACAGACTG
Organism: Rhadina sibilatrix; assembly: GCA_013400275.1. Taxonomy (NCBI): domain Eukaryota; kingdom Metazoa; phylum Chordata; class Aves; order Passeriformes; family Phylloscopidae; genus Rhadina; species Rhadina sibilatrix. Next base: position 37,211 of record VWYO01016615.1, read on the forward strand.
CTATTGCCAAAATACTTGTATAGGTGTCACAGTTTTCAATCCTTGATGAATATATACTAGTGTGATAAAAACCTGAATTGAGTTGTTCATTGTCTGCTGTTAGGTGACCATGCAGGCCCTTATTCTTGTCGACCATAATTTAGTTCACAGACTGTGTCACTCAGTCCTTGAGCCAGTCTGCAGCTGCTGCTTCATCTGAGGTGCCTCTCCTGCCCAAGAGAGTTCTGCAGTTGCTAAAGGACAGACTTTTCTTACCTTGACACATCACTGCTGCCCCTTTCTGGAGGAGTTCTAAAGCACCATTGCATCCAATCAGGGATCAAATTATTGTTTCCTGGGCTCATTCTGTTAGGCAGCTTGTTTCTTGTGTCATGTTCTGACCGCCTTGTGTGACTGTTGGGGTGTCCTGTGCAGAGCCAGGGGCTGGGCTCTGTGATCCTTGTGGGTCCCTTGCAACTCAGGTTATTCTATGATTCCACTCCACTCTTCTGCCTCCTCCAGGTTGTTCTGTTGGAAATAAATGAGCATTTGTCCTTAAAATAAGCACAGAACCTTACAGCATCTCATCCCTGGTCACTTGCTCCAGGGACTGAGGCAGCTCCAGGTGGGATATTTTCCTGCAAGTTTGAAGGGTGTCCTGATCCCACCTGGCATTGTTCAATGGCCCTGCACTTCACCTTTGTTTTGCCTTGATTCCATGATCATTTCATAAACATTACCAAGTTTCAAAGGAGGCATCAACTTGCTCTGTATTTCACTGTGGGCTCAAATTTCTCTTATTATCCACACTTCATGCACATTGGCTCTGTCCCTGCATCCCTGATGTCAGGATTTTCAGTACAGCCAATTTTTTTTTTTTTTTCCAAATGGATCCTTGTGAATAATGTCTCCTAAAACACCAAGATAAGAGGCTTTGTGCACTTACAAAAGGGAAATGCCACCACTGAATTACCAGTGCTTCCACAAGTAGGCAATATGCAACACTAACTTCATTCTTTGCAAGGAACATTATTAAACTGCAGCTCAGCCATCTCCTTGTGTGGAAGAATAAATGCAGGCAAGCACACACACACAGAGATTGTGTCCCAGGAATGCTCTAGGGCTCCCAGAGCATATTAAGACTAAATGCTAAAAGGTGTAGGATCAGAAGTCAGCCCCAAAGAGGAGTAATTCTAAAATCGTGGAAGTAAGTGAGCTGGTTTTTGCTGTTTAGTCTGGGGTAGAAAGGTCTCTTCCTACTGTGGTCCCTAAAGATATTACTGCTCTATAAAAATCACCATGAGTTTGCACACCACTTTTACTGATAAGCTCATTTTTTATCTGAGGATGGGTGCATTTTAAATGTCTTGATTTGTGCTTAATTCAAAAATTCAGAGAAATTTATAGGAAACTTTCAAAGTTTGCATTCATAGCAATTAACATCTGCATTATTAGATTAGTCAAAAACTGAGACAGGCATAACAATATTATTTCCTTGTAACAATATGACAATTGAATTACTGCTATGACATATTTTGTCATCCCACTGCTAGAATGAGAAACATATAATCATTGTTCTCTCTATTTCTTCATAAGAATTTCATCAGTAATTCTCTAGAGAGTGGAAAAAGCTCACCAATCTAGGTTGTACTTCTGGGAAATTTCACTGATTTTAAAATACCTTTTTCTCAGATTCCATGTGTGCTTCATTCAGAGTATGGTAACTTTTCTTGCTAGTTTCATTTCTGAAAACAAATGAACGATAATTTTTGATTTTTCTTAATGAACTAATTGATTTTAGGCAATTTGATGGAGATACTAAAATAACTAATCAGCTAACTGTCCAGTATTTCCTATAAACTTTCCCTTAGAATTCTAGAAACACTTTGAATTATATTTCCTGATGTGTTTATCTTACTTTTTTTAAAAAATTCAAATTTCCATGCAAAAAACATTGAAAGACATGACAAGGCAGGTTCCATTTCTTTCAATATATATTTTTTGCCTGGAGCTGTAACTGTTCATGAGGCCCTAAATAAATTTGGTATTTCCTGATTTACTTAAGCAGATGTCCTCTGCTTCTCTCTTTTCAGCTCAGTCTTTGTATTACTACCATGAAACACACCAATAATCCATGTAAGTATCACTTTTAAAGAACTGCTTAAATCCACTGAACAATTTGCCTGCTTAAAATTAATCAAATGCTTATGCATTCTTCTGGCCTGAGAATATTCTGCTTAATACAAGCAAGATCAAATCATTTGTGGAGCCACAGCCAGTCTTTTTTTGTGTGGTGCTATCCAAATTTAATGATTCTCTGGTTCCCTGTACTTCAAACAAAAGCAGGTAATGATCAAACTCTTTCCACTGCTACAAAAGCAGCACAACTCTTTTCCCTGACCTTACTCAGGATTGAATTATCTCTTCAAATACCTTAGTCCAAGGAACATGTAGCTGATGTAATGAGTTTAATACTTCCTGGATTACAGACTGAACATCACAAACCTAATTAAAGTGAGAAGGATCTGAAGGATTGCATTCATTTTTAGAAATATCTTCAGTCTAAAATTCTGGAACTCTGAGATGTGATACTCTTGGGATACAATTAAACATTCGCCTCAATATGTCACTCAGAGGAGCATATATTCATGATTTCTAATATTAACGTGTGTATAATTTCTTATAATAGCATAGATTTACAATTTCCCTAACACAGTGGTGCTAATTTCAATTCCTTAACCAAAGACACTGATATACCAATATCTATCTATTTTATATATACATAAAATATCTATATACAGGTTTATAATATGTATACATAAATATGAAAAGAACTTCTTATCAGGTCAACTTTAAGGCAATTGATTTGACAACACCGGAGAAAAAAACTTAATATTATTTTAATAATGGCAGATAGTATCAGATGAACACTTCTTGTATTTAAAAAGATTTAAAAAAAATATTTTCCAAACAAAAAATGAAAAGTATTTGTTATGGTGCCATAAAGGCAAATATTAATCAAGGTACAAAAGGTGGAATGCAGATAATAAGTGATACACAAAGAGGTAGTGGAGCTCAGTGAGCTGTGCTGAAACATTATTGAATATAAACCCCCCTAATATCACTGTTCAAAACCAAACATTATGTTCTCTGAAAATGTAAAAAGGAAGGCAAACAGGATGGAGAAAAATATAAAAATAACATTTCTTTTATCAAAATAAAACTTTTAAATATGATAAATAAGAGAACATTCCAGAACATCTTTACTCTGAAGCTGCTCAAAAGTTATAGCATAAAAAAAAAAAGACACTATCTCTATTTACTATATAATTTGATAAGATTTAGGAAGGATTTTTTATGAAAAAGATTTTTTATAATGGGTGAAGGCTTTTTGCCATGAAAATGTTTATAAATATAATTATTTGGATGAACTCAACTTGAAACTGCAGAATGCTAATTAGAAATGTGACTGTTCTGCAATTTACTTCCTAGTGGAATGAAATGGTTGATACTTGCAGTGACACTTCTTATGTACAACAATGCCTTTTTTTTTTTTGCCTTTTTTTTTTTTTAATACAGCAATATTTTTTATATTCTCTCCAGGCAGAAATTATAATTGTAGCACAGAAAATAATTGGTACATTACTCACGTTAGCCCTTTGTTACTGCTTTTCCTTCTCTCTTAAACGTCACTGTTTAGCTAGGTCACTTTTGAAACCAAAACAAAATAGAAAAAAAAAGGAACCATCTGCATTTTAAAAGTCAACTGCTGAGATGGAAACTCATGTATCCCCCTGACAGAGAGGGGACTTACTAGAGCTATAACCAAAATATTATTGAAAATCTTTTCTTTAAATGACAGTGGAATACAAAGAGAGTCATTTTGCTCATTCTCTTTAGGTACAATTACACTGTGTTTACATTTAAACCACCATTTCTCCTTGGCTTTCAAAAATGCCACTAATTCATAAGGAGTGCTAGGTTGTTTAAATTAGGGTCTTCTAGAGAAACATTGTATGAGGACATAAATAATCCACAGAGAGTTTATATCTGCATGTGCTGGAGACACAGCCCAAATGTTGTGTCATCCTAGATCTGCCACTCATGAGTAAGAAGGGTTAATGATCAATAGCAGATTTGTTTACAAGTGACTTGTGGGAAGATGTGAAACCTACTGCAAAAGAGTTTAGGAAAAGGACCAAAGATGCCTAAAAAGAAGGTCTGAGGTGGATCACGGGGCAAGCCTGTGAAAATAGAAGACAAAAAAGAAAATGGTGCCTGTGTGAGCAGATTTATGGTCAGATCTTTTCTGGCTCAACACTGTGCCTTATCAAATCAGTCTAACCTGTATTTTCATTATATTTTAAATGCAACTGTCCTTCATGGACATATATTTTCTGTTTTGAGTGTGTTTGTAAGAAATCCACGCAGAATTCAAATAGGACCAGCCAAGAAGAGGAGATCTGGAGGACAGCAGCTGCAGGATATCAGCTTTTGAGCTGAGGACTGGGCAGAGTGCTGGAGACTCCTTGATGGATGCACATTCCAAATAACAGCTTTCAGACCTGATTGACAAAGGGTTTGAGAAGCAGAATTTAGCTGTCCTTGCTGATGCTCCTGCAAGTTTGTGATTAGATAGGTGTAAATAAAGGCACTATTCTCTGTCTTGGTGTGGGTGTAAATATGATCAGCCTCGACCCTGACTGCCTCTGAAACCACATGGAAAGGCAGAGAAAGGGATGTGGTGAAGCAAAGGTTTCTCAGTTCAGTCTCAGTCCCTGGAAACAATATGGAGTAAATCCCCACCCCTCCAGGATCATGTCCAGAGACAAAAAGAACAGGATGCCTGGTAATTGCAAGTGGGTTTGGCAAGAATTACATGTTTAGGCTGGAGAAGGGAAGGCTCAAGGAGCATCTAATGACTGTTTACTCTGAGCTAATGGGGGGTTACAGGGGAGCTGAAGGCAGGTGGTGCTCAGAGGATGATGTCAAAACATGAACAAAGGTTGCCCAGAAGAGAGGCTTTCAAGAATATTTGGAATATTCTTTGTGACCTTCAACACTCAATTTTTTAAGGCTCTATAGCAACTTGACCTTATCTTGGAACTGATCTTGGAGCAAGGATTGAATCAGAATTCCAAGAAGTGTCCTCACATCTGCATTTTTGATGGATGAGAAGTGCATGTTTTGGTGTCCCTGGCCATGGCAGGGGTGTTGGAATGAGATGTTCTTTAATGTCCCTTCCAACCAGCCAGAACCATAACTGTACAGGACCAGGCACTAAAGAAAAATGCAGGAAGCTTGTTGTGGCCCTCATGTTTCACCTACCTTGTATATGAAGTCTCACCCAAGTTTCTGGAGTTTCAACCCTTTTAACAAATGAAAAGGCAACACAAAATCTCTCCCTTAATTTCTACTATAATTACATTAACTAACCTCACCTTGGAGGAACTTTGTGTCCAAGCATACTGAATCATACAGCCTAAAATAATTTTTATGTTATTTCATAGGTCAAATCTAAACTATATTTGTAGCAGAAAACAAATATTATCTGCCCACTGTTTACCTCTCATTTTGGGAGATAATAAGCACTTGTTAACTATTTGGCATGTCCTGAAATTACTAATGTTGTCATTATTCTATGGATATCTCAGTGCCAAAATCAGGCTCACCCAGAAGTGATATGGGAGCAGCTGTGCAAAGCCTGCTACAGCTAACCCACTGAATACCCCAGTATATCCCATTTGCAAAGGAAACACTCTCTTGATTGCACAAGGTAGTGCCAAAGTCCATGACAAGCATCATCTTTCTAAAAAGCTTTTAAACTTAAAGAAATCTCATGAGGAAAAATTGTTTATTAGAATAAGCAGATTTTTTTTTTTTTTTACAATTCCACACAGTCTTTCTGTATTTTTTATTCCCCAAAGGCTGCTACCACATACCAATCAAACCAAATGATTGAAAAAAGTGCATCAATTTTATCAGCAACTATGACTTGATGAGGTAAGACAGGAGAATGTACACAGGGAAGGCATCTGTGTATTTAGTCTTACCATGATTCTTCCAAGGACAAGGACATTTAGATCCAGGATATGACACAATTACTGCAAAGACAATGTACTGAACTTCTACACTAAAAAAACAAGTTTCATTTAAGCAAGATTAATGAGATCTTAGTTGTAACTTTGTGGGAGTTTGGATCCTTGGAGGATTTCCCACATCCCTCTGCTGCTCAGGTCCTTTGTTTATTACTGATGCTTTTGGTTCAGTTTTTTGTTTGGTTGGGATGGTTTGCTTTTTGTTTTGTTTTGGTGTTTTGTTTTTTTTTTTGTTTTTGGTGTGTTTTGTTTTGTTTTGGTGTTTTGTTTTTTTTTTTGTTTTTGGTGTGTTTTGTTTTGTTTTGGTGTTTTGTTTTTTTTTTTGTTTTTGGTGTGTTTTGTTTTGTTTTGGTGTTTTGTTTTTTTTTTTGTTTTTGGTGTGTTTTGTTTTGTTTTGGTTTTGTTTCTTTGCCTTCTGTACTCATAAGGCACTTTTTACAGTCTTACAGGTGTTATGCAAAGCAACTTTCTTCTATCAAGATCCTTTATCACATGTGCCACGGATGCTTGACTCTCACGTCACATATCCTTTCACTTCTGACTTCCAAACTGTTCCAATCTGTGTTGTCACTGAGTTAGGTTAAATACAGGTAACACATTCTGTGTTACAAGGTCAGTGTTTTCTCAGTTCCTTTCCTGGCAATGCTCTGCTCAGTTTGTTTTGGGGCTGACAGCACTGTTTGTGTACTCATTGCACTTTCTGTTGAGGAAGAATGTAGGAATTTCTGTCTTCAGGCTGGACTACAGATTTGAATGAAGAACACAAATTATCTAGAGATTTTAAATCTGTAAATTTCTGATTCTGGCATCTTCTGATCTCAAGTAGAGGATATGCTCCTGACAACATCTAAGATGCCCCTTGAAAGACTGGGCTTTCAGGAGACTATAATAGGAGAGTATATTGCTGCTAGAACCCATTCAGGACTTATGTGCACTTAGGAAGAAGGTTCTATATGGCAGTTACTTCTTGAAACCCTGAAAATCCAAATGAACTAAACAAAGTCAGTTGAGCAGAGACATACATTATTCTGCATGGCACAGAGCTGAAACACGCATATTTTCTTTCACAGACCCCTCATGCCCACAGAACCTTCACAGACTTCCAGAAGAGATACACATAAAAAGTTTGGCAAGATTAGGCCATGAAGGCACAGCTTTTCAGAGGTATTGCTTCTGTCAAAGAAACAAACAGAGAGGTTTAGAAGGACAAGCAACAGGGGAAAGAACTACATTTTTTTTTTTCCCATCCACACCAACCTTTCTTTCTGAAATAAATTGGAATACACCTTGAAATCTTGAAAGGATTTTACTCATTTTTTGATATGAAAAAAATTGAAGCTTCATGCAATACATGACAAAGGGAGAGGAAGGTGGAAGGATATAAAGGATATTAAAAATAATCATCTGTTGTTATGTTAAACTTAGGAGTAAAGTATTTTTACACTGTGCTACAGCCATTACAGAAATTCACCAAATGTGAACACGTTCCCAAAAACTTTCCAGTGAGATAATAAATGCCACATATTACATGCATCACGGGAACTGAGCAGAGAAGAGATTTGGGACCCAGTGAAGGGAATTATGAAATTACATCTATTAAAAATTTATGGGAAGATATTTCTTGAGACACAATGGGTGAAAGCAGTATAAATTTGAAATTTGTGTGAGAAAATAAACTACTTAATGACAAAAGACCTAAACAGAGCAATTGTAGTCTTGGGAAACTGAATCTTCATCTTGATCCAGTCAGTTATTGCTATTTGTCTGGAGACTTTGACTCAGTCTTTCTGTGTGTCCAATCACATGAAAAAACTGCTTTTTCCACTGCTTCTTGGTTGCTTCTTTCTAGGAGTGATGACATCAATAATAACTATAAATTTGATTCAGCAATATTAGGGTATCCTTTTTTTCACTGAACATAGCCAGTGTGCTGCTGCACGTGCTGGAGATGCTATGCACCCATTGAGCATAACCAATGGATGTGTTGCTATTTTTCAGTTATCACCTTTCTTTGAATCATCAGATGCTGTTAAATAAAGCAATATCTGTTATATTTGCAGCATGCCCTGAAACAGAAGGATATAGCAGAATCCAAGTAGTGGAAATGGAAAGGTTGTTTATGCATCAGAAGCATTTTGAAGCATAAAAGTAAATATCAATAAATAATGGAAATTGTTTTAATTATTTTTCAGAATTTCCAATGTAATTCAAGATGTCTCCAGTGTTACAAACTTGGGTTTTGAGCATGCAAGCCTTAAACAAGAAGTTACACTTCCTCTCAGTTTTAATAATGTAAAAAGAAGTGTTAATCCTCTCTTAAAATATTTACCATTTTTTCCTAACACATAGATATTGTCTTCAGGATATGATGATCAAAGCATCCATTTTTAAATTTCATTATTAACTCAGACTAAGTACAGACTGAGTTTCTCTGGGTTTGGGATTTTTTTAGCAGCAGAAATTTCAATGAATTATGTTTTCTCATGCCAGCTGTAGTAATATGATGTAATTTTATGGTCAAGGGCTTGCAAAAATAGATATAATTGTCACTGTTACAATGTAGTGGGGTGAAACAGGAACCAGAGTTGAGTTATACATCCTAATGGGTTCATCAGAATACCTCTGGACATTGCTTGAGCCAGGATTTCCCCTAATGCCCCTCAGATGTGAACAAAAACATCACATAGATAAAAGATCTCTGTGTTTCTGCTATGGTGATTTGAAAAGTCTTTATAGGAAGTATCTGATAAGCATTCAGTAATGTAACTCTAAGCACTTGAAATAAGAGCCCAGTATCTAGTTTTAGAAAAAAAGTACAAGTGAAGGGATCAGTGTAGTTATTGTTGATCTGCTTTCTTATAAATCACTGAAGGAGCAACATTTTTGTTCTTTATTTTAAATAAACACCATGTCCCATAAGCATAGATAATTTAAATGCAGTCACACTTCCATGAGGCTTTATTATCTTGTTCATACATATGAAAGATTATAGTCTGAAAACCAACTAATTATCTAGCTAAAAATTAATTAAGTATATTCTAAAATAAAAGTATATTGCTCCTATTTCATAAAATGGCTTTTTTAAATAACAAATGGTGTAAAAAGCAAACACTCACAAGAAAAAAAATTGACTGATTAATGAAGAGCATGAAATTATAGGGTCTGAAACTTAAATGGTGTGGTTGCTTCCACAAAAAAAAAAAAAAAAAAAAAAAAAAAATTCAATCTGGCTGAAATGAAAAGAAGCAGGATCTGTCTCTACTTCTGACAACATTCTGTCATGCAAATGAGGAAAAAAAATTTCAGTTTCATTTTTTCTTTTCTTTTTTCTCCTTGCCCATGTAGATTGCTACATCTTCTTACATTATCTAGAGAATTAATCTGAGCTGACACCTCTAGATTATACTGTAATACTAAAAGATAATAATGACTTCAGCATTTATCAAGTATTTAGAAATTCAGACAAAAATCTGATTTCCTTTAAAGTACTGACATAACTGAAATGAAGATACTTCTCAGTGACATTGCATGCAAGGACAAGAGACAATGGGCATAAACTGAAATACATGGAATTCCATTTAAGCAGAAGGAAAAAGCAGTTTATAACTGTTAGTTGAGTAAAACACTGAAACAGCCAGCAGAGGGAGGCTATGAAATCTCCATCTTTAGCAACATTCATTCTCCAACTAGATACAAACCTGGCCTACCTGCTTTAGTCTTTTTCCAGAGATGCCTTCACACTGGCTCTCTATTTGTTTTTATCTTAAAATTTCATCTAAATACCCTTTCATTGCTCGTTTATCTGCTATATCTGAGATATCCATCCTGGCTTGAACTGAACACCTTTCAAGGGCTGAGATTGAAACTCCAGCTTGAAACTCATCTTAAGGCTTAACTTTCCAGTTCCCTGTTGGTCAAAGCATGGTGTTAATAATGCCAGAGTTGTAGGTTTCATCCCACTATGAACCACTCACTGAAGAGTTGGACTTGATGATCCTTGTGGGTTCCTTCCAGCTCAGAGTATTCTGTGACCCTGCAGTTCTGTAAATTGAATGATCCTTGATCCAAAAGTTATATGACATCAGTTGTCATTTTTTATGTTGTTTTGTAGGTTATTTAAAGAAGTAGCTTGATACAATAACATAAATTTGGACACAGAAGAGTATACACACACAGAACAGACACCAATTTTTGTAAGGGTGATAAAAGCCTACTACCACAAGAAGGGTATTTTCATTTTTGATCTCCATAGTAAAATAATATTTTTGAACTTAACCAGCAAAATCTGATAGTGATGTCAACTTCCTTTTTACATTTCCTCTAAGTCTGCCCTTACTGAGAGTGGGTGCGCAAACACAACCATGCACAGACTGTTTCTGCTCTTGAGATCCCTTTGTCAAAAAGATGCCCCCTGTAAGGTTTGATGAGGAAAGTGCAGGCTGCAGGCTGTGTTGGGGTTTGTTTGTTTGGTTTTCTTGTGCAGCTTGCTCTTTTCTTTATGAGAGTGAAATATCTTGGGTAGATGGGTTGTTGCTGTGCTAATCACCACCAGCTGTTCGTCACTGTCGCACAGCTACAGGTGCAGCAGCTTTGCTGCTGAGCTCTAGGCCTTCAATCTGCTCTTCCCAAACAGCTCAGCAACAAAAACTACTTTTCTCTCCTTTGTAAGTATTCAGGGAACTCATCTGAAAGGCTTTTTTAGGCAAAATATATTATCCTCTTCAATCTCAGGATTTATTTTTTTTTTTTTAATTAGGAAAAAAGCATAGTAAGTTAAACAATAGTGGTATCTGCATAGGAAATGACAATCACTCTGTGTCCTGTTGGATAAATATGTTCCTTTGCATGTTATTTCTTGTCTCTTAGTAGGGGTCCTGACAAAGGAAATTGAAGCAGTATTGAAAGGACACATTCAATCTCTTTCATCATCCTAAAGGACCATAGCAGGGCAGCAAAATGGTAAATATGAATAAGGAAAGTAAATGTGTAAATCAGCAGATAGATTAATAGAAGACAAAAATAGATGCATACACTACTAGATTAATCCTCCAAGGAATATGATGGTAAAATATTTTGTTACTATTTCTTCTGGCCAACCAATGAATGTAAATATTATTTGTTCTCTGTGTAGGGAAAAGAGAAGCTAATGTCTAGTTTCATCCAAATAATATACAAGGTGTTATTAATGCATGTTTTGGAGTTGGCTTTTCGCATCTAGTAAGCTGATTGCTTTATGTATAATATGAGAAGGTTGTATTGCATGTTCTTTTATTNTATAAATTAATATAAAAACGTGAAACGTCGTTTTTCACGAAGGTATACATACAATCAAATTTGTCATATCTAGCAATTGTGGGTGTGTTGCTGGCAAGTAGCATGCCATTCCAGCTGAGAAAAAGGCATTTATTAATATCTAAACTAGCCACCATCTTGTCATTACAAACTGTCTGCTTCTAAACAGCTTTATTTAGGAAATCTGCATAGGTTTGGATAGTTGTATAGGTGTTATTGGATAAATATGTTTCAAAGTTATCACTTAATGATGTGTCTATTGTCCTGGTTTTTGCTGAGATAATTTTCTTCTTGGTAGCTGGTACAGTTTTGAATTTAGTATGAGAATGTTGATAGCATACTGATGTTTTGGCTGTTGCTCAGTAATGTTTACTCTAAATCAAGGACTTTCAGTCTCGTGCCCTGTCAAAGGAAATGTTCAAGAAGCCATGAGGGAGCATAGCCAGGAAAGGTGACCCAAACTGACTGAAGTCATATTCCACACAGGAGAAATGTCATACCAGTAAATAAACTGGGGGGACTTCTCTGAAATAAGGGAGTTGTCTGGGAGACACCAATTACTGGTCAGGCACCAGCTGGGCTTTAGTCAGTATTTTGCATTACTTGTCTTGAGTTTTACACCTCTTTCTCTCACCTCTATTCATTTCTAGCATTATTATTACATTTTTGTAATTATATTTTTATTTTTGCATTTGATTGCTTCACTATTAGTATCATATTTTATTTTGCTTCAATTATCAAACTGTTTTGAATTCACAAAGTCTACATCTTATTTTGGATTCACCTCCCCATGAGAGGTGCAGAAGAGGTTGTGTGCTACACTTAGCTGCCAGCTGGGGTTTATCTATGACATCTACACAATAAAACCTTTCACAATTAGAATCATGGGATTTGAAGGTTTGGAGGGGGCCTTTGAGATCATCTAGTTCCAAACCTCCCTACTATGGGCAGGGACACCTCCCACTAGACCAAGTTGCTCAAGTTCTTATCCCACCTGGCTTTGAACACTGCTAGGACTGGGAGACCCACAACCTCCCTGGGCAACCTGTTCCAGTGTCCCACCACCCTCAGAGTAAAGAATTTCTTCCTGATATCTAAACTAAATTTCCCCTCTTTCAGTTTGTACTTATTACTCTGTGTCCTATCACTATACTTTCTGATGAAGTGTCTCCCTCTGGCTTCCCTGTAACATCCCCTTCAAAAACTGGAATATTTTATGTGTTCTCAATGCAACCTTCTCTATTCAACACCAGCAGCACTTATTATGTTTCCAACAATTACATTTCCATCCTGTTTACTTGTTGCTACTAACTATATTCTTTAGCATAAAACCAGGTCTTATTTGTTGTTCTTTTTTCCATAAGAAATAAATTTTTGGGGATTAATAGACGAAATGAGGAGCTAAGCGCTAATTTCTGTGTTTTTTGTATTTTATCTGGCAAGAGGTTAAATTGATGTGTTGAAAATGCCTGCAAAATCACAGCACAGGCAGTACCAGATTCCCTGGAAGCAAGATACTATTTAATGAGCAAAAGGAAGAGCAACTATTTTGCAAGTAATTTAAAAAGACCTTTAATGTCCAATGAGATCTGTTACCCATAACAGTGGAGAAGGAGCGAGCGGAATAACAAGACACACACCAAAAAAACCAAAATTAACCAAGAAAACACAAGATTGTGAATGACAATCATAAAAGGAGCATTTCTGTAGTCCTAAAGTAAAAGGCAATAGGAAATAGGCAATATTCATACCAGAGAGACTGCCTTACTCTTTGTTTTGCATTTTTGGTGGTGATGTTTTACTGTGTTTTGTCTCCTGGACATGCTTTTAAAATGAAGTATCAAACTCTTTATAATTGTTGTGTAATTCACTTAGTTGAATGCCAGACTTTTCTTTCAGAAATCCTGACAACACTAATCAGAATGAGAAGCAGACTAGACCTACCACTAGTCATCATCAACTGCCACTGAAGATAGGATAAAAAAAAAATCCCACAGTACAAATGAAGAGTTTTTTTGGTTTTTTTCTTACTTGCTGAAAACAAAACATAGGCATTGATAGAACAGAGAAGGGAGCCAACACCGAGAAGAAGCCAAAGTATTTTGAGAAATTAATAGTGTGTGGAAAGTCTCATTTTAAGGAAAAAATAACAACAGCAAGAAATTCAGTCTAGGATCTAAAATTCTTTCATCCATCTGTCACTAATTAAAAAGAATGTCAAAGAACATATGGTCTGGAAACTACAGGGAGTTAAAAAACAAAACCAAAGGAACTGCACTAAGAGTGCACTTAACAGTTTTCAGTAAGTGCCTGACAAATCCCCAGAAAGGTAGGTAAAGGACAGGAGGGTGATTTGGAATGGACCACAAAGATTTCAACTACCATTATGAGTTTCTTTCTTTTTCTTATACTGCAGATCTCAGAAGTGTTAAAATCCTTCCCTTGGAAAACGCAATGGAGACAGGCTGAGAGGGAAGCCAGACTCCTGTTAGATTGTGTGTCAATGTTTTTCCATGAGCATCATCCCTTTATAATTGCTTTTGTTGATCATCTCTTCCTCTAAATTTTGCTGACTGCTGTATTAAAAAATCATGATTGACTTTTTCTATGCCTTTACGTTGAGTTCATTATTAAAGAACATAGTTTTCAAGAATTTAAAGCCTCTTACTTTTTCAATAATAATGGTCTCTAATCTCTTAAGATTGAACAGCAAAATGAGAGAAGAGAATGAAATATTTTGTTTTGATAAACAACATTATGTGGAAAGTATTACATTTGGAATTTTAAATGAATATTTTTTATTACAACCACTTATCGTAGACAGAATCTAGTTCAGTAGTCAGTCACATACCACTTTTTCTTTCTTTTGCAGTTTGCATAATGGTGTGTATCCTTTAACAACATAATCATACCTTCCTTATAATTCAATCTTATTGCATTTTGACTTTTATACGAGGAGTATTACAATACTCTCCAATTTATCTTATTTTCTTTTTCCTCCTCAGAGAAATTTTCCACTCCTTATCAGCCCTTCTTCCATGTTCATCCCTATTCCTAGCAATTCTCCTTTCTCTCTGGCAGAAGTTTTTTTGGGGGGAAGGAAACATGGAATAATCAAGTAGTTAGTCTGCAGGACATGCATCTTTATCAAGATTAAAAAAAAAAACAAACAAAAAAAACCAAAACCAAAAACAAAAAAACCCCTCAATACTCAACCCTCAAAACCCACTATTTTTTCGAGCCAAGTCTCTTCATCTGGGAAAGCCCTTTAAATTAAGCTCTCTGTTTTAAAACCAAATAAACAAATGCTTGAAAAACTAAGAGCAATCACCTGATTTGCTTAAAGGAATTTCTTTTTCCTAATAATGCTGAAAAACTACTGTCTTTATAAGCTTTTTGATATAAAAGATCATTGCAGAATCAAAATATTTTTAAATGTTACAAAAATATACCATGTTTGGTACATGAATGCTTCTTCAAAATGTAATTAATGAAATGTGATGAGTTGGCTTTTTACATTTGGCTTTTTACCTTTTTTTTTTTTTTTCAGGAAGGGCTTCCAAAATCTCCAGAAATCTAAGCTGTGAACATTGCATGCAGTTGAGTACATCCATATATAGCAGATCCTTTCATATATGTTCTCATTCATCCATCACTCACAGATTGCTGTAAGCTGAGGAAGTGTATATAATTGGGGAGTGTGAAGGGAAGATGCCAAATACATTTCCTCTGTTCTTATACACTTCTGTAGGCATTTGCTGCTGGTAAAGAACATTTCAATACAGGACAGAACTTTGATTCAACTGAGGTGTGGCTTTCCCCTGCTCATCCTCTCTCTAGAGGGATACCATAGACCTTAAAAATACCAAGTTCACAACTGACTAGTCTTGAATAAGAACATGCAAAAATGCCCACAAGCTTTGTCAACGACATTATCCCTTAAAATTCTCAAAACCTCAAAAATTTACATTTTTGAAAAAGATGCTTTCTGGTTTTTTGTCTTTTACTCTGCCTGTACCTCCCTGGAGCCCCTCAGGATCTTCACCATCCATATAACAAGAGACCTTCACATGCTTTCCCATCTATCTGGGTTAATATGAAAAAAAAAAAAAAAAAAAAAAAAAAAAAAAAAAAAGGGAGGGGAAAGGAAAACAGTTTTATTTAATGTCTCTAGTTTAGTATCTGCATTTCCATTGACTGGTTCTGCCTGCACAGTGCCTGAAAGTTGTGCTGCAGAGCACACTGGGCCAGAGAGATCAGCTTAGCAGGAAGATGGGTCAACAAAGGTGGCCAGATCACACACAGATCATAGTGTGGAACACAGAAATTTACTGTCTCTGGTATAGCACGCTGGTTTTAGTTAGGATGGAGTTAATTGTCTGGGAAGTAGCTATCATGGGGCTGTGCTTTGGATTTGTCCTGAAAACAGTGTTGATAATTCTGGGTTCTTTTTGTCAACAGTGTTTACACAGCATCAAGGGGTTTTTTCCTTTTTTTCACCCCAACCCACCAGGGAGGAGGCTTGGGGATGCACAAGGAGTTGGGAGGGGACACAGCTGGGACAGCTGACCCCAGCTGACCTAAAGGGCATTCCAGACCACATAGGGTCATGCTCAGCATATAAAGCATATAAAAAGCATATATAAAGCTGGGGGAGAAGAAGCAGCAGGGGGAATATTTGGGGTGATTGGGGTGATTTGTTTTCCCAAGTCTCCCTTACATGTAATAAGGCCCTGCTGTCCTGATGGCTGAGCACCTGCCTGCCTATCCAACCAAATTAGTTAATATTTTTTTTTTTTAATATGTATGGCCTTCTCTTTATCTATTAAACTTTCTTTTTCTCAACCCATGAGTTTTCTCACTTTAATATTTTTGACTCTCTCCCCTATGCTACAGGGGGAAAGTGAGTACGTGTCTGCGTGGGGCTGACTTCCCAACAAGGATTAAACCACAGCACGTAGAAATGTACTAGTGCCCCCACTTTGATCCTACAAATGTTTCTTTCATTCCATAGTAAAACCTTGATTTTTTCTGGTGTGCAAACCTTCATTTTTCACTGGCGCAAATTACAGATCCCAACACAGTGATAAGGAAGATCATCCTCTAAAAAACCCACTGTGCAAAATGACCATCTGCTTTAACTTCCCAAGGTAATTTTTGCTTCTTACATTTCACTCTGAAAATTAGAATAGCTTGCATTTGTGCTTTTTTATTCCTTCACCTCAAGGTGAAGGTTTTTTTACAGGCCAAGGATTTTGCTTGCCACTTGCCTGTGAACCCTGCTCATGGTCAAGCACAGGTAACGCCAAATTCATAATCAGAATTTTTTTTTTCTAATAATACATATATTACTTTCTAGAATTCAACAGATTGCTGGAGAGCTTGGTCTTTGCACCTCATCAAAATCCAATTTGATCTTGTATTTGAAAAATTAGTAAGATTCTGAATCATTGCTGAGATTTGTGAAAGTGGGACATTTTGGCTTTTGTGTGATGTGTTCAGCCTTGAAGAACTAAGGTCTGAATTATTTTCTTCCTCAAGTGTACTTCAAAACTGAGCAGTGCCTATGCATCATAGTTTAAGCACCCTGATTATTGAAATAGAACAATCACACATCAGATTACAATGAATTACAATGAAAAACTAATTTTTCTGGCTGGGGTACAGGAAAGTAGGAATTATGCCATTTTTTACTCATTTAAGAATGCTTTTAAGCCCTGCTGTGGTATTTTTAATGTCACAACAGAAAAGGTGGGAAAAAATGGGACAGAATGAACAAAATATGAGAGGAACAGTCCAGGATGTAAATAAAATTCTCTGGATTTATAAACCAATATATATGTGTTGTGCTTTTGTTTGTTTGTTTGTTTTGGGGTGAGGTGTTTTGTTTGTTTTTTTCTGTTTGGTTGGTTTTTCTTTCAAATCTCTATCTCTTCTGGGTTTTATATTGGTCATTAGTACAGTAAATAACTAATTAAACAATTGAATGGGAAAGTTTTCAACCAGATCATTAAGATATACATATAAGAAGCATGAAGAAATCAGTGCTTTCTTTGCTCAGGCATTTTTGACCAGAGAAAGGATTCAAGAGGAAGTGAATGGATGAGGAAAGAGTCAGTGATTTCTAGAGAGAAATCAACCCCAGACACCCTATAAAACTGGGATCCAGGAGGATACATCCAAGGCTGCTGAAAGACATAGACAATGTCCTTGAAAGCCACCCTGCTAACAGGTTGGGGAGATTTGGGAATATTCCTGGTGAATGCAGAAAAGGACCTATCACACACCTTTATCAAAAGGTGACAATTCAGAACACTAAAGGACAATTACACAAGTGCCAGGGAAAATCATGGAATGTATCCTTTTGAAACCACTTTTCTGAAGACATAAAAAAGAAAGTGATCTGTAACAATTAGCATGAATTTATCACAGGTAAATCTTGCATGACCAACTAGATTGCTTCCTGTGATAATTTGGGTGTTTCTGTGGCCAAGGAAAGAGTGGTGGACATCATTTGCTTTGATTTCTGAGAGGTTTCAAACCTCAAACTTTTCTGCTTATTCAAGTGAGCATATCTGGGCAGCCAGATGGATAAAACACAGGTTTAGTGAAAAGGGCTGGGGAGAGGAGTGGCATTTGGGGTCAACTAAGATCAGAAACCACTCATACTATGGTGTTTCCTACATTAAATTTTCTACCTTTTCAATAATTATGCATTTTTCATGCCAATTGTTACCTCCATTTACAAGGATGTTGCCAAAATTCTTTCAGTTGTTGGCAGAAAATCAAAACTATAAAGAGCAGAAAAATGTCTATTTATAATAAGAAGTGTACATCCATCTAGATAATGGACCTTAAACTCTTGCTATTTTACTTCCAGTAAGGAGAATTCTCTCTTCTCTAGATAAAACCAGAGAGTGCCATTGCTGTTGTCATTGTTAGCCACTCTTGAAAGAGTAAAACTGCAATTGTAACTGTGGCATAGCAAAGGGAATATTTTCACTGACAGACCAGGGTCTGTGACAATGACAGTGGTCATTGGCAGAAGACACACGATTTGGCAACTGGTTTGTTTGACTGGCTTTGCTGCTTCATTTTCATGGTGTTTACATATCCAATTGCTTTTTGGCAGAAAACTAACAGCATACTGGGATGGACTTCTGGCTGATTTAAAGAGGTATGAAGAGTGAAATCACTAATGGTTCAATCCATCAATTATAAACCTGGCCTTCTTTAACCTAGGTAGCTCTTTATTTTTCATGGTGAAAAAGCTGCTAATCCCTAAAAGGTTATTGTCTCTTCAAGATCTGGTTCTGAAATAGAGATCAGCAGCTCACATACAAATATTTCACAATAATCATAAAGCGAAGTTAATTTCCAGAATCTCTTATCACCATGGCAACACACTCAGGCAAGAACAAATAAGAAATTGAGGCACCCTGAAAGATTTTTTTTTTCTAAAAAGCAAAAGGTCATTCATGCTCTGACTACAGAAAGGATTTTTGTGGATATTTTCATGGATAGTCTTCAAGTCTACCTTCTCTTCCATGAAATGGCTCTGGAACCAGCATGTACTAGAAAATAAAAGGTAGCCATTCCATTTCAAACATCCCATTAGTATCAGGTTTCAAAATTTTACATGTAAAGCAGAATCTATCTTCTTCTTCCAGAAGCAGACCCACAGAGCTAAGGCCACATTCTTTACAGCAAGAATGCTGAAACTACCCATGTCAAATAGAACCTAGTAATGCTAAAAAACATCCTTTTCATTTGCCTGGAAAGTGAAAAAACAAAAACCAAACCTAAACCAGAAAGATTTTTGTCATATCTTTGACACTTTCTGTTTTATCTTCTGAGGCTACACTTGTACTTGCAGCTTTGTGGGGCACAACTTGCATCCCAGCTGAGTGGCCTCTCAGTGTGTCTCTGTTTTCTGAAGCGTTGCCAACGAAGTGGTCTTCAAAATTTTTCAGCAATATCATGTGACTCATCTGAACAGGACACCTGCCCAAAGCTACTCATGTGCCCTTGATGAAGAAACTCTCATTTTGTTGTGAGAAATAATGCAGTGTGTGTAAACACACCTGACTTCATTATGATGAGTTAGCTGATAGTAGAATAAGCCTTCACAAGTCTTTGCTTTTTGTTTGTTTGTTTTGGTGTTTTGTTGTTGTTTTTTTTTTTTTTTTTTTTTTTAACATTTGCAGACTACTTTCCATGAGAAATAGATGAAGAATTTTATGGGGATTTTTGTTTTTGTTCTTATTTCTTTCAGTGTGAAATGGTATAGCCTAGTAAATTTTGAAGCCTGGAAATACAAGGGTGTAAGATTCCTGAGTAGTTTCTCTCCTCTTAGGTCACTCTCATTAGTACCTTTTCTACAAAGCAATGGTGTCACAGCAGCTGTGAGGTGGTCAGATAATCTCTGGGCATAAGAAATTTTCAGGTCATTTTTCCATTTCTTTGGAGTGTGGGTTGGAGGGGAAGATTTGAAATTCATGATTTATAGACAGCTGAGCACTACACGTTAATTTATGGCAAGTGACTTTATATATTACAAAACACTTAATGCACATTTCCTGCTAAAAATGGATCATGCACAACTGTAAATTATTGATAAGGTGTTTTCTGTTGTCTGCTACATTTGAACTCCATCTACATCTTGCCAAAAGCCAAATACACCTATTTGAGAGCTAACAAAATAGGAAAAACGTAATGACTGCTGCAGTTGCTACGCAGCTGGGCCTCCACAGATTGCATATACTCAGCAAACTTTCTCAGGGCACTACAGTGGTTTTTTTCTGTGTTAATTGTTCTGAGTAAAATACAGAAAGCAAAATATTCCTTGTGCAAACACAACAAAAGAAAGAATGCATGACAAGCCTATTGCTTTGCTGAAGCACTAAGTACTTCTCTAATTTGTTCTACGTTTTCTTTTCTCTGCCACTTCATGCCTGTCCTTAGTACCTCCATATTTTCCATTGCCTGTGTTCCTCTACCATCCCTTACATGTTTGCTTCATTACAATCTGCTATGAACTCTGCTTCACCACTGTACTCATTATAGGGAAGGCTGGCAAAGAGTGGCCCTTTCATCCTCTCTATGTTACTGCTCTTCCTCAGCCGTGGAGTTTACCTTACAGATTGAGAATGACAATGTGAGCACAGAAAGCACCATGCCCATTCTCAATGCTACATTTACTTCCTCAGTTTTCCTCCAGGAAATGTTTATTCAGCAAAATATTTGGGATTTGATAAGGAATTTTCTTTCTTCCTCTTCAGATTGTGAGCACAGACCAGAGTTTTAGTGTTGAGGAAAAACCAAGAAACAGCTCATAAAAATGCTTTTAGATGTGCTTAGTTCTCTTAAATATGACACTATATAGCACAGCATCAAATATCAGTTAAACTGAATTAAAAGTCAAGCAGCAAGCTAAGTGACTCTGAATTTCCCCTCTCTCCACTCTTTTCTCTTCAGGCAGATTTTCATAATTAGTCATTTCAGATTTGGCAGAAAAGGAAAAACAGAAAAAAATATGTGTCCAAGCACAACGAAATTGTGATAGAATTAATAAAAAAAATCTCATTTTCATAACTATTGTGTTTAAAATGAGGGGGAAAAGCTGCACATGCAGGCAAGCAAAGTAATTAAAAACTGTGGCTCATTAGTCAGGAAGAAAGCATGGAAAAAAGCTCTAAAACAAACACTGAGAAAGTAGACAGGGAACAAGACAATGATTCTTGTATTTGTTAACAGATAGAGACAGTGGTGGAGCTACATCAGGAGGCAGTACAAATTTATTTCAGATGGGAGGAGGTAAAATGTTTTCGATCTGAACAGGTCACACCCAAGTCCTACCGATCTCTAGACTGACCTTGTTCAACTCTCTTCCCTTTATGTACTACAGCCAGGGAACACAAAATACATGTTGACAGCTTTTAGCAGCCACAGCTCTTCTGCTGTGGTAGAACTGAGTAATTCCATTGCAGGAAATATATATATATATATATATATATATAAAAATAAAAAAAATGCTTTTTGAACTAGGCTTTTTACAAGTGCCTGAAAAAATGCAATCTCACTTTGAAGAAATTATACTATGAAAATAAGGCATGCAGTTCCAGGCAGCTGCACATGGACAGACTGGAGAACACAAGAAAATACTGAATAATATCAAAGAAATCACCTTTCATGGAGTGCTGCCAGTGCATGTTCCACTTTCAGGTATAAGGTTTTAGATACAATAAATAGAGTGTTTATTTCCTGCACACAAGATAGCAACCTTTCAATAGATTCAATTAAATTCAATCTGAAAATTCAGTTCAGTTCAGTTTAGTTCTGTCCTCTTCCATTCCATTCTATTCTATTCTATTCTATTCTATTCTATTCTATTCTATTCCTATTCCTATTCCTATTCCTATTCCTATTCCTATTCCTATTCCTATTCCTATTCTTGTCATTCTTATTTTTATTCTTTCAGACCATCTTTTTATTATACTAATATAAAGGTTCTCCACAGTGTTTTAAATTATATGACCAACAACTCTCAGGTCCTGATTTTTTTCTCCACCACTCCCTGAGAAAGAAATACCTATAATGATGTGAATTATTTTGCTTTGTGTTCTCCTTTTCTTCAGATGCACGTTGCAGGTATTGTTACAGAGAGCACTTAGAGTGAGAAGTGGTGACACTTATGGCAGTTCCAAGTTCCTGAAGTGAATTACTCCGAAGACTTGGACTGCCCCCTGAAAATATTCCATTTTTCTCTCATTTGCTCTCCTGTACCTGCAGACAGCTCCTTGCACTAAGGGACTAAAACTGTCAACCACATTCTTAATCTCAAAGATTTAGGTGATTTTTTTTCCTTAAGTATCCTAAGCTGGGAACAGGAATGCTTTGAAGAGAACATGCAAGACCTTGAACTTCATTCATTTTCTAACAAAAGGAAGTGCAGAGCAGAGTGCTGTCTGCATGGCTCTGGAGATGTACTGTGGTACTATATCCCATTTAATAATTTTTTTGTAAACCTCACGGCTTGGCAGGCCAAATTGCCATGGAAAACTGAGAGGTGAGGAAAACATGAAAACCTATCATCCATTTGGATATGATACAATCTTTTACTTGGAACTGACATTATCTGTATTTGAGAAAATGTGGGCATGAGAAATCCATATTTACTGAGAAGGAAACTTGCCAGTATTATGAATTTTCAAAATTTTAAAATATAATTTAAATAAGTATTAAAAATAAAATTGTCTCTTTTTTCCTCCCTTCTTTTTTTTTTAAACTGTTAGGGTTTATTTGTTACTAAAAGTAGCAGAAATAATTCACTTATTTAGTCTGCACAAAGCTTCCAGGGGAAAAAATATTTCTATTTTTATAAATATATATAGATATATATATGTATTGCTTGCACACACAATCTGTGTATGTCTTTGTATACAATTAGTAGGAGAAAGATGTATCAGGAAAGTAATATCTGAAACAAGAAGGGTGATCAGCTGGGTCTGAAAACTTTGGCTCCAAGACCCTGCTTGTGTGAGTCAGATTGAGATACAGTGAATTAGAACCCAAACATATGTTTTTCACAAAATCCTCTTTGGCTCTGAGAACTTCGTTTTTTATCTTGCAGAGTGAAACCAAAACTGAGATCATGAAAGAGCCAGTGAAATGGCTTCTCCTCTTCTCACATTGCCTATTCTCATCAGATCTGCTGCAAAATCAATTCATAAGCGAGCAAAAGTGTTCCTATAAAAATGCTTAAGATAAACCTCATTTTATAGATTACAAAATTTAAAAATTTTCCTCCTGTCTTTCCATCACTCTCTGAATAAAAGGATTTTAGGACATTTGAAACCACTATTAATTCTGCTGATTCAAAAGGAAGCTGTTTCATTACTAGCTATTCATTTACACCACACTGATGCAAATCACTGTACTGTGCAAATGATCACCAAAGCAGAAACTATGCCAAACTTTGATAATTTTATAACTCAAATGATCTAGACTTTAATATGAAAGTAGTCTCTTTTAGGTATCTTCATTTTCTGGCATGCTTTTGGTTTTAAAGTAGATGCTCACCATCACATTTGAAAAACTCAATCCATCAAACTGATTACTTGAAAATGTTGATTGCTTATGAAAATGCAAACATCTTACATATTTTCAAATGAAGATGTGAAAACTACAGGAGTGACATAATTTAATTTCAAAGTCTATCTCAGAGAAATTTCTCACAGAAAACACATGAAACTGAGATAAGAATTTAACTTTCAGCCAGAGTATTTTTTTTCCTTGAGCTTGTAATTCATGAAATTTTTCTATAGATTTTTTTCTTTTCTCATCTATTTTTCTTCAAGCAGGGCAAACTGCCATTTAATCTAAACTACTATTTAATCCATTTAATCTTCCACATTTCTTAAAACTCAGCTAATTATTTTAGCTCATTATATACTCTTAATACAAAATAATTTGCTGGAGTCAGTAAATTCAGGCAAGGAAGAATACTCCTGTAACATACCAAAGTTTGAGATACAGCATATGTTTTCTTGTTCTCATATGATTTGCTATGTTATAGCCAGAAAAAACTTTAAGTATTCCAGAATAGATGGACTTACTTCTATGAGAAATTAATTAATTTAGTTAAATAATCTTGATGGTGAACTTTACCATCTTTAAATCCTTGCTCAGCTTTCTCCTCCTTTCAGAATTAGTTACATGTAATTTTCTGCTATTCTGTTCCTTAAAGATTTTTGTTTCTACTCAGTATTTTAAGCAGCATATTTAAAATAGAACAGGAAACATGAACTAGTTTCAAAGAGAAAACAATCTGCTGATGGTAATGTACCTAGACAGTGTTAAGGGAGGCCAGGTCCTCTATACCTGAAGTCAAATCTTCAAGGGACTAGACAAGGGGTTCAGGTGAGTACTTGGGCTGTAATATCTATGCTTTAGGTGAATAAGAACTTCCTTCACTTCAAGTTCAGCTAACCTTTTAACTTTTTCTGAGAGCTCTTGCTTACTCTAATCTTCCTTCTGAACCCAATTTCAAAGTGTTCAACTCTCTCTAGCTGTCCATATTCACCTCCTGAAAGTTTTTGGGGGGCTTTATTCCTTCACTAAACTACCAGATGAGCTGTTTGAATGCACTGTAGACAATATCTATCTTATATGCTCCAAAATTTGTGCTTGATGCAGACTCAAGGTTTTTATCTGGGAAATTACTCAGGATTTGGGCTGAAGAACGTGGAGGCAAACCTCATTTTCATAAGGCTAGTGAGGGGGCCAAAGTACAAGTCTTGTGAGGAAAAGCTGAGGAATGTGGGGATATTGGAATCTGGAGTGGAAGAGGCTCAGGGGGAATGTTATCACTGTCTAGAAGTATTTGAAAGGTGGTTGTAGCCAGGTTGAGGGTGATGTCTTCTCCCAGATAACAATTGATAGGACAAGATGAAACAGCCTCAAGTTTCGCCAGGGAATGTTTAGATTGGATCTTAGAAAATGTTTCTTCACACAAAGGTACATAAACTGCCCAGGGAAGTAGTAGAGTCACCATCCCTGGAAGTGTTCAGAAAACGTGTGAATTTGGCACTTAAAGACTTGGTTTAATGGTGAACATGGTGGTGGCTGGGTTGACAGTTGGACTTAAGGTTCTTTCCAACCTTAAAAATTTTATGATTCTATGATTCAGTGATTCCATACCCCACTGCACAGAGTTTATCCTGTGACAATAATGTGTGTGTTTAAGGCATGCTTATGGACCCAAACCCAAGCACCTGATCTGTGTGTAATCTAACCTTCAGTACACATCACTTCTCCTGGAGTCACTTACTTCACCACTAAGATGAGAAAGAGAAGGAAGGAAGGAAGGAAGGAAGGAAGGAAGGAAGGAAGGAAGAAAGAAAGGAAGAAAGGAAGGAAGAAAGAAAGGAAGAAAGNATGAGAAAGGGAAGGAAGGAAGGAAGGAAGGAAGGAAGAAAGAAAGAAAGAAAGAAAGAAAGAAAGAAAGAAAGAAAGAAAGAAAGAAAGAAAGAAAGAAAGAAAGAAAAGATAGTTGCCTGTGGCCAACTAGAAGTGAATCAAAGGATGATTGCCTTAATGGTTTAATGGTTTTGGAAATTTGTTTCAGCTTTAACCTTTAGTACTCTTTGGTTTGTATCTTTAGAGTCACCCCTGACCTTTGTCTGATAGTGTTTTCTGGTAGGAAAAACTGTTATTTAAAATGCAAGCAGAATATCTACCCTGAGCATGGCAACAGTCAGAGTCTACAAGAGAAAAAGCCTGACCCACTATAATTTCAGTCAAGGGCTTCAAAGAAAATTATCAGTGCTTCAAAAAAGCATATCTTAAAACTGTCTAATAAACCTTGGCCTACGATAAGCAAGCACAAAAGAAAGTCCTCAGGTAATTCCTGAGCCAAGGCATAGACTTACTACTTTATTTTAATGTCCTCAGTCCTACAATATTAATCTAATAATTCCTTACTTCATCCCCTTAGGGAAAATAATGTTTTCTCTACTTTTTATTTTTAATCCTTATTGTGACCCTGTCCTTTTTTTAGTGAATATTTATATGGCAGTTAACACAACAGAACCTCATCCTTGACAGACAGATTTTCTGTTAAAAGAAGAGAGCAAGGAAAAGA
>VWYO01016616.1:0-12010 GCA_013400275.1 Rhadina sibilatrix
GGTTTTTCACTTTGTGATGAGTGGCCACTGGGGGGGAGCTGAGCAATTGACTGGGTTCCCGAGACTGTCCAGGAGACAGAGGAGAGGTGGGCCAGGGGGGCCCGTGAAGAGTCCACAGGATAGGGATGCCCAGAGGCAGTGGTAAGGGAAAGCTGAAAAGGGTCTTGGCAAATGCCACCGCTATATTTTTTGAGTACAATTTTGAGGGCACAGACATGGCACGATGGGCAGGGTGGGCAACAAAGTAAAGTCAGAAAAAGGGACTTGACACTAGGGATGATGATCCCAAAATACTTCAGAAGGGTCCTTGGGGAGAATGTTGAAATGGTTAACATTCTCCCAGAGGTAGTTAAGGACATGGGTGCCCAGAGGGGGCAATAAGAGGCACCGAGAAAGGGTCTTGGCAGCCCACACACAGAGCAGGCAATATGGTGTTAGTTTGGGAAAGGATTGGTTGAAAGGGAGTGAGTGCAAGTCTTTTGTATTCCCAGCTTTCAGGAGAGGTATATAAAAGATATGAAAAAAGGGATGAAGAAAAGTTAAAGGTACAGGCAAGGATAATGGCACAGTTTTTACAACCCCTGATGGGAAAAAGTGCAGGCAGCCCCAGGACCAAAGGGAAGGGGGCGGCCACCAGGACAGCAGTGGGGAAGGAATAAATATGCCATTTGTAAAAAGGAACATTAGAAACAGATTCTTAAGGGTGTCAGGATCTGCTGTTGTACTGGGGGCACACTCCATTGGAGCCCTTGTTGAACCAAGAAGTGTGTTTCCTAGCAGACATGGGAACTTCTCTGTCTGATTTGAATTTTATGCCAAAGGGGGAACAACTGTTCAAATGTTCTTTTGACAAGTGGGAAAGATGAGCAGGTGCATTTTATTCAACCACCACTGGTGAATGTGTGTGTGTGTATGTGAATTATCACTGTGTGTTTTCTTCATAGCTGTCTCTGCCCATTCCCTTCAAACACCTTGTACAGGGTTGTGAGAGGCCAGGAAGAATGAGAAATGAACGGTAAGTTGGCTTGTGTCCACTGAGTTGTTTTATAATTTTTCTCTGTGTAACAATAGTCATCACTCTTGGTTTTCATTAACACAGTTTAACCTCTGTAATGACCGTGTGCAGCAAAATTGAAGGGCTACCATGAGCCAGGTGGGTTCTCTGGCTTGCTCAGATCCTGCTGCTGAGGAGCCAGCTCCTTGAGAAGATAAATGGAGGGACCAGGCTGGGAGGGAAGCTGTAGGAGAGTCTGCTTCACATCCCTGACCCTGACAGCCTGGTAGTGGTACGCTGCTGTGGGGTGCTGAAGGCTGCTCCCCTCTGAGAGCTGAGGGTGCAGAACATCAGGGAGTGCTTGAGGTCACAGGGATTACCTGAGGTAGTTAGGGATGATTTGAGGTCATTGGAGTCCCTGGTAGGGGTTACTTGAGGTCATGGGGGGTTACTTGAGGTCATTGAGCCCCAGTAGGGGTTATTTGAGATCATGGAGGTTACTTGAGGTCATTGAGCCCCTGGTAGGGGTTACCTGAGGCCATGGGGGGTTACTTGAGGTCACTGAGCCCCAGTAGGGGTTATTTGAGGCTATGTGGGGTTACCTGAGATCATTGAGTGCCTGAGAGGGGTTACTCGAGGTCATGGAGCCCCTTGTAGGAGTTACTTGAGGTCATGTGGGGTTACTTGAGGTCATTGAGCCCCTTGTAGGGGTTACTTGAGGTCTTGTGGGGTCACCTGAGATCGTTTGGGCTGACTTGAGGTCATTGATGTCCCTGGAAGGGGATACTTGAGGTTATTTGGGCTTGAACAGGAAGACCAGTTAGCAAAGATGCTGCCTTTGGGCTTTGCTGTTGATAACATCCAACCAGGACCCAGAGATGGCAGCCAGGGCAGCTGAACACGGGTGGACTCATTACACCCTGGTCAAAGTCTGTAAAGCCCTGGAGATTTGGACTTCTCAACTGGAAGAAAAGGGTGGGAGACCTCAGCTGTCAGTAGCCATGGACAAAGCCCTCTAGTGATTAATGGACTAAAATGAACCATCACTGCCTACTTTATTCTCTGTATTTATTTACTTGCCAGAGCTCCCTGAGGCACAGCACAGTCCAAAGAGCCCCTGGGCTGCAGCCCCTCCACACCCCGCTGCTTCCCGAGCACGGACAGCTCTTCCTCGCCCCTCACCAGTGCTTCTGGCAGCACCTCCCTCCTTTCGTACATCCACATCCCGGAGGGGCGGGAGAGGACGGGGATGAGACAGAGAGAAGTCCCATTTCTCGCCAGGAGAAGGGGCGGGAGCCAGGCTGTGGCTGAACACCCACCCACGGCAGCACGGGCAGCGCCCATCGATGACCAGCCGTCCTGAGACCCCCGGCGGGCACAGCGGGAGGAGAAGGGAAGAGACGGCCCCTTTTTGTCCCGTTTTGCCCCGTTTTGTCCCGTTTTGTCCCGCTTTGTCCCGGTTTCCTCCTAGATCAGTTCCTCTCGAGATGCCCCGCGGGACCGCCGGTAGCGGGCGGGCAGGGCATCTCCATCGGGAGATGGAATGATCGTACCGAAAGTAACTCTGCTTTCGCCGGGGTGCTGGGGCAAGCTGGGACACAGCCCAGGCGTCTGCAGACTGTCTAGGAACGAGGGGCGCTGCTGGTGGGGCTTCATTTTCGCAGAGAGGGCTCTGGATATTTTGTTGGCTGCAGGGAATGCCCAAGGTGATGTCCTTCCCCGTGCTCAAGGTGGCAGGAACGCAGCGTTATTTTTCCTAATCAGTATTAATATCAACTCAATTACAGCTGTCTGACACTGCAGACAGAGCAAATCTCAAGATCCTATGCAGAATAAATCTGTATCATCTGGCTTTAAATACCAAGCAGCATAAACCTGCCAGGACTTTTGGATTTTTAATTAAACTGTTTGGAGTGAAATGGCCAGCAGAGAAACAGCTCCAAAACATCCCACCCAAATGCAGTAACATTTAATCTGAAGGGAGCTGGAAAGCCCAAAATTGCTTTCTCCATGCTACAGAGTTTTCCTTTGCCATCCCAGGCACATGGAACAGAGATAGGAGATGCTCTGCACCCCACAGGGCTGCCCTGTTTTCTGAAGTCAGTGCTGTGGCAGGGAAATTCCCCCTTTCCACCTCCTTAGCTCCCCAGATCTCCTGCCTCTGGGCCCAGCCCAATGTGGGCAAAGCAACCAGTGCCTAAGCAAGCAGTGAGAGGTTTCTGATGTTTATTTACATCACTGGCTCAGTCTCACCCGGTGGTTTCCCATCTGTTTGGCCGTGTACATGTTAATACCAGTGAAAACCAGAACTTGGCACATCCCACATCCTCACAGGCCACCAGGCTCTGAAGTTTTCATTGAGCATAAACAGAGTTACAGGCAAAATCTCAGCCCAGAGATGGAGGAAGGAATTCAAGTCTTTGGCAAGTGGCATTTTTCCACTTGGGAAATGCATAGGAGTTTTCAACTTTTCTGGGATACCTCAAGCCTCCTTCCCTAGTGAAAAAAAGGCTTTTATGAGGAAACACCCAAATTCCCCCCGGCAGCCACAAGGCTGGATACCTGCTCTGTGTGGTGGTAATGCTCCCCTGTCCTCCCACACCTGGAAGCATCACCTGGGGGTCCTGTCATTCCCATGGGCAACATCTGTGGGCAGCAACTGCATATGCTGGCAAAAAGCTATTTTTGAGGCTGTGTTCCTGCCTGTGCTTCTTCTGCCTGCCCCTTTAATACTCACACAAAGCCCCTTTGGCCTTCATTTAAGAAAGCCCAGGAACTCCTGTGTTACCAGCAACACCAGTAGCACCCTGTGCTCACAATACTGAGCAAGAAGGATAAAACCCATTTTGAGCATTTTCTATCGTAATCAGAAAGCTTGCAGAAAAATATTCTGAGATCCTTTATGTAAATCCATAATCCTGTCTTACCTGGTGGGTTCTGAGCTGCAGGTACCAACCTGGATCAGTCTGAATGACTTTTTGGACCCTGTGTTCTTTGCTCTGTGCCATTTTTCTGTTCCTCTTGTCTTTGCCTCTCTCTAAAGGAGCCTTCTAATGGCAGATGAGGAAAGCTGTCTGCAGCCACCATGACTGGATCACCACTCACACTCCTGCTGGTAACCCCCATGGAGGAGGCAGCATCCAGCATTGCTCCCAGGCATTGCAGATGTGCCCAAAACTGCTGCAGTAAGTGATGCAATGGTACAAGAAGATGGGGTGAGTAGGGCTGGAAGTCAAAAACCTCCTGAATATTCCTCAGTTTTGCAGGGATTGCTCCGACACAAATGCAAATGCTGCTAATGCCTCCTCCTTCTCCAGAGCTGACATTTCCTGAGCAGAGCTCTCTTCTTTGACCTCCCTCTGTAAATATTGACATTGCATTCACAAGGATAATAGATTTCTGTCAACTCTTACTGCAGCTGAATGTTTCCACTGGGACTGTTACTACTTCTTATGGCTGGAAATGCACCTGCACCAACTGTGAGGCTCAGCACAGCCCCCCTGCCAGCCCTAACCCTCCAGGCTCTTAACAGACCACCACTGCCTCACCTCCACGAAGCCATGATTCATCTTGAGACAGTGGGGAAGGAATATTCTCCTGACCCTTTCTTTTTATTGGCTAAAGAGAAAAACCCCATGAATTCCTCCTAGATCAGTTCCTCTCTCTGAAGCACATGATCCCAGGGCAGGCATCCAGCAGGAAAAATGACTTGCCTGTCACACATGACCCACACAGCCCCCCAGAATAATCCCACAGTGATGCCTGAGCCTCCCAAAGGAGGAATATTCTGAGGTTTTTGTTTGCCCGTAACAATTCAGCTATTTCTCCCCAAAATGAGATCATTCCCCATCCCCATCACCCAGGGATGAGCCTCAGCCCTTGCTCTAATGCTTTGCCTCCAGCGAAACTGCATTGCAAAGCATTTCTGCTCTTTCTGCTCAGCATGGTCTCTTTTGCCATGCCATAGGCCTCCTTTAAAATCCAAATGCTTTGGTGAAGCCTAAAAGCAGCTTTCTAAGCCTCTGTTTTCCACAGAATGAACATTTGGCAGGCTCTTGGAGGGCAGCTTAAGGCAGGGCTTCAGGAAGGCAGCGCTGAGCAGCATGCAAGCACTGAGTGATCCCCTTGAAAAAGAGTACTCAGGAGCTGGTTTTGCACAAATACCCGTTTTTCCCACTTGCTTCAGCCCCTTTGCTGAGGTCATATTCAGACTTTGTTTTCCCCCTCTCTCTCCCTAAATGCACCCTGTTTGGACACAGCCATTGCCTTTCACAGGATCAGCACAGCACCCTCAGCAGAGGTTTGGCGTTCGACACAAATGTGGCCACAGGAGCAAGACAAATTCCCCCCTGGCTCTCTCTTGCTCCGTGCTCCCACGTGGAGGCATCGTGTCATGGATGTGCCAAAAACATCCTTTCCTTGTTGCCAGCTCTGGCTCCACACACAGGAATAACCATCCCCCTTTTTCTGTTAGACATCTGGCATGCACTGAGCAGGAAAAATATGGCAAGCTGGAGTTTCCTTCACTGGGAGAAGTGCACGCTGTTGTTTGGGCCAAACCTAAAGTTTCTCACTTACGATTTTTGCATATGAATGGGAATTCAGGCTTGGTCCCTGGAGGGACCATCATTATATGCATTAACAGACAGCTGGGCTTTAGAAAAAGGGGGAAAGCAGAAGAAAAATAGATGTTTATTCTGTACTTAGGCAAATTCATATGAGGGGAATCATCTCCCATTCTCACTGCAGCACACTTTACTCTCTATAGACTCTGAATACATTCAGTCATCAAGGCATATTGAGTAGCTGCTTATTAGCACAAGTTTGGTTCCCTTTCTGCATCCCTCAGACGCACACACAAATACAAGTCCTCAGTGTGCCCCATCTGGAGTGATTCTATAGCTTTCTTTTGTCTGTAGGAAGCACAAAATCATATTCCTAGAGCATTAAATTTGGTTTAATAAAGGCTTTTACATTTTTTAGTTTTTATTACACATATATTTTATATATTTTTAAAAAAATATTCTCATATATTTTTATAACCTCCCTTCGTGCTGTCACATTCTCAAAGCTGGGAAATTTGCACTGCCCTGTGGTAAACCTTCTGGTGAATGTAAAAGGGCTTTGCCACAAGTCAGATTCTAATGCAGGTAATTCCAATCAAATTAAATCAAATCACAGGGCTGAGGAAACAAAAAACCTGATTCTTTCATTTGACTCCAGATTTATCAGCTCAAATAAAGTCACTGCTTCATCAGTGGGATGTTTCTGTGGTGTAAAAAATAACCTGGAGCACAGCAACCTTTGTTTTCATCTCTCTTTTAGACAGTAAGATCTCTCCTCTCCATGAATAGGTGAATACTAATGGAAAAAAAAGCTTACAGTGAGATAACAGTGCCATCTTTGGGGACCAGATGCCACCCATACAATGCCAACACTGATGGAGGCATTTCACCTTGCTGGTTTCTTTCCCTTTTTTGCCTGTTTTTGTTTGTCTGTTTGCTTTTTCTTTTGGCTCATGGGGAGCCTGACGTAGCTGCATAGAAAGAGCCACAACTGGGTACTTCCCTTCCCAAGCTGTACTCAGGCTTTCCAAATTTGCAGGGATCACCAGGATACTTATCTGGCTTTTTTAAATCTTATATTTTCACCCAAGCCTGCTTCCAGTGATCAGGTTTTATCTGTTCCCCCCTCTCCGCCCCTTTTCAGCAGTATTGAGGTGTGACTGTCCCTAAACTGTCACGTGCAAAACCCTGGGGCACTTAAATCCCCTCTATGACAAAGACATAAATAAGAGCCCTTTGAAATAAGCTGAGTTTTTCAAGGGAAAGGTCTGGCTTTAAAGAACTAGGATGTGATGCCAAGAGGACTCACAGTATCCCTGGCTGGTACCTGGGGGTCTCAGCCACTCATTACAGGAATGCTTCTTTTCCTGAAGAAGCTGAGCTGTTTATCAGCTGCTTATCAGTTACAGCCATGAGGGTCTCTGGAGCGTGGATGATAAACCAGCAGGAGGCAGGGCTCTTTTCTGCCCTTGTACCCTCTGCAGCCCAAGTCTGGATCTGAATGAGCTCTCTTCCCATAATTTATTTCTCCATTAAATTTCTGACCAGGGCTCTGGCTTTGCAGCTATTGCTGTCAGCCTTTTGTCTTTCTGATTATGCTAACAGCACCACTTGAATGCTAATTGCCTTCCCTGATGAAGCAATCACACAAATTCAGGGTTCTAGGGAGGGATGGACAGTACCTGAGGGTTTTGACCCTGGCTGCAGGGGATGCAAATGCAGGGGCCAAGGATTCAGAGTCTCTTTGGCTGCTGCATAAAATGGGAGGCAATGAAGCACAGCTCGAGAGGATGGGAGAGGGATGAAATTTTTGCAGAACCGATTTCTGTGCCCTGAAGTAACTATTCGTATTGATTTAGGACCCTACACAGAATATTTACAATTATTTTATCTGCTCATTTTATTTGATTGTTTTCTCTGGGATACATGTAGTTGTTGCTACAAAAAGATTTTGGCTGTACAGCCCTGTTCTCCAAACCCTGGGTTTCAAAGGGATGAAGGGACCACTCATGCTTCCCTTTCCCCTTGCTGGGCCAAGGGAAAGACTCACATGGGAATGTTCAAGACCTCAAGTCACTCAAACCCAGGCTTTAGCAGCTGCTAAGCAAACCAGTCCCTGTGTAGAGCTCAGGGTCCACTCAGCTGCTCACAAACTCTGGCTGTGAAACCCTGGTTTTCCACTCCAAAACACTAAAATCCCTCAAAAAGGCCATTGTTTCCAAGCCAAATAAACATATTATTTTCCCATCTGGGCAGCATGGATTGACCTTTGGGTCTGTGAGTGACTTTCAAGCCCAAAAGCAATGGCCAAGCCAGGATGAAAGCCATGCCTGTGGCTCTCCTCCATCTAATTTCTCCTCATTTCTTGCTGAATGCATGTCCCCAGCCACTTTATCCAGTCCGTTCCATCTGCTCTTCCTTGCTCTGATGGCTGGTGACTGCCCAGTGGGATTTTAGCACTAGTGAGAGCACCCTGCTGCTTTTGCAGCACCCTAGCACTGCCTCCCTCCTCTCCTGGCTGGGTCATTAATTCGTCCTGGGACAGGAACACTAATGAAGGCCAAATCCTTCCCAGTGCTACACCCTGATGATCTCCATCTATCCCCTCTGCTTGGCTGAAAACACTCTTTCCAGCCCCCCAATCCAGTCTCCTGGACTATTTGCTGCCATTCACCGTTTATGAGCCATGCCCTAATTCTTGTCTTAATTAAGAGATGATCACCCAGTGCTTCTGCATGTGTGTGCACATATAGCAGTGCATCTCTCTATATTTATCTCCATACATACATATATGCCTCCTTCCTCCCCCTCCTCCTCCAATAACTGGGTCCAGCCATGAATCTTATGCCATTTGAAAGATATTAGCAAGCCCTGAGGAAGTCCTGAGCTCCTACACATCTCATGGAAAGGGACCACAGGATGCCACTTTGACAGCATTTTGCCCACCAGATGGGAGAGGCTGCTTCCTATCTTGTGCTTTTTTTTTTTTTTTTTTTTTTTTTTTTTTTTTTTTTTTTTTTTTAAATGAACATATAATTTCCCTACCTTTCTTTTTTTTCCTCCCAAAGAAATCTTTTTACCTTGCATGCCCTTTTTCTCAGTGGCTCCACACACCGTATTTCTTGAAGAGTAAATGATTAAATTTTAGAGCCTGGAGTTTCATGTTTAAATGTCAAGCTTGAAACACAGACCTCAGAAGAGAAATCCATAGGATTTCTATTTTCTTGTAATAAATATGATCTTTACTGGGAGCAAACCAAGAAAACGGCAGGCAGCCTATCTCACAGTTTTTCTGCCTTTTTTTTTCAGCTTGGAAGATTTTTCTTTTGGTTTAGTAGTTAAAAAACAAGCTTTGAGAGAAATAAGTCATCTTCACCAGCACAAATGCATCCGATGGCCATTGAAAGCAGAGCTTGAAGAGCTCTGGGGTAAAAAAACCCTGAGTAGAACTGTTAACGGGTTATGAAAGCAGCATACCAGTGTAAGAAAGCATCTTCTTTTCTTACACTCAATTTGCTGAATATTACTATAGCTGATGCTATGCTATTACTACAGCTATGAGTAATTGAGCTGACCCCAGCTAGAGGTGAGGAAATGAAGGGGTAAGAAAATCACCTAAAAGGGTGCCTTGTTCTCCTCCATGGCTGGTTCATAGGACTTTCTGGGAGGAAAATAATGAGCCACATGTTAATGCGTTGTCAAAGGTCATTGTTGGGGCCTGTAGCCACCAATATCCAGTGGCTCCCAAAGGAATTGCACCAGATGCTCCCACTTATGTAGTCAATATGCATTCATATTATAGAGATAAGGGGTGTGTTCAGTGAGCATCACACACTTCACACCTGTTTCTCCAAGGCTTTTTTCCCCTGGAAACCCCATGGCATGCAATAACTGCAAACACACCCTGGTCTGCTATCATGGCTGCAAAATGAGCAAAGCTTTTTGCTGGCCACCACGCTGCTCCAGCTCCCATTCCCTACCCAATCTCAGCCTGGGACTGTTCTGATACCTTTCTTGATGTACATGACATTTAAGCTCTGTCAGCAGGTGCATTATTAAAATTGCACACTCAGAAGCACACATGGGAACTGCAACAGGGAGCACCACGTTTTTTTCAGCACTCACCCCTGCACTGAGTTTTCCAGCGGCATCCTCTTTTCCCAGCATTACCTCACTCTGAGCTGCTTCTCTGTGTCATTCACTTTCTACACTGCCTGCCTGCTGGTGCAATAGTTTGTCCTGGCATCTCCCTAAGTCCCACACTGCATCCAAGGCACCATGGGTAAGGTGATTTCTCTCCTGCCACCCAGCCATTTTACCAAGCAGAATGACATGTGCCCTTCTCTAGTCCTCGAGGTCCATGTCCCTCCACATGTCAGCAAAGATGTATTGTTCTGGGATGACGCTGTGCTGCTTTGGCTGCCTCTTAATGTACCTGAGGGTGACTTTGAGCCAGCCCTGTTGACTTGAATAAATCTATTCTTTCATCTCTTCTTCTGCTTGCAGGTTTGTTTTTTTTTTTTAAGTATCCAGTCACAGTTTATGCATTGCATGCTATTTATGCAGTTCAGCCCATGAAAAATACATGAAGAGTCCCTTGCTCTTTCTCCCCACAGCTTCATAAATCTTGCATTGCTTTCTGCATGGCAGCTCGGCTTCATGGGGTGATGGGGAGCAGCCTCCCCGCTGCTCCTGCCCTGGGGCCACAGCATCCTCTGGGGACTCTGGCACTGCAGGCTTGAACCCTTCCAGGTTGGCAGAGGAGTGCGGAGGTTTACAGCCCCCTCAGCCCCATTTTTATATGATTGGATAGGAAAAAAAGTCCAAGTTACTGTTTAGCTGCCCTGCAATGTCTCCAGCACAGCCATCATCTTGCCTTGCAGTTTGTTTCAGTTTTACCGAAAACAAGAGCAATGCAGAGAATATTACCCTGAGCACAGCTTGTTAAGCATTCACAAGAGCTGGTGTTTGCAACTCGAGATGCAGCTGCGCATTTATTCAGGGACCAGACAGAGGCTGTGCAAAAGAACCACCCAAAAAACCAAGTCAGGCATGTGCTTAAGGACCCACTTTGAAGGTAAAGGGACCTTACATTTCAGTGCAGGTAAATTTACTAGCTGGTGCACATGAAGTACAAGTGCTTTTTCTCACTCTGAGCACAGCAGAGGAAAATGATAGGCAAACACTGATTTGAAATTTGTTTAAGAGCTGGTCCCAAGCCAATCTGAGCACATAGGCTCACAGAAATTGCTTAATTCCTTAGTTCTCACTTAAGATGGAACATTGTGGAAGGAGTTCGCAGCCAACTCTGATTTTTAATGGAAGTTTCCCCATGTTTGTATTTTCCCCTTAGCAGGCTCTCTGCCTCCACGAAGCTATCAAGAATGCTGCCTATATGGGCAAATTAACAGTTCTTCCCTCTGTCCTCAGAGCCCCTCTGATTCCTTACAGCATCTGCTGCCGTTGTAGTCCAGCAGCGGAGAACCTCAAGCTGCACAAGAAAACACTGCACGGGGACTGGCACGTCAGTCCAGAGAGATTTCATCCAAGCTGCTGACAACCTCAATTTGCTAACCCAATTGACCTTGTGCTCCCTTTCATATAGAAGGCAGCATTCCCCTGCTGTCCCAGCCTATCATGCCTTTCCTGGCCACTGTGTGAGTGTACCACTACTCATCATCTGCCACAGCTTCCTGTCATGCCAGGAGAAACAGTATCCC
Organism: Rhadina sibilatrix; assembly: GCA_013400275.1. Classification (NCBI taxonomy): domain Eukaryota; kingdom Metazoa; phylum Chordata; class Aves; order Passeriformes; family Phylloscopidae; genus Rhadina; species Rhadina sibilatrix. The sequence goes on from VWYO01016616.1 coordinate 11,280, forward strand.
TATCTGCACCTCTTCCCTTTGTCCTCTAGCAGTGGACAAGAAGATGGTGGCTGCCCATCACCACCTCCATTAAGACGTTTCCCAGGTCAGTCTTTCCGCCCTTGGCCTTTCCCGCCTATGGCTTTTCTCACCTCTCTTTAAGTCTGGCCCATGCCCCTCTGCAGCATGTGGTAGTCTCCAAATCCATGGAGCAGGGGATTTGGTGGTGGCTGCTCCAGCTGGTCATGGGTTTGCTGGGGTCCCTCCCAAAAAAATTCAGAGAAAATCACATCTTGGGAGGGGAAAAAAGAAGTCACACACACAGAAATAGTATTTCTGAGGGATGTGCGGTGAGGGACTGACCTGGGGCTTGGTTGATTTGGCAGGCCCTTTGCCCCAGAAACTAGACTAAAAAAGCCTATTTCCTCCCCCAAACCAGAAAAAAAGTGGGAACAGCCTGTAACAAGGCCAGATGCATTCATGTGGGTCTACATGTCTCACTCATCCCAAAGGCCTCTCTTTCCCTCAGGGACCACGAGAGTAGCACCAAATCTGCATTTAGGAGAGGAAAAAAATACAGAGAATTTATTTCCCTTCCAAGGGGGGAAATCCTGATGCTTTGTGGAAGGGCAAGGGGTCGAGCATATGTGTGATCCACAACTGGATGTTGCTGTTAGTCAAAGGCTTTTATTTTTATGAAAAAATAGAAAATTTTGTATCTTACACTACAAAAAAAAAACAAAAAAAAAAAC
>VWYO01016616.1:12047-124433 GCA_013400275.1 Rhadina sibilatrix
AAAAAAAAAAAAACAAACCAACCCATGTACACAAACAAAATGCACAGAGAGCATCCAAAGAGGGGGAAATGGGAGGAATAAATACAGCAATTCTACAGTCTCCTGTGAGTTAAAACATTGATGCAAGGAGCTGAGACAGATGCTGCAGCTCTGGCAGCGCTGGATGCACCAGCTCCTGCTCTACCTGCTCTAAGGAATTACAATAAAGGATTGACAACTAAGTGTTAATTTTAAGACTGCTACTGATGTATTTTACATCTGCCTTAACATCTAATTTCAAGTCCACAGCAGTCCAAGGAGTCACAATTTCTTGAGCACTGGGACTTTCTACATTATATTCAACACTGAAGAGACAAAAAAAAAAAAAAAAAATTTTAACCTTCATATTTTATTCTTTTAACTANAAAATTTGACCTTCATATTTTATTCTTCTCACTATTAACATATAGGAGGAATAAATAAAATTTCAAACTGATTTTTTCCCTTTTATATCAATCTTCCTTTTTCAAGTAGTTTTTCCTGCTCAAGTAGTTTTTCCAAGTGGTAGCTACACAATGAAAGAGCGTCAGTCTACACAAGCCATTCTTGGGGACACTTCCTTCTCCCAAAATGAAAAAAGGTATATAAAAAAAGCATTTCCACCTTTTGAATCCTTTGAAATACCTCCCTCTCAATTATCAGCAAAATACACTGCACAAAACAGAATCTGTTGGCTCAGCTGCAGTAGTAGTGAGCTGGAAAAGCAAAGGGCTTAGACTTACCACAGGCAGGAAATTCACCTACAGCCCTTTCCAAGAACATAACCTGCCAAAAAAGTTGCTGTCCTCTTGTTCTGCTGCACTCCAATACATATAATCGTGCCCAACACACAAAGTACTTGCAGCTCTTGGATGGGAATGGAAAACCTCCTTTGTCTCTGGAATTTGCTCATGGACATAGAAGCTGTAACCTTTTGACTCTACACATTAAAACAACATTTAACTTTTAGACCCAATACAAAGTCCATTAACACAGAGATCTGTAGCAAGAACAGCTCTTGAAATAAATAGAAAAGGTTATTTATTTATTTATTGGAGGAAGCGAGAAGAGGTGCCCTATTTACAAATGCAGTCTGGCTTAAGAACAGTTTTGTTTTCCACTGGTTTATAATTTTGAAGGTTATCCCAGCATCTGGTAGGTATCCCAGCAATACAAATGATGAAAAGGGGATTTTTGCTTTTAAGAAAAAAAAAAGACTGAGTTCAACTCCTCTCACAGAGCCAACAGGAAAAGAATGAGTGGAGATGATGGGCAGAAAGTGTTACATATTTGCTCATAGCATCTCAGTGCCGCCAATGGATGCAGGCAAACAAACGATTCCTCCTGACGAAATGAGTTGTTTCTGTCTTCTTACATGTTATTTTCCCAAGCATTGTAGACAGGGAGGCACAAATAATCTGAAGACTGTTCTGCTGACAGCTCTAATAATCTTATTTATTACATGACAAATCTCTTTCCCGTGCCGAAATTGTTATGTCTTGATACCCTCTTCCTCTTTTGTGGTCCGGTGGCTGCCAAAATGAAACAACGGGATGAGAAATTACACGACCAAGATTTGTTAGACCTTGCTGTGGCTCCTTTCCCTGCTATTTCTCCTGATTCCTGAGGAACTCAGCAGTTGCTTGCAGAGGTGGAATGGGCCATTTCAGAACAGGCAAACACTGCCTGAAGAAGCCCTGCTGTAAGCAAACAAAGCCCTGCTGCTAAGGAAAAAACCACTCATCCTCTTCTCCTACATGCTTCCCTTCTTTACAAAAAACATTCTGTGTACCAAATCTCATCCAAAGGCTGGGGAAAATGAAAGAAAGACTTTGAAACAGCTTCAGGTGCCTTGCAACACCTGTTTCTATAAGACATAAAAGGACACAGGCCTCCTTTTGGCTGTTTGAGCTCTTTGGGCTTGGCTCTGCAGCACTGGGGATGAAGGGAGCTATAGCAACTCCGTATATTGATGTTATTGCTAAGGAAGGATGCCACAAGATGCTATCCAAACTCTAAGGAAGAAATACATTTACAGAAACAACAAACTCTTGCAATCCACTGATCTGTTTTAAAATCCTTATCAAAGTCTTCACAAAATAAAAGCCCAACCTATGAATACCAAATTAACTGTGCAGTTTAGTCCTATCTACAAAAAGAGGAGGACAACTGCAAAGTATTTCTTCGTGTGATTCCCAGGGTATTGGGTTGCCCTCAGGTCCCTCTGAAAATACCAGCCATGGGCTTTAATGGATACATTGAACCCCAGCTGCAACCAAGTCCTGATCTGAGCTGTGCTAGCCCCAGATGAATGGCATCTCCTAGTCCTCAGGATGCCATCGCTGTGACCACGTTGGGCTACTCTGCTCTCCACTCCCCTCCGTGCTGTCACAAACTGGCCAAGTCCACAGCAAACACAGAATGCTGAGAGACAGCTTGGGACAGTGAAGTTCCAAAAACAATCTTTCTCCCACCACTGTGGACGACTTAACCCACATCATCAGAAAAAGAAAAACAAAATTCCTTCCTTCCAGCTAAAACCACCTTGTGCTTTCTCTCCTGGGCTCCGGGAACAGAGGCGATGGCTGCACTGGGTGCCAGCTGCTGCGCTAAAGCACCTGTGCAGAGGCAATCCCACGCTATCTTTGGTCACCACAGAAAAATCGATGCCACGTTGTTGCTGGAGGTCATCAAGAACCAGATGTTTTAGTCCTCTTCTTCTGGATATCCTCAACCCATGGTGTCAAGGAAGAGGGGGGTAACATCTTTTATTTATGCAAACTCCTTCCACCTCATATACATAATCAAAACTCCTGAAGGCTTTATGTGCTGATCAAACCAAACTGCAGCAAAAATACAATGCATAGGGGTAACACAAAAGGGAGAGTGAGTAAAAGAGGGAGGAAAGAAGGAACAAACCAAGGAAAGAGCCCCAATCTTGTACCTGATGTGTAGCAAACTGTACAATATATACATCTTCATCATGTATTATCCTCCCCAAAGAGCAAATAAAAAGAACCTGGTAACACAGAAGGAGGAAAATAAAATATACACCCTGTATTGTATGTGCCACGGAGCAAGCGACATGTTTATATGCTAGTCTCTATAACTTAATGCTGTGTAACAGCATTTTTTTTCCTTTTCTTTAAATTTACAAAACAAAATATCTATCGAGAAATAATCTAATCATATTGCTCTTCAATACACTTCTGTAGACAAGTAAGACTCGAAGTTATACTTCAGCAAACTGCAGCTATTGGGAGTCCACGAATGGCCACAAAAATCCTCCATTCAACTCAGTCCTTTACTATGTGCTGCTGTAATTCAGTATATAAAGGTGCTATATATATATGTACCTCCCATGTACAGACAACACATGGTGGAAGGCTTGTCATCACTGCTGAAGCTTAAGAGACTGGTTAACCTCATGTACAGCAGATTCGTTTTCACGTTCCATGCATCTTACATTGACTTCATGAAAATGAGGACACAAATAGGAAGAAAAGCAAAACTTTAGTCAAACACTGCTTTAGAAATGCTGCAGCAGAGGCCAACGTCCTTCAGTTATAGAAACTACTGAATTTCCCTTTTTATCTTTTCTTGGTTTTTTTTTTTAGTCAAAATAAATCTCAGGGCTAGAGTACAAAGTGCAGGACCGACCCACTTGAGGAAGCAACTTTAAAAACCGTGTTACAACGGCACCATCCCATTCACCAACTGGACCTTCATCTCTTGAAGGCTGTTCATTATCTTCTTCTGGTGACCAACAAGTGTCACTCCCAGACGCCTCAAATCCCTGTGGGAGAAAGCAGACGTTGGTTCCATGGACTTCTTAGGCACATGTCGCCGCGCACACCACGCGCCGCACGCGCTGCTGCTGCTGCTGCCAGTGCCTACCTGTTATCACTGGCAGCTCCCAGAGCCAAGTTTAGTTGGCAGGTTTTATTTTCCCTGTTTGTAAAGTTTTTCTTTTTTTTTTAATGGCTGACAGCATCTCAGAAAGATGATGTGATTTGAATGAGAACACCTCTGCGGCCAAGGAGAAAGGCCAGACAGCAAAGTGTCAGCATCATCTTTGGCCAAGGATTCTGCTAGACATGAAAGTCCTACTTCCAAGAGAAAAGCCATGTAAGAAAGCCCACGTTGCTGTTTCCTCTTCTCATGGGAGAGGCTGGTATTTGATCTTGGATATGAGCAGTGAGGAGTGAGTTCAATCTGTGCTTTCTTCCTCTTCAGATGAGGGAAAGCCAAAGAAATATAAATGGCAAAAGCCTCGAGCATGGCCACCATCCTGATGACTCCTAAAAGTCAACAAGAATTAGCAAAGCAGATTCCCTTTGGGTCTTTGCAAATCTTCCCATAAACCCACATTTGGTTTTGCTTTGGGGAGGTGAATTCTAGAAGCCAAGGGCATTTGTGTTGACTCTGCCTACTGGGCTACCATTACAGGAAAGCTGTAAAAGAAGACAGTTAATGTAAAATGCAGGATCAGGAGGAAAGATTGTTTGTCTTCAACTCCATCCTCCAAAATTCAGGTGTATAGATGAAGGTAATCACTTTCACGTGATTCACATGAATGGCATAAAAGAGGCACCTCCAGGGTATGATTAATCCCATCCAAAGACAGGAGTGGGACAAATCATCTCCTGGAGATACCACAGCAGGACCTTGGGTTATCAGATTCACTGGTAAGGTCATCAGCTATGGAAGAGTGTAATTGTAGAGTTTTCTTACTGGGCAGAAAAGTGTTAACAAAGAAATTGTAGGAATAAAAGCTCAGCAGAAACATCAAGATAGTTGCATATATGTTTCCAGCACAAAATACAGATGCTGTTAGAGAAGCAGGCTGACTATAAGAGATGTGATGTTTTATCTGAAGACTTCCACTAGAAAAATATCAGTCACTCACTTTCTATCTCCAGATTGGAATGAATTAGGTATGTTTCTAAGTTGTGCCTTATGGTCCTGCTGATACACTTGTGACTCCCCAAGCTGCTGACACCCTGTGTTGAAATCTTTTAGGAGAAAGTTCTTCACCAAAAGCCACTGAGATGTGACCTTGAACATACAGCTGCTTTTTGGAGACAACGCTGCTGCATTCATGCAAGGGCTGGGAATCCCCAGCAACACCTGGGAGCTCAACCCTCACCTGAGACATAATTGCAAACCTGGCCTACAGTTCACAGCAGGGCTGTGTGCTGGACTGCAGGTGAGCACGTGCAAGGAACACCAAAACATTTTCACATGAGCTACCCATGGGGGTGTGCCTCTCGCAGCAGCTTCACATTCCGGACAGAAACTCCTGTGCAAGTACAACCAACCATCCATGTCCAAACATTACACAGATGAACGCTGCTTTGAATAAAAAGCAGTCTTGAGTGAAGGCTAATATATTAACACATAAACTAGTTGAAGCCAAAAGCTAGATCTGTAGGATCCAAGGACTGTCATGTTTTCTGCTTTTTGATTTGGAAAATACCAGGTTTTTTGCTTCGGGCTGAATGCATAATTTCATTATTGTACCCTTTTTCAGCAATACTTCTTGATGATGCAAAGGGAAATCATAACATCAGGGGCACAGAGCAAAGGTGGTCAATAAGACACATCGGCAGTGCTCCTTACCTGGCAGAGAAAAGGCTGCAGCACCTGCAAAAGGTGTCTACTTTCTCAGGGGACATGCTTTCATTTCTGCCTCCACTGAATTGTGAAACTAGTTCAGCAAGCCATCTTAATAATGAAGGAAAATGAAGTAATGCTATTGTTACATGCAATTTATTTTATGTACACAGCACAGTTGGAAGTTCACACCGGAGATCAAAAAAAAAACCTAAAACAAAACAAAACAAAAAAAACACCCAAAAAACCAAAAAAATCCAAACCAACCCCCTAAACCAACACAGTACAGGACCTGATTCTTAAAAGAGACAACATCCATCTTCCCCCTGCTGAGTCCTGCTCTGCTGGCACTTTTTGAAAAATCAGCTTTTTTTTTTCCAGGTATCTAAAGTGCAAGCTGAGCTCTTTTGGAAATCCAGTACCCCGCATTTCACAGATGTATAATTTCTGACACTCTCGCATGTTATGTCGGAAAAAAGCAGCCTGAAACTCGGAGAGAAGCATGCATGTCTTGGCCTTTTACACACAGCCCCATCAGTGCAATAAACCCCCCACCCAGTTCACTACACAGCCTTTCCCCCCCCATAGAGTATCCCCTTAACTCGATATCCTTGAGGAGCGTCTCACTGATTTACAAGAGAGAAAGAAGAAAAAAGAGTTTCTGGTTTCAATACATTAACTGCTCACCAGGGGATCCAGTCTTTTTTTTTTTTTTTTTTTTTTTGAATATCAAACCCTCTCAAATGTGAAGCCACCAGCCAAAAGCATGGGGGACTCCTCAGAGAGGGGAATAACACTACTGCGGGGTCTTTCACATCACCAAAGATGAACCAGAAGACACAGCTCCTGAATGAGATGTCTGCCCAATATAAAAATCAGCAGCTTTATTCAAAAGCCACCTTGCACATAGCAAAGACAACAGCAAAACTTTCTAAAAACTGCCTAGAGAATGTAGGAGCTTTAATTCTGATGTTTCAAGCACGACTTACAGCACGTTGCATGCTCCCATGCATCCAGTGCTGAAGGACTTAAGGCAGTGTACGGCAAAACACAATTTTGAACAGAACTGGGTGCACAAACCAGCTGATTTGGGGACAAAAAAACCCAACAACTTCTGTGCTGAAGGGCTGCAAAAACAACTGCCCTTAAGCTCCAGTCCAGAGCTGGCTAGCTCGTTACTGCAGCCAAGTGGAAATTTCACTAGCCTCAGCTCTGCAGAGGAGATGTGTGCAGATATCCACTGGGGCTTTACAATAAAAATGTGCATTCCCTGCAGGAAAAGGCACAACTGAGACTCGCGGGCAAACACCTGCGATCAGGACCCAGGCTGCTCCTTGCTGTGGAAGTGACCTGACCCCTGGTGTTGGGTTTTGTGTGTGCCTCTGCAGTGGAGATCTGTGCACCCATGTGCTGGGTGGTCTCCCTGCTTCAATATGCTTGTCCTCCCCGGCCATGAGACAACTTTTATTCTATTTATTCTATTCTTTATTTTAGGGAGGAAGTTTGTCTTTTCACTTGTTTCATTCATGTAGGGCTGGAAATGAAAGCAGGCAAGAATTTGAATCACTTGTCAATGAGGTATTAAAAAGTTTACCTAAGTTGACCAAAAAGCCAAGGAAATAAAGGGGAAAATTGGTGTCAGCTCATCCCAAGCAGCCTGTACACAGCTGCATGCCAGCTGCTCTCTTACCACTGCCTTGCATGGAAGCCCAGCTGCAACATGCCAGCGACAACATGGTATCCCCTTCCCTGCAATAGCCTCCATTTGCAAGGGTTGAATTCACAGTCTCCATGTTGTAAGAAATAGATTTAAAACATTTTATTTACAAATAGAACTACTTATACACCATGGACCAGTTTGCCAAACACAGTGTAGACTAGGACTGGATTGCCACATAAAATACAACCCCCTCACCAGCTGGTTTAGTCATGCAAGCAAAAGGGCCACAGTCCTGAAAGATCTCTGTGGTCAGCAGCCTACCACAGATAACTTGTATTTCATCTCCCATCCAGGGCAGATCTCACCACTCTTCTGCACGTGGTGTAACTACAGCTGCCCATGCAGACTGGGACTACTCACGGAGTTAGTTAGTCGTCAGTTTGAATGAGGGGAAACAAGAAGAACCTCAAAGACCTTCAGACGATGCTAAAGAGAGAGGAATCCACTTGCTAGGGACATCTGCATGAAATGAGGACTTAAAAATTTTTGTTTTAAGAGTTCATCTGCTCTTACTCATTAATTCCCATTCTACTTGATTACAAGATGAGAATTTGTTCAGAAGCAGACACGGCATCACAATCCCAGGACTGAGATTTCAAGTTAAGAATAAGCATCTAGAGCAGGTGAACTCTTAAATGTTCTTCACCCAGCATAACTTTTAATAAATAATTTACTTTATTTTAGAAGAAAAATATATACAATGCAAAGCAACACAACACATATTATTACAAATATTCAGAGCTCTTCATCTAATAACAAACAACAGGGTGTCCTGAGATTCAGTGAGTACAGATCTTTCAAAAGGTGAAAATATGTAGTCCACATGGTTAGTAATTGGTCCAGTCAAGGGTCAGACTGAAACTCATGTCATGGATCTATCTATTCTTGAGTATTGTCCTGGTAAAGTTATTCTTGCAGTGGATTGAAAGAGCTCCAGACACACTCAAAGTCACTAGGTGGTCCACAAGTTTAAAGAGCAGGTCTGGTCCACTGGAAAGGTTCCCTTCAAGTCTGATATCCAGTTGGAAAGAGAGGGTGGAGGGTGAGGCTCCACTTTTCACAAGGTGATTCATCCCTTTGCAAGAATTAGAGCTAAATGTAGAAATCACTCTTTGTTTGAACACATACATTTTCAGGTCTTTGCTTAAGTAGGCAGAGCTTAGGACTTGGGGTGATATTCATCGATCTTAGATTTTTAATCTTTTGCTTTCAGAAATTTATCACTAATACTACTCTTTTCTGGAACAAATGCATCAAGCCATCAGTTTGAAAGAATCAGAATGATAATCAGGATTTTGCTTTTCATGCCAGGGGAGGGAGGTTTTAAAAAAAAAGTGCTGAACATCAACTATCTCAACCAGGTCCTGTAAAGAAACCACAAGTTGGGCACCCACAATTACCATTCCTGACAGTGTTATGGCCAACTCTTCCTATAGCAGTAGTAGGAGTTTTTTTGGTAGATTTTAGAAATTCTTTACATTTATCATATTTTTTTTTCCTGCTTTTTCTGGCAGCAGTTACCCACCTAATTTCTACATCTGTCTCCTGCACTGTTAGAATTTGGTGAAGATCCTTTCGGATGGTATTTGAAGGCAACCTCTTAAACTGTAAAGACTGTTTTACTGATGTCATTTGGGGAAAGCAAGCTACTTTCAGATGTTCAGATCATCTTTTCACCCGATCCCCCCAAGTCCCAGCTCTGGAATATACAGAACAGTTGCCTCTATTAAAAATGACAAGGAACATTTTACCTGAATTCTCCTTTGCAGAGTACAAAATGTTTTGTTGTTCCCTTTTACAGGGAGAAAAAAAAATGAAAACCTCCAGAAAAACCAACCCTCTCAGTATATCAACTATATCAACCTTTGAAGAACTTTGCTTGTTCTGGTGTTTATTTTCTGGAGAACCCATGAGAGTCTTAGCTGAGCCCACCAGGAGCCATTTTTCTCCCTTACTTTATTTTTTAAGGGCAATCTGCCAGTTTACATCAGCCTGAGTTCAGGACTTCAATACATGACACTTTTCCTCTTGAGCTGCTATGATGGTTTGTCTTTTTTCAACAGCTGAGAATCTGCTGGGTTTTTTTCATTTTTTTACTGTTTCTGAGAGAGAATTTTTGATTTGGATGGGTACTTGGCCTCTTGATTAATCTTCCACAGGTTTTCCAAAAATAGACCTGAGTGGAGTCAAGCCTTCTTGCCAAGCCACCTCTGCAATGCAAAGGTGTGTGGGCTGACAGAGAAGAACCAAGCAGGCACCTCTGCAAGAATCTCTGTCCACAGGCAGCTGGGGTGGGGGAATTTATTTGCTGACATGGTTAACTAGCTGGAATAGGTTTCAACCTTTTTTTCAGCTTCAACTGAAATGGAAGATGAATCCATGAAATGCCTCCTTCCTGTTTAAAAAAATCAACCCAAAAGCTCCCCCAGGCTGCCAGGCATCAGCTCCTTAGCACTGCTCTGCTCTTCTATAAGCCCAGAAGACAGCTGAAGCTGAGCAACTCAGACATGTTTTCTCCACTGGGACCAGTAGGATGACATTTGTGCCACAGAGGATATCCTGAGACCTGGTGAGGGGGCCTTCGAGGAGGTTTGCAGCTGGTGAGAGTCAGAGCATCTCTGGCAGCTATAATCTTATTTAAAGACTTTCAAACCAACTTCCCTTTCTGGCTAGAACTGTGCAGGTAATGGGTTTCTTGGTTCATTGCCAATCAGAAAAAAACATTTTAAAGCACTTTTTACATTGTCTGAAAAGATTTTGGGGGGCATTTTTGAAATTTCTGGATTACCAAAGAGTAAATATAGGGAAATAGTTAAATTTTAAAGTAAAATTAAGGATCTTATTTCATAATCTGAAGTGTTGCAATTTAAGAATTTGGAGGTTAGGAATACTTTTGTCAGCAGCATGGGATGCTAGGATGGTGTAGGAGGGATAGTAGGATTGTTTAAAGTTACATAAGTAAGTAAACTTCTAGTTTGCTGTTGAAAACACCCACTAATTTGGGTTTCAAGCCAACATTTTCTGTGACCCAAACAAAAGCATTTTACTTCTGAGCATTTCATGTAGACCTCTTGAAACTGCAGAAAACTCTAAAGAGGAACAAGCTAGAAGCCTAATTTTCTTCTTTGATATGACTAATTAAGCTAAACAGCAATAAATCTATGATGACAACCTGCATTTTCTACCAGAAGTTGCTCTGGTTGTCAGCCTCTGGCTAGCTATTTCTGCTATGTGGACTCTGATCAGCCTGGGGGAGGGATGGATGCCTCTGCCTTGGTCAATGTTTGTAGATTATCAGTCTAAACTATGGAGTCCTCAAAAGCCCAAGTAACATGACGTAATTGCAGGACAAGGCTGGGAAACAACATGTAAGGGTCTCAGAAACTCAAAAGAGGATCTAGTTAAGAATCCATGCATCCTGATTTCCCAGACAACTGCTGGAGAGGACTTCATCCCTAGCTCAGGGTTTTCATGTGATTGGCTGAAAAAAGACTAGATGAGTCTAGGTTTAAGGGGGAAATATTTGACGGTGTAAGTGGAGCAAATAAAATCAGAGTGAGAGCAGATAAGCTCCTGCACTCCCTCCATGTATGTCATGGAAAACTGAATGCCATGGAGATGTCACCAACCTGCATCACACTCCTGTGCTGTGCGGTGAGCTCCACAGCCAGCACTGTGGCAGACATGAGGAAATGCTGCAGCTCTGTGGGGTGGGGGGATTTTCCTTGGTTTATTCTTAATCCTCAGAAGCAATTCTGTATGTGCAGTGGCAATCTGCATGTGGTCAGAGGAGACACAACCTTCTCCAAAGCAGCAGAGAACAACTGTTCCCATTCTGCCTTAATGCCTGCAGTAAACTAAGCTCGAATTAACCCAGCTAGAAAGGCAGGCTTTGAGGTTAGTTTGAGACAGGGCAGGCAGCAGCAGGAAAGTACTGACAAAATTACACAGGCAAGGCAGGCAATTAAAGGTGGAGCATAGCAAATCAGCAGCCTTGAGGCATTTACCAAATCATTTGAAGGCTGTTGCTTCAACTGCAGTCACACTCACGAGCAAAAACCACGGGCACATTCAGAAGAAAGGGCCTCATCCAGGAAGCCTGTCCTCTAGAGCTGTGGGTTGCTGATGCTCTTGCATTGGCATCCGCTCTTATCTATTTCTGTTAAGGCTGATTACCATTTCCACACCTTACTGGGCTTCACTGTTCACTTGGTTATATCCAGACCAGCCGTGAAACCACATCTGCTCATCTGCTGTGAAGTCAGGATGGCTTAGCAGAGACTCTAGCACCTATATCTCTACTAGTAGGGTAGAGCATTTATTTTGTTGCTAACCCCAAATAATCAACTGCTATTGTGTCAAGAGGATGGCCTGGCAATTACAGAAACTCATGCATTAATTTCTCTGAGGAAAGGAGACAAAGTACTGGCTGCCAATGTAGTGATTGTAAATTTTCATCTTGCCTGCACTTGTTATCAATAGAGGTGCTGTAAGGGAAACTGCTGACTGCAAACACAGGATAAGGTTTTCCCTTTCTGCAGCCTCATCCTTGCATATTTTTGAATGGTTGGTCTTTCGCTTCCCTCCTCCCATTGCAATTCCAAGAAATGAGGTGAAAATGATCTGGACACTACTCACTCTAGGGTCACCTGAGCCACTGCATCCATTGAACTGTATCCATTCTCCATGAAGATCTCTGTGTATCGGCCCATTTTGATGGCTTCCAGCCACTCACCCACAGACCTGTAGGCACCACTCCCGACTGGACTGTGCTCTACCAACAGATTTGACACTCTAAAGACAGGCAAAAACAGAGAAGCAAAACAGAATCAGTATTGAGATATGCACAACATGACTCATACTGCTTGCATTTTTTTATGGTGAAGATGATTCTTTTGTTCCATTTTCAGTGACTCCTGCAGCCTAAATCCTCCTAGCAGGTTTGATACGCAATGTATCAAACACAGCACTTCACCTGCAACCTCACCTATTCCGGAGTCAGCTCCTGCCATTTCCAGTTCTCACCACAAGCAGAAAGAGGAGAGGAGTGGCATCCATCCCAGTTACTGCTTGGCCACAAGTAGGCTCCCCCAGTCACTCCTACTTCAAAGTCTTCGCTTTGATGACTCCTGCTTTGCTCTCTTCCTCCACCTTTAAAGCTCATAATTAACTTAAGACAGCGCAGAGCCTGGAAGCTGAAACCCAAATTACATTTCCCAGCAGCGGCCATCAATGGCAGGCAGCTGTTAACAGTCCAGGGGAGCATTAAGAGTGCAGGGGCTGCTCCTGCACAGTCACGGCGGGGTTTCGGATGCCGACAGCATCCAGGGAGCCTGCAGAGAGCAGCAATGCTCCAGCCACGCTCCAGCCCTGCCAGTGAGGTACACTCCCTCACTCCAGACCCTGCCACGGCAGCTGCTCCCTGCTCAGCTGTGCCAGGCATGGAAGCAATTCAGGCAAATAATGACCCTTCCCGCGGCTGGAGCACCGACACAGTACCTGGTACGGGCAGGGTCCACCACCCCACTAATGATGTGCAGAGAGCAAAGAGGGCTTGTCCAAGGTCAGCCAGGAAAGAAACCAGATCTTTGTTCCCTGCTTTGTAAAACGGGACACAGCTAACACGAGCCCTGTGTAAAGATCGTTACCCACAGGTAAAAAAAACCCAACATTTTCTGGGTCAGCCTCTGATGGTGGCTATTATACTTAAAAGACTTTCAACTGGAAGGAGAGCTGGGATATTATATTATTATAGCACTTCAGGAATCTTCATATATTTTATGAGCACATTAGTATTATTTGTTTATTTAATAGCAATGCTGAAGGGTCTAATAAAATGTGAATACTTGCTGTACCAAGAACATAATGGCTTCCCATAACGTTTTATACACATGAGAAATTCAAAACTCCTAAGTAATCATAATGAGAAGTGGATTTTCATCACTAATGTCAGGAGGTACCTAGTGATATCATAGCACACGCTGTAATGTAGAGAGTGACTTCCTCCCTTATTTGCATTAATGAGAATTTCCATAAAGAACACATTACATATATAAAAAAATCCTTTACAGCTGCTTTATATTGAAATTATGATTCATTTGGAATTACTATCGTCTGGGCACAGCAATCTATGAGAATAGAAACACAGCCCCAAAGCCTGACTGTTCAGGTGCTCCATCTCTATCAAAAATATCCACAGCAGCTCTGAAAAGGAGAGGTTTGGAATTGCATGGACCCACTCATGGAATAAAACATCAGCAAGGTGCTTAGCAGCTCTAGGAAATGGCTTCCTGCCTATTTTCCTCATCTTGCATAACAGTTTGGTATAAAAGAGTGCAAGAAACACCATGTAACAGGCCTGGAAAATAACTTTTCTGAGCTGAAAATAAAAGAGAAACCTCACATACTTTATGCTGTCATAAACATTTTCCTGCACGTTTGCTGGCACTGATGTTACATCTAATTGCTAATAAGAATAATTTCTTCTTCAGATGGTAAATGGTACGTGTAAAATAGCCTGAGGAAGCAGATCTATCTCGTATTTAAAAATTAACAGAAAATTCAGGTTCTTCTCTTCCAGTGCACGAAATGCCATGAGCAGGGACACGCCACCATAGGGATGTCCAGCTGCAGCAGGTGAGATGTGTCACATGCAGCTGTGCAAGGCTCACTTGGAAGGTGTGAGGACAAATGAATTGACTGTAAGCTCACAGCAGTATATCTGTTTTGGCCCATACCACCAGTCTAACCTAATGTTATCTCCCTCATTCCTGTTTAAAGAAAACAATACACCTTTTTTTTGTTGCTCCTTTGAGGATAAAAGACCCTTTTCTGAAGGGTCTTTTCCACTGTTAATCTGGGGAACTCCATTGCTGTCAGTGAAGCAGCAATAATACACATATATACATATATACGTATATATATACACACACACATATATACCTATATATATATAAAACTTCTTTATGACCTTGAAAGAGACTGTGTGATTAGCAACACTGATGGCTCAGAAGTAAATGTGTGCTTACTGTGAAAATAGAAAAAGCCTCTTCAAGACTATTTAGCTCTTTCTCCCCAAGTGCAGCTTTATTTCTTGATTGTGTTTACCTTACTTGTAGCTGTGTAGATATTCAGATTCATGTTTAAATACAAACTGGCTGTTCTATTCACTTAATGTGATTTTAGCAAAGGGTTTTTGCTCTGCACTTTGGGAACCAGAGACCTCCTCTTGCAATTACCGAGACTGTCACGACTTGTAGTGGTGGCTAACATGCCTGGGAATAGCTGTGGAAGGATATATCTGGACATCCATGAGCTTTGCACATCCTCAGAGTTTCCCCAAGAGACACTCTTCGTTTGTATTACCAAGATAAAGTCAACAGGCAGATAATAGGAGCAGTATTTACTATCTACCTCATGCACTCAAGTCTTGCCTTCTCTAACCTTGCAGTAGAGCACAGGTAGTTTTGTCACAGACAAAATACTGCCAAAACTCCTGTTTCTGAAAGACAGACCACGGTAATTTTCTTTGTGGTAGCAGCACTGCATTTAGAGTGAGTGAATTGCTCACTTGGCTGCTGACTGCAACAGAAAAGGTTGATATGAGTCAACCCCCCTGGACACAAAAAAGCTGAAGCAACATTCACCCAAGAACACACGCAGGCTAAATAATCAGAGAGAATCCAACCCTAGGGGTGGGAACTTGGACAAGGAGCTTGCTCTGAGAAATGGTTCTGGGCTGAGTCTGTACCTGTTTGATGCATTAACCAAAGTCTTCAAGCTGCTCGGGTTACGGATGAGCTTGTCCAACATGCTGACAATTTCGTCAAACTTGGGCCTGCTGTTGCGGTCCTTCTGCCAGCAGTCGAGCATTAGCTGGTAGAGAGCAGCAGGGCAGTCCATGGGACTTGGCAGGCGATAGCCTTCCTCCACGGCTTTAATCACCTACAGGACACAAAACACAAGGCTTTTCTTCCCCTCATCTTTTTCCCAAATGCAAATTGACTTTAACATAGTCAATTTGAATTTTGGGATCGGCAATATGCTCACAAAAAATCCTGCCACCCCCCAACTCTGCACGAGAGGCAAACTCAGTAAGCCCCTCTATCTTTCATATATTCTATGGGACGGGTTGAATAACTTCATTTTTAGTCACTGCAAAATGAATCTAGAAGGCCAATGCACTGCTGCAACCAGGGGGCCAGACTGCCTGGTTGCACTTGTTCAAAGCTCAGTTGTGGTGTCTACGTTATACACCAGGAAACTCCCAGAACCCATGCTAAATCCATGAAAAAGAGCCTACAGGGCTTTCTGGCATCTTCTTGGAGTGCAGTGATTTTGTTTATTCAGATGTTGGCTTCTTTTTAAATGAAAAGGCATGTGCTAGACCACAAATTTGTATTACAGTAATAAAAGTCTGACTGTATTTCAAAAGAGACTTTGAATGTTAATTGATGGATGGATTCAAGGCAGAGGCAGAACAACCATCTCGTATATCATTCAATATTGTCTGGGTCTAGTAGTTTCTTAGTGTGGCCTCATTTCTGCCAGGAATTTAGAATGTCAGCCCAAGAGTATGTAAATTAAAACCAGGGGAGTTGCTGCACTGATTTCAAATACAAACCATCTATGGTTTTATATCTAAAACAAGTGGTATGCATATGTGTTGCCTGCCCTCTTGAAAGGCAGAAATGCATAAATAAGGGCAGAATTGAAGAAGGCAACTTGTTTTCCCCAGTTTGGGGCAGATTTGTGGCAGGGCTTTAAGCCCAGCCGTTCCCATTTTGAACCATTACAATTTTCAGGAGAACGCAGCTCATGTTTCAATCCACAAGGTTCTGTGTCTGTGCCAAGGGAGTCATGGCAGCCCATCTTCACACCCTCCACTCCCAAGACTCCCTGATGAAAAGGAGGTGGAAGCAGATATTTGCTACCTCCACATGAAAACCACATATGCTTTACTGTCCACTCTCAAATGCCATTCATTCTAGGCACTGCCTCACAATTTGAAAACATCCTGTGTTGAACAAGAATGCTCTGTGGTTAGCATGGAAGTTGTTGTCTTGTTTTTTAGTTGCTAGATGAGCTGCAGGATTTAGTACAGGATGAGCTGTGTCAGGCTAGCACTGCCTTTCAGAAGGCTTCAAAATTCAGGACTGCATGGATTGTTTTTAAATTGTCCTCCATCACAGAGCTTTTTGTTAAGTGTAAGAGTTGCAGGAATGAGCCAGACTGACTGAGTAGCAGTGGTGGGAACCTCAAACTCTCTGAGGATGTACACAGCAGAGAAGCAGTTAGGTGATGTTTTTACCATCTCCTCCAAGGGTAAAAAGCACATCAGAAGATCTGGGCCACAGCATGTGCAGTCCTTTTGTGCTCGTCTGAGATTTCGTCTGTCACTGGAGAAGTTGCACCACTCTCCACCCAACCTGCACTTACAAGATAATCTCTTCTATGGCCTGGCTGCTGCTCCCAGCTCCACCACCACCCTGTGCTATTTATACTCTCTGTTTCCTCACACCATGCTTTTCAGCTGGTCCCCGATTCCAAATTTGCAGCTGCCCTATAAAGAAAAAGCTTCAGTGTGGCACAGCCATGAGAATGTTATTTGCTGTGTCCATCTCTGTATTTATAACAGTAATGGGTCATCCTCCAGCTGTAGCAGAAAGAAAATAGTAGCAAGACAGGGAGCAGACCATCTGGCACCAGATCAGAATATCTGAACTATATCTGCAGTGGGGTTATGCGTGCTGGATATTCCTGGCAGTAACATCACAATCAATAGCGTTAACTCAATTTACAGGATGTCATTCGTCCTGGTGATACAATGTAAATGGTATCAAGATACTGCAAGAACCTAGGATGCTGAAATACACTCTTGCATCTGAAGGTGCCTTCAGGCGTCTAGCAGTCAGAGAAGCAAAAAAACTGAAACAAAGACTGAGTACTTGTAGCCACCACAGTGATTAGAAAATAAGAAAATGGGACATTTGCTGCTCCATTCATTGGTGTGTACTGCTTTTAAGACTTGAATATTTAGAATTTGCACCTAAGGAGGCACTTCTGTTTCTCCTTCTCTTCTGGACAAGCACTATTCAGTTATGGACTGGGGTGACTGAACTGGATGTTTAGGAGAGAACCATTTGGGATGGTCTATTCCAGTAAACCAAAGTAAGAGTCAGTGGTGTTTTCACAGATTCACCAGTCTGAACACTAAAAATCAACCATCATGATTATCTAGCTTATCAACCTATGCAACACAGGTGACAATATTCCTCTCAATAATTCCTGCATCAAAGCCTTATCCTGTAGTCAAGCCAAAGCATATTTTTAGAGGGCCATCCAGAAATCAGCGTGACTTTAAAATGTGATTTATTGCCTTAAAACATTTCCTGCCCTACTGCACTTCACCTCCTTTAAAGCAAGCCATCTGTAATATGGTGACAATAATTTTTGCTCATCATCAGCTGTGCTTGAAAATGACATGCTTTTATTACAAGCCGTGCAACAAGAAACTCTTGTGCAATAGAGTCCAAAATTTATGTGACCCCTTTTCCTCTGCACAAAACCCAATACTGTATCTAACATGACTGACTCTTCTGTCAACACAAGCAGAGGGGGAAAGAAGAGGAGGCCTAAAGGAGCTGAAGGAGGAAGAATTGCATGAGAAATATGCCACAGCACTGGATTAAGTTCTTATGTCACCACCATCCAGGCACTTACCATCTGCACAAAGAGCAGAGGCAAGTAACACAGAGGTTACACAAGCAAAGCCTAAGCAGGAACTGATGCTCATAAACATCTCACTACTCCTTTGTTTTCTGCTTTCACTCCAGGTCAATCTGTGCCCCACAGAACATGGAGGCATTTGTGATTTTTGGAACAGTTCTGTAAAGTGTGGACACTCACAGTGTTATGATTCAGATAAGGGACTCCCCTGGCCACAGAACATTACTTCATTGGCACCAGCCTCAGTCTTGGCCTGGCATTTACTGAACAACATCTGTGCTATGCCAGCACATCAGCATTAAAGATAGTTACAGTGCTCAGTGTGAATGAGAAAGCTTGGCTCTCAACTGCTGCATTTTCTGCACAGACTGTGGAAGCAAGTCCCTGTATTTGATTAAGATAAATCCCTGTGTAGGTACATGCTGCTTTACTGAACTTCCTGCAAATGTGACAGCCTCAGCAATGCAGGAGCAGTGGGGCATTCATGCCAAACAGCGTGCTCGGGTCTCTGGCAAGAAGCATGGCGTGACCATCCCAAAGGTACTGCTCGTTTTCATGCCTGGACTCAAAGTCAGATGAGACAGGAGCTCAGCATAACAGGTAGTAACATCCTCTGACGGCAAAGGCTCACTAACAAAACTCAGGAAAAGCAGAATGCTCAGCCAGAGCCCTTGCTGCCACTGAAATGGCAGAAAAGTCATTGGAATAAGAATGTTGCTCAAAAAAAGCAGAAAGGGTGAAACACCAAGTATTGTGTCCAGAGGAAACCCATCCAGCAGTAGGATTTTGACAGGTAGCAGGGTTGCCCCACATGCCCCGTGGTGAATCTGACCTCACGACTAGCTGGTATTCTCAGAGACCTTTGCAAATCATAATTCTCAGAGTTGTGAAGAGGAAGGACTGACCTAGTAAATCTAGCTACCCCAGGCTTAAATTTTTTTAACCTTAGACAAGGACAGATGTTGATGGTGAGATATGGGTAGAATGCAGCCCTGCAGCAGGATCAAGAGATTCTTACCCAGGCTGGGACTGGAGCTGCAGTCAGGTGGGAGAGAATATTCCCAGGCATCTCACTGTTTGGAGATGCTTCAGAGGGAGATCTTGAGGTCAGAGGCTCAAGGGGGCACTGGAACCCAGGAGCAGGGGGATACAACTCAAAGGGCACTGTACAAATGAGTGAGAGCTTGTGCAAGCAGACTTACAAGATGTTCACAACTGGATTAAAACTATTCTCTTGAGATCAGCAATGCAAGAACAACCAAGATGTAGCTCTGTGGACTGCTGTCACTAGATCAAATCACCCAGCTTTTCTGCCGGGAAACAAAGCCCTTACCATGACTCTCCTGAGTTTCTGCTTTATGTGGCAGCAGGGACTTGAACACACAGCTAAAATGCTGACAGTTTATCAGCATCTGTCCCCTGGCAGGCCTTTGTCATTAAGCAGAGGAGGGACAGGCATCAGCTCTAACAGCATTAGTGAAGCTTCAGTGGTCTGCTGGGGGAAGCAGGCTTGCCTCCATGCAGACACATTTCCCTCTGTGCACAGCCTGTTCCGGGTTGCTGTAAAAAAAGAAGAGCATCAAAGGGAGGCTCATTTCTGTCTGGCATGGGGGAGCAAAGCCATTTTTACAGCAGCTCTCCTCCTCTTGTCCCCATTCTGCCTCTCTGATTGCAGAACGAATGCTGAGCCCTCGAAGCCCCATCACACAGCAGCTCTGGCACGTGCTTACATCTTGGTTTGTCATTTCCCAGTAAGGCCTCTCGCCGTAGGACATCACCTCCCACATGACAATGCCGTAGCTCCAGACGTCGCTGGCAGACGTGAACTTGCGGAAGGCAATCGCTTCAGGGGCTGTCCATCGAATGGGGATCTTCCCTCCCTAAATGGAAAAGAAATGGAGAAAAGCCCCAAAAAACAGATTGCAGAGGAGGGCAGAGAACATGTGAAAAAAGTAGAAACAGCTCTTCTCAGAGCACCAAGGGATGTTATTTTCTCTCTGGAAAGAGACATCGAATTTTAAAGTAAATCTGTTTGACAGCATGGGGCCCCTTTCCACATTATCTCAGCCCATAAGCATTCGTAGGCTGCCTACTAATTGGCTGTCCTGAAGGTTTGTTGTTTGAATGCTGGGACATGTATAGGATCAACATCTCAATTATGTTGCACGGGTCGGTAAGGGAATACAGTTCCTCCATTTCTGAGAGCGAGCTGGGGAGGAACAGACAGTTCTGAAGCTGAGGAAGACTTTGATCTAATAAGGGCTTCATGCAAATTGCTGCAGAAGTAATTCCCATTTTTTTCTTTTCCTTTTTTTTTTTTTTTAATGCAGTCCTGGTCCTGCAGAGAGATCTGTGTATCAGGCACAGAAATCTGTGTGTGCAAAGACCAGCCTGCTTGGCCTCTGCTGTGGGACTGAAAATGATGCCTGCCACAGCTGTCAAATGTGCTTTGCTGTTTCCTTTTCTCTTTTCTATCATTTCAGAAATCAAACTTCAGATCAGCTCTGAGAAGGGAAAGGGGAGGGAAAGGAGAATCTGGATTAAGGAATACTTCTCTCATTGAGTTTAAAGAGTTGTCTCCCTTGATTTATATAAAAAAATATTATACTGTGAAGTCCCTTCTTCCTCATGTTGAGCTAAATATTGGAAGATCTCCCTGCATGCCCCCTAACGGTGCTGGTTATTGGAAAAAGACAGGATTTGGAACACATTTTCAAAGCAACTTCTAAAAAGTCTCTTCTTCCCATAATTACTTATTCACAAGCTCAGCAGTGCATGCCTTAAGTGAAGGGCCAGATTCTCAGCAGTGCCAATTAGCTCATGGCAGCCCATGGGAGCCACAGCAGGGCTGGCCAAGAGCCCTTCAGCCTGCAGGGAAGTGCCAGTCCAGCTGTGCACTGAGTCCCATCACGGGGCCATGACTGACAAAAGCTCAAAGGCCTTTCCAAGATGTCCACAGGAACTGGGAACGTGACTCCAGACAACTCCCACCACCCACCAAACAACACCCTTGGAAAAACAGTAATAAGACATGTCAAAGGTGTGCCAATTAGTGCCATTAATACTGGAGGCTCTCTCCAAGTCTGTGCTGCTGAGGCTGGGCCCTGCCCACCCCCTCTCTCCAGTGTCAGGTGGGTAGAGCAGTGGCAGAGCACTGACATTGAAGAAGATCTTTCTTGGGTTGGGAGAAATTACTCTCACCTGGAAAATGCTGAGAGCAATGTGCATTATTTGCAATGAGCATTCATTACACACTTACCAATGTTTTAAAAGGGTCAAATGGTTCAGAAGACCGTGGCTTAAATCCCAGCATGGGTGCCTGAGCAAAGCAATTGCTCTTTCTTCCCTTTGGTATTCACCAAAAGGACAGAATAGAGCTTGGAACCATGGCAACTTTGCAAAGTTTGCTATTTGACTTGTGTACCCAACTTAAACTTAAGGGTTATTAGTTAAGCTCTGCATTATTTGGCCATTCCCACTATAAATTAAAGGTATTTGCAAAATTAATCTAGTGACAATTAACTGTTATCGCCTGATCAAACCCTCTTGCACAGTTTAGAGGCTCTGGGTTCATAGAAACCTCTTTGCTGGAGAGCCTGAACACCAAAATGTGGCAAGAAATATGTTTCTCTTGAGCTCAACCAGTTTGGTATCCCTGTAACTCACCCTGGTTGTGTACGCTGCTTCAGGGTCATCTTCTAGGACTCTGGAGAGGCCGAAGTCTGACACTTTGCAGACCAAGTTGCTGTTGATCAGGATATTCCTGGCGGCCAGATCTCTGTGCACATAACCCATGTCAGACAGGTACTTCATTCCTGATGCGATGCCTCGTAGCATCCCGACCAGCTGGATGACTGTGAACTGCCCATCATTCTTCTGCAAAAGGAAGGAGACATTTGATGAGTTGAGAGCCTCTGCACCCTCAGCATTGTATATGCTCGAATAAAAACGCAAAGGCATGTCTCCAAGGAAGGAAACCAGAAGAATTAATAATTCATTACTCTCATGCTCTGACCATGAAGCTTTTCTAAGTTTCACTGTTTAGATTAGGATCTCTAGAGACAAAGCTAAGAAAATGTAGTTCTTTTAACTTGAGATCAAGGAGTGAGCTGCTTCTACTGTGACTGATAAAGAGACTGTGACTGGGAGTGAACACGTGTAGAAGGGCACCAGGCTGGGCTGTGTCTCGGTCAGGTAACTGAATGGCACCAAGCTGCATGGAAATCCTACCTGTAGGGGTTCATGAATACTTGAGCGGGTAGGGACTCTTCCCTATGTTGCCACATTGCATTTCCAACCACTTCCCCCACTCTCTCTTCCCTAGCTCTTACATTTCATGGAAAAACTCTGACAAGCCTGGGATTTGCTATGCTGCAGTATGGATCTGCTGTTGAACCACATGACATTTTGCAGGATAAGTTAATATCTTCCACACAGTCAACTGCCTTCTAAAATAAAGTAATATCCTCCAATTTATTCTCAGCTGTTTCTATCATTGCATGCACCAGGTCCTTCATAATGCTGTGTAAATGCAGATCAAAGAGATAACTGAGCTACTCCTGCCTCCAGACAGCACCAACACCCAGAAAACATTTTCACTGACATTAACCATCCACAAAGAACCCAAACCTTAACCAAGTCCCCAGATCCCCTTGGAAAAAGGACCTAAGTAATACCTTTAAAAATGTATCCAGAGAGCCATTCTCCATGTATTCAGTCACTATCATTACCGGTTTGCCTGGAAAAAAAAAGTGCATGAGTTTGTTGGGAATTTATCTAAAAAACATGAGCAATGAAGAAGTCTTTTAATAGTGTGTCTGCATCTGGATATACAGTCATGCAACAGTAAATCCACACCAAGACACTGCTGTCCCAGCAGGATGACAAGAGTTGTTCCCAGAATATATACAGAAGCAGGGAAATAGAGGAGGAGGGGATGAAAAAGTAATATCATATAATGGGTGGGGTACCAAGCCCTAGGAAGTTTAGATGATGACTGAGGAGGACGTTGCAAGCTGAACCCAGGCAGCCTTGTTTTTGTCTCCACTGACAAGCTGAAAGCTTGCAGAGGCCAAACTGCACACAGCAACGTCTTTGGACCCTTCCTGCGGGCTTCAACACCCTGCAGTAACAACGGGAGCCCAACAAGGGCAACAAGGATGATCTGGAGCTTGATCTTGGTAGCCACCAAAACCAAGACCAGGAAAGGATGGGATAGCATTCCTCGTAATTCAAGTAACTCTTTGTGTTTACCCTTGTAAACACATCTGGAAGTAAGAAAAGGAATATTTACGCTGCAGAACAAAAGCTCGTTAAGTGTGGAATGAGTGCAAGCGGAAATCAAAGTAAAAGTTCTTAACAAAAGACCTGGTCTCCTATTGTTGACAGGAATAATAATGTTTTTCCAAATCTGTTTGATTAATTTTCATGCCTGAGTCATTTTAATGGTAATTATATATAGTTTTTGCTCAGTTTTTATATCTAATTTCTCGCTAGCTTGCCACAATGGTGTAGCAATAATTAATGTGGTGTGCTCCAGCCCTTGTAAATTCAATGAAATCTTATAAGAACATGTAAATTATTTTTTATTTAAATCAATTTCCATTAGCTAGCACAAAGCACAGACAAAAGAGGAGCTGTCAGTTATTTGTAAAGTGCATTATAAATGTCTTTTATAGAAATGATCAACGAAAGCTGCTGTGTGTCATAACATGCACATGAAGGTAAATACTGAAAATCAGCACATGTCCTACCATTTAGATAGATCTTTATTTTCCCATTTTTGATTACCTTAACTATTTTGCCTAATTTACTGCTTAATTATGTACATAACAAAGGTAATTGTGAACCTGTCAATCAAAATACTCATTGCTGTGCAAACACTACCTTTGCAGTATGAAGAACCTGTGTTGCTTCAATTCTTTTAAGTTAGTCTCCCAGCTGTTGCCCAAGCTTGAAACTTGCCCTAAATATTACTTTTGATATGAGAAATGCACCTTGGGACCATGAAGAATATTGCCGAACCCCAAATGAATCGATGGGGCCCATCTTTAAGGATGATAGCCATCTGTCTATGCACAACACGGGCTAGACGTAGGGAGGGAGGAGAGATCTCCAGGGCCATTGCTTTTGGGTGACAAATATGTCAGTGTCTTTGCATGGAAGAAAACTTCAGGGATATCTCAAAAAAAAAAAAAAAAATCTTGTTTTTTTTTGTTTTGTTTTTAAAAGCGAAACTGTAGCATGGGGTCCCTTATCTCTGACACTTCAAGGCAGCGTTGCACGGTGTCTTGTTATGTCACTACCCTGGGGGACCTCCTGCAGACTCTTGCCTTTGGATGCCATCAGAGGAAAAAAAAAGTATGATTTCTGGCACTTCTGTTTCATTATCTGACTTCTGCAGGTTGGCAGCAATCGTGGAATAAATTAACCCCATATCCAAGAGCACGGAAATAAGGACACAAATAGATAACTTTCAACAAAGTAAATTAAAAGTAAACATCAGTCCTTCCAAAGTGCTGGGCTGATTCTCTGTGTCACCAGGGTTTCCTCCTGCTGGCATTACATGGTCATAAAATATATGTGGATGGCACTCATGTCAGTGGTGTGCACATGAATGCAATGAGCACACCATCAGTGCAACCAAATGGGATGCAAATGAAAACTGTCACTACCTTTGTAAAGCAGAAATAGCTGAGGGTTGATCTGCAAAGGGACAATGATTAGTCCAAATTAACTAAGGTGTGCATTTGAACTATATTAGTTAAATACAATGATATTCTCATTCAGAATTAAAAATGGCCTGATTCAATTTAACTTACTTCCAAAGTAAATCATGATGCAGCAAAGACATTTTTTTACCCTATAGATCTGATTCTACAAAAGGCCAATGACTGAGTTACTGAAGAGTAAAAAAGAGTTAAATACTTTGAGAGAGCAGAATACTTAACGATTCATAAAGGTTATTTTGGTCCATGGAAAAGAAAAGGAAAATCCTATGAAGATGCTCCAGATGTCTGCTGGAAAAAAATTTTGAGCGTAGTAAACAAAAATATACTGAGCTAATGAGAAGCTCTGGGTGCATACACCCCCCTGAATCCAAACTCCAGTTGCTCCAAGTCCAATTTAGAAGCAGAGCTCCCTGTGTTTCCAGAGCTTTGGAGTAGACAGCCACTTTATATAAAAGGCAGTGTGCTAGGGAGGCACATTTTCACTAAAAGTGGGATTTCAAACCATCCCCTGAGACCCTAGCAGCAAGAAAGACTCAGGCCCATGACAGTAGCAGCTTTCATGGATGTATGATCATCACTCACTCCCTGCCCAATATTCCACATCTCTGCAGGGGTAGAAATTGGAGCTCTTACACAGGGTATCCCCTAGAGATTTTGGTATTTTAAATTATTTTAAAATTTTGGGAGAAATCAATTTTTGGTTATTTTTTTCTTATAAGTTTTAGGAAATGCAATTTCAAGGAAGAATGCAAGAAAAGGCTGTTGATTACAAAACATCATTGATTTTGTGGAAGTTACAAGGACACACAGCTAGAGCCTCTGTATGTTGTCTACTGCAGCTCTGAAAATGAACTAATGTTGGAGGCACTTCCTCTGAGGAAGGACAAATGGTACTGAGAGCAGCCACATGGCCCCGAATGCCACCACCTCAACAGCAGCAGCTCAGCAAACTCTGACATTGCCAAACATGAAGACAAGAGGGGAGACAGTCATTCACACCTGTGAGGCAGTGGTGCTTCTTCACTTAAAACACATCTTAAAATAAAGAAGGAGCTCTTTTCAGCAAAACAGTCCTTGATACAAAGTAGATCCTCCAAGGCTCTAAAATGGATGAATAACAACAGCTCTACACATTTCCATAGCCTCAGTACAGCATTAATAGTCCTGCCTTGGGCACATTTGGATGTGCTGTCCCTTTCCCTGCCCTTTAGTGCATACAGTAATTTGGAGAAGAACTGGGCTGGAAAAGTTACAGAGAGCTGTTTTGCTAGCTGAGCAGTCAGACCTCAGTAACTCTCGTGCTGGGATGCCCTCAATCCCTCCCATACGCCAGCACCACGGGCAACTATTATCAGGTGCATCTCTAGTAGATCCCAGAGGGAGCTTGCTTTAATTGTGGTTTTATACATTCCTGTCATTGTCACCCACAGTTCCGTTCTTTTCCCTGCTTCTGGAAAACAAAACTTTTTTTGGAGAAATTATGGAAAGTGCATTCAGAAGAGGCATCACCCAGGTCTTTCTCCCCTAACCAACTCTCCCAACAGCCAGAGTTAGAGATCACACACACAATTCATGGAAAGTTCACAGAGAGCAGTCCACAGCAAGCTGTACCTACTTTTTGTGACAACACCTTCCAGGTGGATGATGTTGGGGTGGTCAAACTGCCCCATGATGCTTGCTTCTCCCAAGAAATCTCTTCTCTGTTTCTCTGTGTAGCCCACCTTCAGGGTTTTGATAGCAACTGGAAACTCACGCTTTCCCTGCAGCTTCAGCCTCCCACTGCAGACTTCCCCAAATTCACCTTCAGGAGAAAAACAAGGAAGAACGGGATCACACCACACCAAGGGAACACGTGATGTGCCTCTGTCCTACAGGATGCAGCACAGCCTTGGCTGATGAAAAGCACAAAGGGCTGCCCTGCATCCATGGATATGGACTGCTGAACATCGCAGCGATGACTATCTCAAACAGCCACTGTACCACAAGCCCAGTAATTCCTAAGCACAAGAAAACTTTGAATAAAAATGTAATTTTCCTATATTTAAAGAGCTATGCTTTATATTCCACTGGGATTTTTTCTCATTTCATATTTTTGTCTACTACATGAAAGAGACCTGTCATATCCTATACCACTGTCCTGTGTGGATAGCTGTAAAGCTCAAACCACTTGCTTCTTAACCTTCCTTTGGTAAGTTACATAGATGGAAAGTTGTCAGCCTTTCACAGTAACATATAATTTTATAGACTATAAACTCTTCATAATTTTATTAACTACCTTTCCCAAAAAGTAATCTAAATGGATTTTTTTTTAGTGAACACTAAATTACATCCAAACTCACAATTTTAGAGGACAGAAAATATTCCTAATGTTGGATGCAAGTCTAAACAAACAGCTTTACTAGAAACAAAATGGGAGCTTCTTCTTTTGACCAAGGAAGTTTAAAGCTCTGGACTTTAGCTTGTGCTTTTTTAATGTCCCAGGTGATACCTTATTTTCATTTTTGCTTCAAGACTGACTTTATATGTTGGGGGATAAAAAGGTTCAAATGGTAAAAAGAATGTGAAACTTCAGTGACTCCTTTCTCTTAGCATCCATTGAAATAGCTCAACTGACCATTTGTGACCATTTTCTGACATTTTCAGTTCAGCTCCTGAATTTCAAAACTGCAGACAATGACAGGTCTGTCCCAAACTTCATCTGGAATGTGCTCAGCTTCACTTGCAGGGTACCTAACAGCTCAAATTTTTCACAGCCCTTCCCAGATCACTCCTGTTAGGGAAGCCAACCCTTCATGCTGCTAAGGGTCACGGAATGCATTTCCATACCAGCTCCAATAACTCTTTCAATGGTTATGCATGAAGCTTCAATTTCCTTAGCAAACTCATGGACAGCTTGATTAGGGTCCTCGTAGGTGTGGGGGTCAACATAGGTCCTCACTCCAGGCAGCTTAACTGCAAACACAAATTAAGCACATTTAATGGCACATGACATCAAGGAAAATGGGCATTGCACTCCTGTCCCTTGCACTCTGCTCCCCTGGAAATTTATTTCTATGGTGAAAATGAGTATCATTCCTGAAAAACGACATTTAGTTTATATGTGACATATGTGCAACTTCAGCATATTTAGAAAAGTACAACAGTGCTCAGCTGGAATGAAGTGCAGCTAAAAATCCCTTTTGGTGCTGCGTAATGGGTTAGTCCGGCGTCTGGTAGAAAAGAATCCCTTTCTGGAACCAGAGAGGAACACCAGGAGGAAAAGTACAAATAGCAAAATGTTACAGGAGTAACTTGCAAAGCGAGCTGGATGGATGGAGGTTGATGGAGAGCTGAAATAAATTATGCCCTACCAGTCACACATCAGCTAATCAATCGCCCACGTTATTTCAGACAGTTACTGAGATTTGAAAGAACTGCATATTTGCAGTACAAAGCCCGTGGGTTGTATCAGTATAAATATAATCAATAGCAGGCTTTTTCTCCAGGACTTGAGAGGCAAAGAAGTATTTTCATTATCCATATTATAAGTTTGTTTTGACAATCATTAAGGCTACTCACATGAAGAACTGCTCATCAGTCTAATGAGACAGCGACATTACACTGTGGCTCTTAATTGATTTGCTTCCTGCTGCCTTCATTACATAGCACTAATGGAAATCTGACTTTCACTCAAAACGTGTTCGCCTTTTCCACCCCAAAAGGCCCCTTACTGTTACCCATCCCCAGATCCCTCAGCTCTTCTTGATGAAGGAAGGACTGGTAGCAACCACAAGATTTACTTTCCAGCACCACTGCAGAGGGGTTTTCCATACAAGGGCATTAACACAGCATTTCTGAAAGCTTCCTAGGTGCAGGAAATAGGTGTTATTCCTCACACCTCTGCAGAGGCATCCAAGCTGAACAGTAGCACTGGGCTTGGTCCTCACAGCTGGCTGGGGTGAAGCAAAGGTTTCAAACAGGTACTTTGGACTGATGCATCCAGACCACAAAAATGTTGAGTTGTTATGTGCTGAGCAGAAAAAAATTAATAACATCTTGGTTCACACAGCAAAGACAGAGGAACAAGCCAAAATGGCTCACTAGAAAGATCTGGTGCAAACATACATGTGAGAATAGCTCAGCACATATAAAGACCGTTCAGATCTTCAGTTCTCTGTGGGGCCCGCAACAGGGGCAGGTTGTACCTACTGTACAAACAATTATTTTGTGAATTAACAGCAAAACCATTTTTTTTCCCCCAGAAAACCACCCCTCAGTTAGTTTCTTATTACCACAGAAAGCCAAAACCACATATATATGCTTGATCTTTACTCACTGTGGCCATTATGAAAATGCATCTTTTCTTCTTCTGGATCTTGCTTAGCCTTGCTATAGCCACATCGCCTGGAAAAATAAAACACACAAGAGAAGAGTATTTTTGTCTCTGGTATAGGAGAACTCCATTCTTTACTTTGAATCATACAATGCAAAAAAACCCCAGAGCAGTGATGAGCCCAACCTCTCTAGTGGCTCTATTGCTGCTGTCCCAGTTTTAGCTCATCAAACTAGCTGCAATTTCCCAAATGGGATTCAGGGCTCAAGGCCCATGGATTTTCAATTGGACTTGTGTTTCCAAATCCCACAGATGCTTCTGAACAACTCCACTCTACCTGACATTTAATACAGCTATTATTAAGAAGAAAAGAAAGCAGGAACAGGAAGGACAATGAAAGGGGAATGGGATGAAACATTAGAATTGCAGAAACAGAGTCTCTTGGATGGCAAAGCTTTTGCAGGCACTGTGTTGTATGTCTTGCATGCTCCCCTCCATCTGTGCATTTGCACAGAACTTTAAATTATGGTATTTTAGAAAATGGTCTTTTGTAAACATTAACATCTTATACACATGCAAAATAATGGCTTAAAACAAACGCAAACTCGTTGCCTCATTGCCCTCAGTGTGTCTCTGTACAGCCATATTGCTGGCTCTGTACAAGCATTTCATGCACATCCCCTCTCTTTCCACAGGGGAGCTGCCATTCATGGAACCCCTCTGCCCAGCAGAAAAATGTTGGAAAAAACCAAGCAGCCTGACCTATCCTGCTCCCACCTTAGTGCCAGACAACGCAAGGATAGTGCTGAATACTACCATGGAGCTGCAACCACAGTCATATGGCAGTTGCATCTCCCCCAAGGCATCTCCTATTAGTTTTTGACTGCTCTTCCCTGACTCTTCATTCTTCTCATTGGTTTTCTAGGTGATAGTTTTGCATTACCATTAACTATCTGCTTTGGTGGCATTTCTGAGGTCTGCTTCACTTAGACAACCACATGGAAGCCCCAGGATAACTGCACAGGCAAGAAAAATTGCTATACACACATACACACATTTAAAAATACGGGATGAGGTACACAGAATGCACATATATATATACCTGTCTTTCCAAGGACCTGATAACATAACTGGATAGGGGAACTGGATCATCCTTACAGCAAACCACATGAACATGAGACTGAAGGACATTGCTTGGTAGAATGAAAAACCTGGAACAGACACCTGCAAGCCAGCCAGCATGCAGTGGAATCACTAGCTGGCACACCTCAAAGAAAGCCTCAGGCCACTAAGAAGCCACTTAAAGCTGAGAAACCTCTCTTCCATTGCTTCTGTGATTTTTGAGCTAGGGGCATGTGAACACTCCAGCATCACTCACAGCAAGGAGGAGCATATGATTAGCAGGAACAAAACTGCAATTAGGAGGAGGCAGTAACAGGCATCTGCATGAAACATGCCCTCAGCATGAAGTCCTATTACAGGGAACTGCTGTCTGCCTGGATGCAAGGGGCCAAGCAGCCTTTTGGCTATAGGATTCTGGCACTGGGTTTGTGAAATGATCACAATACAGACAAAAGCCTGGACACAATGAGACCCCACCATTGAGCTGGACTGAGCAGAGCTGGATGCTCGACAGCTGAGGAGGGGAAAGACAACATGAGCTTCTGGGGCTATTCTGGAGAAGAGGGAGCTTACCTTGGGGACAAAGGGAGACCTGTGCCACAGGGAGATGAAGGAAAAAGAGATTGCAAAGGTTGTGCAAGCGCAGGGGAATGGATCAAGAAGACAAAGGAAGGCTGACAGGCAGTCTGGGGATGCAGGCAGGGAGATGAACAGGTTGCACTTAATAAACCGCCAGGCTATACATGCAGGACATGATTTCAGCAGCAACAACCAAGCTGCTGAAATGAGCTGTTTGCATTCGAAGTGTTATGAGACCATAACACTTTGAATGCAAACCCCACAAGAACAGCACTGAGGTGCCCAGAGCTGTGGCTCAGTTGGGATGTTGGTGCTCATTGCCTTGCTCTAAAAGCAGCAGCACCATTTCCTGAGGTGGGGAACTGCATAATTAACTCAAAACCTAAGCACTATGTGTACATGGAGATCCTGGGAGTAAGGGTCATTTCAAAGCACATGCTGGTGTTCACAAGCCCTTGGTGAGAATGGATTCTTCTTCTTCATCATATGACCTCCCCTTTAAATAAAGAGAGAGATGAGTCTCAGTATCAAGTCTCACTTCTGGCAACCCCAATTTTTTCTGCTGCAAGTTGCCAAAGTTACACGAGTTTTCTGCAGAACTGATTTTTCTGGATGGAGGCATATGACTCAATTTGCCTTTTAAAAATACACAAATATGTCAATTCTATCAAATGCATGTATCCAATACTTCTTCTGTTTTGCCTTTTGAAGCAAATGCCCTTATCTCTTCTTCAGGTTTGGAGCACTTTGCCTGTAAAAATGCTTTTCTAACATGATCCTTTCTATGACCTGCATCTCCTGATCCCTTGACCATAAATACAGAGGAGACAGAAAGACGCCATCCCCTGCATACACTGATCCAAGCACACCTTGATGCACAACAGTCCCTGTCTTACTGCCCAGGATGCACTCCAAGGGCCAATGCAAACCAGTTGGCTGCAGCTGCCCCTTTCTCTCGAGCTGGGTAACACATACAGCAGCACATCACATTAGCATAGGAAATCAGGCTCTGGGACGCCTGAAGCATCGTTAAAACAAGCCCTGACAAGACACATCAAAGTGAAATGACAGCTAGTGGACTGTGACTGTCAAGCAACAGTTGGGTGTCACTAATAAAGCTTGCTGCAAAACCTGCCATGACTTGTGCCCTTCACACACTTTCTCAAACTACCCAGAGTCCACACTGACTGGGGCCAAACCACACTTCTTCCATTTTTGACCTTCAGATGCTTTAAGTAACACACACAAGCATTTTTTTTTTCTCCTTTCTCTACCCAACTAAATCCCACAGAAATCTGAAATTTTGGGTTAACAATCCAGAGTCACTTCGTGAATCTTACTGGCAGATCAAAGTAACTAAATATTGTGGCTTTGCAATATATTTTGGGAGAAAAAAAAAAAAGCTCTCAATTGTTTGTGAAATAATCCATTTCTGCATGTGCATTTGCTCTTAGTATTTATTGGCTAAGCTGTGAGTCAAAAGCTCTGATGGAAGCCTCATTCTCTAGTTTATTACCACTGTACAAACCATAGATTTCCTATATCTTTTCTGTATCATGCACAGCAAAAGCATAAAGATCCTGACACTCGCTTCATCTCCCACCGAGCTGGAAACACTCAGCCAGAGAGTTAACGTAATTCAGCAGCACACCTGAATCTCAATTCATTTACTCCTGTTGTGGGTTTGTCCCAGTTTCTCTATGTGGAAAGCAGATGTCTTCCTTGCACAGCTCTGTTTTTCAATAAAAGTATCAGAGGTAAAAAGAAAAGTGAGACTTTAAATATTCTTAAGGCATCATGTCTTATTTAAAAACTACTTGCAGATTGGCAGGCAGCTCGTAAAATATTTATGGAGCAGATTATAAAAGTGAAGTTGTAAAATGATCCTTATATAGGTTTATAAAATATAAAACGGACAGGTAGAAAGATGAAGAATCCAGCTGGGAAACCAATGCCCACTACCTTGCATGACAGAAGCCAATTCACAGAGAAAAATCCTTCATGAAGTGAGGCAGAAAGATGCTTGCTCTCCCTGGACTGGTGGAGATTCTTTTGTTTCTGCCCTGTGCTTCTGGACACCCTTGCTGGGTTGTGTGTGTGGCCCTTTGGCCACTTGAGGCATTCCCCTGAGAACCACAGAGTGCCCAAGGGAAAGAATTTTCATCTCCCCAGCTAGGGCCACAATTCTGGTCACAACTCAGGCAAGACACAGCCAGGGGACTGTGAACCTGGACCTTGGATGTCAAGCCCTAGGTGCTGATGTGGAAGAATCTTAACATACTATTTTTACAGGCATAGGCCAAAGCATTTCAGCACACAGCCAAGGCATTACTGGAAATGCAGGTGGGGACAGTACTGAGACATCCCTGATCAGGAAAGGGACTTCACCTTGCCAGGTGCAGTCAATACCATCGAACAGGTTGTGCCCTGAGGCAGCATGCAATCTCCCATCCCAGTCTTGCAGAGACTTATACATGTATTTAATCTCTCAAATATGAGATAAATGAAGCACACACACTTCTCTGAAACAGAGACAAAACATTTTTTTTTCAGGGGTGAGACCTTCACTCAGAAGCCTGTCTTTCACAATAAATCAACTTACAGGAATGCTTCCAACCCATCTCAAGCTGACACTTTACAGGAGGTTTGCAAGGACTGCAAGGTTGTTGTTTACAAGGGGTAAGTGCTTATTTCAGACTATTTGTTCCAAGATGTTAAAGCAATAAAGCTGCATACGTGTTGCAGGGCAGGATCGTGTTCCATGCAGAGGAACAAACAAACATGGATCTCTCCATCTGGCCAAGATCCTGTCGCCTCAGCTCACGTGTGGAGACAATAACTTGTTCAGTAAATAGCTTTTTCCTTGATAAACAACACTGATACTGAGAGCCAGAGGCAAAAGCCTACCACTTGTGATGTTATTCTGTGTTCAGCATTTGCCTTTGCTGCTTGCAATCCTAGGGTAAATTCAGTATCAAAAAAACAGGGAATACTCAAGGGCCTGGTGTAAACTGAACAGCTTCTATACTGCAAGTTGCTTTCTGTTTTTCTGTTCACTTTCCTCTTGCACAAGATCAGAAGAACAATAAAAGGTCTGGTGATAACAAGCAAAGGCCTTTAGCTCAGTTCAGGAGATGCAGGAGATGGCTGGCCTGAGAGGAACGAGGCAGATTCCCTTCCAAGGGGCTGCAGGCTCACAGTCTTCTCAGCGGATTTCCCAGCACTGCTGTCCCCTTCTCTACACTGTGTGACCCTGTCTTTGACCTCTGATTAACTTGGATGCCTTACAAAGGAAGCTTCACAAATCCAGGAGTGGTATTTTTAGCCTTTAGTCTTTCCCTGCTTTTGCACTGAATGACTCTCTGCTTTCCTAAATCACCGCCAGAACAATTAAAAATAATTTAAACAAGATACTGTTTTCCCCTCTTGCAGGAAGCTCCTTCTGAAGTGATTTCCATAAATCTCTCTAAAGAGGTTGTCATGCCTTCCCAAGGCACATGCATCTGTGCCTTGAAGTAACTTTTCCCATTTCCCCCTCCCAGCCTGCTGCCACATTAGTCTCCCTGCACCTTAGGAGGAAACCTGCAGAGGGTGTTTTCCAGGTCAGCCAAATTTTCCTTGTGCGTCTCTCTTCTTCATAGCCATCCAATCCAATCCTGGTCTTCTCTGAGAACTGTTTTCCATGGCTGCCATGCTCCAGTTGGGGGCCTTGCTGAGGACATTTGAAGCATGACTTGCAGCGAGGGACTGCTCGTGCATGGGTGCCACAGGCATGACAGACAGTAGAGGTACTGTAAGGTTTTCTTTCAGAGCAATCATTGCCAAAACAGTGGTCCACGTATCAGAACAACTTTTTACACAGTTTGAGCTGAGTATCCTTGCTTGCTAAATCTGCTCTTAAGCACAAAAAACCATGTAAAAAATACTCCACCAGTAAGAAAAACCAAAACCAAACTCCAAACTCCTCCTCTATGAAAATAAAAATACAGCACCAGAGGACCCAAAAATGGTCCATCTTAGCATATGCTGCACCCCACAGCAAGGGACTGCACCATGACCCAGCTACTACCATGCAAAGCCTCAGCATCCCCCAGAATACACAGCAGAAGAGTGCCACACCTCTCACCAGCTAAGCCAAAAAAACTTCCCAGCTTAACAGTGCATGTGGGATGTCTCAGAAGTTCTGTGGTCTCAAGCAGCTATCTGATGGGGATGGTGATTACATGCATCTCTTAGGAGGCTTAGGAAGATCTCTGCCCACACAAATATTTCAGTTGATTCCTCTCTGGGAAGCAACCTAACTTGTATCCAGTCAAACCAACAGAAATTAAAATCACGCCTCCTTTGACTAGTTAGAAAAGAGGGGCGAGTACAAGAGAGCAGAGCGTGGTGAGGCAGCCCAGATGGTGGCAGAACAGGACAGCATGCAGCATGGACACGCACCTCAGAGATATGTCCAATGCTGCTGGAGCATATCGTGGGCAAAGCAGCAGCATGTCATAGCTGTGTATGTCACACACTGACATGTATGTCCATGACATACGCTTCATTCCACTGACATGCATGTCACATGCCACTAAATACCCTTCTGCTCCCGCCTACCCCCTGCCTCCTCTGGGGGCACACTACCTCCCCCCAGCCCCTTTGGATGACAAGAAGCAGAACTTGATGGGTGTCCAGCATACGTGGTGTTTATTAGACACCTGCTGCAGTGTCTGGATTGACCATGGCATAACACAGCGGGTTTTTGCCCCTAGATCCCTGCTCTTGCTGAAGATACGCTCTGCTTCAGGTCACGCTATTTCCAGTTGTGGAGATAGACAAGCCAGGTAGATCAGATGAGAAAGTGATTTCCAGGCCAATACAAGAAAGGAAGGGAGAGGCAGACTGTGCACAGAAAACACGGACGGAGGACACGAAGTAGGAGCCAGCACGGGTGGGAACACTGACCATGTTAGGCTCGGATAGGCAACAGCACGCAGAGAAGAAGCCCACCCACAGCCATGATCGCAGCAACTGAAAAGCAAACAAAAAGGCCCAGGATAAGGAATAATCCCACCGCCCTGGCAAGGTGCAAATACATTCACAACATTTTTATACGTATTTCTTCCTTCTTTTTGCAATTATTATTTGGACCTGAACACCCTGGGCTGCAAAAAATTTCACAGCATATGCCCTTGTTGGTGAAACATGCCTTGGGGAGAGTGTCTAGATCCTGGTGCTTGAAGCAGTTAGCCATGTGCTTCCTGTACTGAAGTACCACCATCAGGATTAGTGGGGCCACCCATGAGCTTAAACTTAAGCACCTGCCTTGAAGCAGGCAAAGTGACTTTTTTCCACAAGCGTGCATGTGGTACAATTACAATTGCCTTTAAAAAAGGAAAAGCACCGGATGAATAAAAGCCCTGCTTTTGCAGATCCTTATGCATGGACTCACAGAGCCCTTTCTGCATCTCCTTGTATCAGTGAAGGTTTGCACACATTAGGTGTCGGCAGAAGCAGGATCTTGTGAGAGCCTCAATAAACTCAAAATATGGTGAGCTGAAAGATGCTCCATGCACCCACGGCTTGCCTCTGAAGGCTGCTCAGCCATTACTTTAACAGACAGTGGGTTTGCCTGGCATCAGCTCTCAACCCAATGCTGGCTGCACCTCAGTAATTGCCCTTTATCTTTGCCAGAAAACTTACACAGACAATTTTTCTGTTATCAAAACTATTAAGATAGTTCATCCTGGAAAAGAACATAGTGCAGAAGAAACAACGGGAAGGGCTTCAGTACAAGCAGGAGCCCAGAGGTGCAGGTATACTCCAGTTAATGTCAGCTGAAGATCTCTTCATTTCTCCTCAGTCATCACAACAAGTCATTCTTGAAAAACATCCTGTGCATGTCAGATTTTTACACAGTATCACTTACAATGCCTAGATACATTAAAATAGTTTATTTAGACAAAATTAACATTCTGCAACTGCACTGCCTTAAATTATGATACAAAATATCTTCAGGCATGCAATGATTTACAGAATTATACACTGGATTATGTTCTTACTTAAATTAAAACTGGTGAAGAATGTCTTCTAAGCTCCTTTTCCATCAGCAAAACAACTTGCTAACATTTTCTAAGCAGCAATGCCAATATCTCTAACTGTAATTAACAATATTTTCTATTTTCATAATGCCTCAGCTTATTCAGTCATACTAATATGGGAGCAGATCAGCCTCCACTAAACCACTCCGCAGATCCAAGTTAACACCAAGTTAACACCAGAGATCCAAAACTCAAAGGCACACAAAGGGAACACAAGAACTATATATCTTGAGCCAATTGAGCCATTTTCTTCTTTTAACCTTGCAGGATTTGAGCGCAGGGAACTGGTGCATCTCCAAAAGATCACCTTGGCTTATGTTTCGGCTTTATGTTTCAGCTAGGAGGCCCCTTTCCCCCAGGCATTTTCTAATGGTTGCTGCCACCAGACCTTCCCACACCTCCCCACCAGCCAGCATGCAAAGTCCAAGTTTTCCAAACAATTGTTCAATTAACCTGAAAAGCAGCCACTTCCTTAAAATGAAAAGAGCTCAGTGTTTCCCTGAACAAAGAAAAACTCTTTGAGACCTCATCAGCAACAGGGCTGCTCTGAGACGAAATCAGTTCCCTGCACTGAATCCAGAGCACTTCAGATCTCACTTTCTTTATACGGAGTAAAAAAAATGTTCAGGTGCAAAAGAAATGTACTTCAGTGTAGCCTTCCTCCTACAAACCCATCAGCTGTGCACTTATGGTAAAAAAATGCTCTGAGGTTTAGCATTAGGGGAAATCTAAAGTGCTTGGAAACAAACTAAACTGGATCAGCAGACAATAAAATTCACTTTCTGGTCCAAGGAACACTTGGATAGGTAAGTGAACTTACTAATTGGTCTGAACAGTCAGGACAAAGGAAGATTTATTACTACTTGTGTTAAAAGGATGGCTTGATTTGGCAGATAAACTTCAAAATATGAAAATCCTGAGGCAAATAAAACCAATGTTAAACTCAAGCCAAGCCATCATGCATCTTGTGACCATCAGATTTGGGTGCCTGATGGCTTCTAGGAGGGGCCCAGTACCCACCTCCTCATTTCCTGCAGGGCTCTCTTAGTGTAGAAACTGAAAGCAAAAGCCTTCCAGACAAGATCAAATGCTATGGATAAGCTTAAAATCCTGTTTAATGAAATACAGCCATGGGTACTCTCCAGGGTTTTAAGATCTTTAGCCAGCAAGCTGACCTATATTGGAGAGCAGAGTTGATCCAAGCACTGCATACATCAATTTTATCTGCAAACTCTCCTCCAGCCTCACTGAATCAACCAGCAAACTATGAGGAGAGGTAGTGGGGGCTGCTACTGGTCAGGAGCTCCTCTGCAGGATAACAGATGACATGTCCATATAACAGCAGAAGTTATTGAGAAAATACCTGCAGTGTTAAATCCCCTTTGCTGGGAAAGAACAGGCTCTGAGGCGACATCATCTCCAAAAGCCAAGCTTGCTTGAAACAAGGTGTGACACCTGCTTCTAGCCCTGGCTTCAAGGAAAAGGCTGCAGACGGGGGAAAAAAATATAGAGGAGCCTGCAGCTGCAGTGAAACCTCCAGGACCTCTGTGGCCTGCTGGCACTGCCCTGCTCCTTGGCCAGCCCAGCTCTGCTGCTTTCAGTTATCTCAGGCACAGAGAGACAACGCTCCTCCAGCTCTAGCTAAGGTGACCCCCACAAAGCTTATGTGGCTTGCAAACCCAACTGTCCAGAGAGCAAACTTTAATAAACCTGTGTGAGGAGCACTTATCAACACCCTTGGCATTGTTTCAAACCCTGGGCTTGGTTAATGAAATGTATATATATCATGGGCCCCAGCAACTGTGCCTGCAATTAATGTAATTAATTTACCACAAGTCTGCAGATGACCCAGAGAGCATTTGGAATTAAACTACACTTTTAATGTCTAGATAGAATTCAGAGAGGCTCTGCCATATATAGATGTGGCTTTTAAGAGTTTTAAGCTGAAGTCTTGGAATCACGATAAATGAAAGTCTCGTTTGTTGCTTTTAATAAGCTGTTCTAATGGGATGTTCTTCAGAGCCTTGCAATTAGAGACTGAAGTACTTGAGGGTGCCTGGGAAGATTCTTCTAATCCTTCATACTGCCTTGAGTGATGGTAATGTTTGCTTCCTGCATCTGCAGGTCAGAAGGCCAGTGCTACACCTAGCCATTCCTGAATCAATATGCTTGCTCTAACATCAAAGAAGTAGCATTACACACTGTGAGCTGCTAGGAATATATTCCCACTTTGTCCCAAAACATACAAATGCTTAAGGAGTCACCTGCTTTTCCTGCTGAGCTATCCTGGTTCATGTGTTAAAGTGTGTCTCTGCACTGTTTGAGAAAAACTGAGAATGCAGAAGGCCAAGCAGATGATAGCTATGCAGTCACTATGGGGAAGGAAAGCAACGTCTTCAGGGAAAGGAACTGCACTTGGAAAGACCTCTGGCATTATACTTTTCTATGTCTAAGACATAAGAAAGCAGAGATAACCTTTTTTCTAGATAAGAGGCCAAGTGCTGCTACATGGCGAAGCCCCAGGAGACGTCATGCTTCTGATTTCAAAGCAAGGTGAAACATCCACATATTCAGAAGTGCAGAAGGACAAGAGTCTGACTTCCTTCTTCATTCTCTACCCACTCCACAGAGAAGACACTATAAAATCCTGCTTTCAAAGACTACATACACAAGGGGTGCTCAGCAGGAGCCTCAAGCTGCTACAAATTCCAGCTTGAAGGGCAGCCCAGTTCCCTTCTCCAAGCGGAAATAGGACTTGTACAATGCCATCAAAGAAATCACTTGCAAGAAGGTGAGGAGGTCTCATCACTTACTGCTGTACTACCCCCCATTTTCCCTGCTCAGACAAAGCTGATGCTGGTTGCTTATCTGTTCATCACAGTTCTCCCAGCCCATTCCCTTGGCCACTGCCAGAGGAGCTTAGAAATAACTCAGAGCTTAATTACAGATTTGGTCAACTCTCGCCTTCTGTCTGGGCCAAAGTCATCTGAAGGCAGATTAGCCTGGGTCCTTAAATCCGTCTCAAAACTGCAGAGCGAGACTGCCTTGTGGAGCCCACCGAGTTTGCACTAAGCCAAAAGTGTTCAGAATAGAAGAGGAATGAGGTGTTGGAGCAGCCAAATTTGACAAGCTGATCTTCACAGGATGTTAGAGACGGGTGCTACGGGCAGCAGATTTCCACACGGGCCCTAGGAAAGTATGACCCTGTGCAGAAGGGTGCACTGGAGCACTCTCCCTTCAGAGAGCAGTACTGCACGCCAGTGCTGCTCCTCTCTGGAAAAATGTACCAGCAAAGAGGCTGTTAATAGGATAGAAGCAGTAAAAACCTTGACCCCAACAGAAGCAGGACCAGACCCTGCCTGCTCCTGGTGGATGGGAATTTTGACTTGGCAGAGCAGTAGCTTCCTCAACAAAATCCTTCCTCTTGTCAGGTGAATCGTGGGGAATATTTGGCAGTAGGCAGCATAATGAAGTGGCTATAAATCAGAGGAGACAATGTCCTGCAGGAAGAAGGAAGAGCAGACAAG
This sequence comes from Rhadina sibilatrix, assembly GCA_013400275.1. Taxonomy (NCBI): domain Eukaryota; kingdom Metazoa; phylum Chordata; class Aves; order Passeriformes; family Phylloscopidae; genus Rhadina; species Rhadina sibilatrix. The sequence goes on from VWYO01016616.1 coordinate 52,487, forward strand.
AACGTAGAGATAAAAATCTTTTAAAAAGTCCCAACTAACAAAAATTGTGACTCATGCTGGAAATATTCTCTATGAAAACCATTATCTATAGACTGTCTCCCATTTCCTACGGAAATATTGAAAAAGCAAACTATTTTAAGCCCTGACAGAACTTGGAAAATGGGATGGGGGAGGCTGTGGAAAAATTCATCCATTTTGACCTTCTACATCACAGAAGGCTGTAAACACTGTCTCAGGACCTAGGATATACACTACAGTCTTCCACCCTCTCTATCCCTGAAAGTCACTTTTTAACAAGATGCACATATTTGTGTTCAGAAAGCAGCCCTCTGCCACCACAGGCACCGATATTTAAAAGTCTAAATCAGCTAAGGTCAAGGATGGATACACTGGTGTAAGAGCCTCTAATTGCCAATACCCAGGTGGCAAGATTTGTCTTTGCTTTGTCTTTCAGAGGCTAGTTCCTTGCCAGAAGGAGACTTCCTATATATGCATGACACAGGGCAAGTGGCAGCTTTTTGTTGCTTCAATTTTTTCCCCCCGTAAGTTCTATGAAAAGCTCCTTCTGGTTCTTTGAAAGATGACTTGAGATGGAAAGGTCATCCATAATGGGTAGTTGGCTATAAATGCAGATGCACAGTTGACTTGGCTGTTTTGAACAGCTTTTGCAAAGATGCACAGCATTGACCTAATATCTTGTCCACTTTACTCTGTAAAAGCTCATGCTTTTGTTTAGTGCTATGAAGTTTGAAAGCTTGGGGGATTGGAGGGACCAGCAGCCTCTTAACACTGACCCTAAGACCTTGTCTGTTTTGCAAAGAGGGCTGGGTTTGAAGGGCAAAAGAGGGGTACTGCTCTCGAGAAGTTGGTCTCCTCCTCCCCTGACTGCTGAAAATCTGGCTCCTCCCCTCAGTTTGTAGGGAGAAAGAGACTGAGGCCACACAGCAACAACTGAGGCACTTTACTGCTCCCTGTGAGATGGAGTGCAAAGATCTTTGTCACTGGACTGTCCGACACAGACTTTAAAACAGAAGTCAGTTATGATTTTAGATTAATACGTACTTCAGTCAGGAGCAATAACAGTGACAGACATCTAATTCACGTGTTCCTAGGAAAGCAAAATTTATAGCTTTGCTCTATCTATAAAATGCACTGTGCTTTTGAGAACACATAATCCTAACAAAACAAAGATAATAACAACTCTGTGTTCTTTAATTCAATACTTGTAGCTGGTTTAATAATAGATTTTCAATCCACTCTTTTTTTTTTTTATTATTCTGAGACAACTACTGTCTGATTTAGTGAATCTCTTTGATTTGTAATCCCGATTGTTATATTATTAATACGCCCTTGATGCAAGGAGCTGGATAACTTAAAAAAGTGATCAGCTATTTGGCTTGGCATTTATGACCTTGGTCAGAGGACGTGTTATTTACAGGAAGTTTTCTGGAGCATCTGCAAGTAAATCAGCTCTGAAATGCAGCTTAATTGTTTAGGGCAAAGCACATTTAGTTTCAAATTCCCAGGAATCTCCAGCTTCAGACGCAAAGTGCATTTCCACAGATGGATGCTGACATGTGGAAATGCCACCACGACTGTTCAACTGACCTTTGGTTTAGGGCCAGCTGCCAACAGGAAATGCCAAGCTGTTACTTATATTCATTCAAAAGAAGCGAGAAAACTGCAGAGACTTGAAAGTAAAAAAAAGAGGAAGAGGTGTGGTCCTGCCTTTGAGAACGTAGGAAAAATAATAAGCCTGCAGACTCCAGCAAACTCCTCAGCCCTATGACTGGAAACTCCTTTCAGAGCTGCCAAGAGCAGGACGACTTTCACTTTGCATTGCAGAACTGCTCTCAAGCCTCTGCTTGCTACAGCCTAGGACTTGGGAGGATAGGTGCAAAGAGGTGCCCTACAGCATCCTAGGGAGGAATATCCTGAGGCATCCAGGGACCTGGGAGCACCCTGAAGCCAGCACAAAGAAGGCTATTTGCAAGAGCTGGCCAGGCTACATCCTCAGTGTGACAGAGCAAGATGGTTTTTCTCCTTCTCCTGCTCTCTTACATCAACAGAAAAGACAGAGCCTGGGCTTTGCACAGCTTGTGTGGTGTGGCAAGCAGTAGTGACTCCAGCTGGAGTTCAAAATAGATGTTTTCCTAATAGCAAATACAGGAAAGAGTTAGGAAAGAAAATGCAACCCTCTGGAAGCAGGCACTGGAACAACATAACCACTCCAGAGGCTTAATAGGAAAACATCTTCCAGAAACAGGTTAACTGCTTCAGAAAGGGATAATCCCATGACTTGGAACAGTTTATTGTCCCTACTGTCACAGCAGGAGAGTTACTCCACAAATTGTCTTGAATCCACATCCAAGGCAAAGCAGCATGAGTAACACTTCTCCCTGGCATCTCTGCTTTCTTCCAAACCAGAGCAATTTCTTTGTTTTGCTTTGTTTAATTTCAAATTGTCTGTCATCTTTCTGGATTTTTGGGGTTTATTCTGCTGTTCTCACAAGTCACTCAATGTACCAGACGGACTTCAAAATTCATGGGAACTCAAATCAGCGGAGAAGCCCTGTGGTTCTGAAGTCAATTTTCTAATAATGGACCAAACCTTTGTGTGGGAGGCTTCTCCACCAGCTCCAAACAAAGGACTGTGGTCTTTTCAGTTAGGGAATTTATTGAAAAGATAAAAATGGATTAAGAGTTCAGCTCCCTGTGCCTGCCCTTCCCAGACATCCAGTGTGTCACCATGGAGGTCCCAGAAACCTGCAGCTGCCCTGGGGTCCACAGAGGGAAGTGTAAGTATAAGGTAGGAGGATTAAGGCAGCAGCAGAGGCAGCAATAAAACTCTAGCCAAAGAAGACAAGGGCTTTTATAAGCATGCCAAGAGATAAAGAGCTGAGAGGAAACACATCCTGGAAAGCACATTAGGCAAGAGGACAGAAAGATGTAACTAATGAGAATTGCAGACAAATGGCTTTGGATTTGAAACTGTTTGCTAAAGCTAGAGAGAGTAGCAGTGAAAAGGAGACCTGCAAGGGTACATCCTCCTCAGAGGGGTACTGAGCCTTTGCCAGCAACTGTGGAAAGAACAGGAGCTACTGGCAGCCACACAGTTGTGACTCCCTATGGCCACAGAGGGATATACATTCCCCCACCTGTCATTCACCCCCCAGACTCTTCCTCACAGAGGTGCCAGGTTACATCCACAGTTTCCCTACAGTTACACATGCATTATCCTGTTTGCACCAATACAAGCACATATCTAGGAGGGGGGAAGCCAAGGTTCATATCCACCTGCTCTGACTGAAGGGGAATTTCAATCATAAACTCTGCTCTTTAAGGAGTGACTTGAATCGTGTCTAGAGTGTTCAGAGCCAAGTTGTTTGACTACAGCTTTCCTGTAGGCCCTGGTGTGAATTGCCTGTAGCCATTGACTCACCCTGCCCACTCCTCTCTGCTGCTGCATGCTTCTCATGCACACAGAAGCATATACTTTTCCCTTTTTAAGCCCAACAAGTCATTCAAAGCAGAAAACAGGAGCTTGAACAGCTGAGCTGGAAGAGACTGTCAGTCTCTGACCTTGACTGGAGATGAGTCTGGCAGCACACTTACCTTTCAAGACAGGAAATAACTGTGTCCGTGTCCTTCCATGGACGCCTTATGCCTGGGGACAGAGTTGCTCAGCCTGGCAGGATTCCACTGCTCTGCATTTGCAGAATTGATACCTTACCTCCTCTAGGAAATAAGACTCTCAACCAACAAATTCAATGCAGTTCTTCTGCATCTTTAACGTCTCTTAATGCTTACAAAATCCTGTAATTGACAGCCACCTTGCTAGACCTGAGCGTAAGACACACCCGTATGAAAAAAGCAACTGTGGGCTGACAGGTACCTTAGAAGCATAAATGTTTATTTTGCACTGAAAACAAATTCAGCCTTATCAGTAGATGTACTTCACCTTGCTTTGTGGAGTACTTCACATTGCTTGGTGTACTTCACATATGAAGGATGTTGCATTGTTTGACTACTGCCACTAAAAAAATTACTAATATACATGTAGAATATGAAAAAAGTGCCTTCCATGCTGGCTGCCAAACAAGTTTAATGTTGCAGTACAAACTTATCCTGATACAAGCCAGATTTTGCCCCAGTATCACAATCTCTTGTTCATCAAAAAATTCCATCAACTTCCATTAGAGCTGTCAAAGATGGTATAGCCCAGGCTTTCATCACTTGCCTACGTTTAAGCACATGAGAAGTCAATGGGATGGTTTGAAGCAGAGTGTCTCCCTCTGTGAGGGAAACTCTCTCTATGATTTACTAACACTTGGGGAACACATTCGTATTCTACACGAGAAATGAAATCCAGATCTGACCAAAATGTGGGGCATTTGGCCATTTCAGTGGGTTTATTCTCATTTTCTTCAAAAGTGTTTTCCTGAAAGCAAGTTTTCTCTGTGAGCAAAGCCCATTGCAAGCTCTGAGTGCAAACATGTGTGGGTGAAGATATTTTACCTGTAATAACATGTTCTGCTTATTTTTAAAGGAATGTGAAAACACTCCTGTGAAAATCAAGTCAAATAATCAGAGCCAGCCTATACACAGATGAAAATCATTGGGAAGTGAACTATATCTGTGAGAGTGCCTTTGTCATTCCTGCTTGTCCAAACGGATCAATCAGTTCACCCTTGTGCTGTTTTACAGTGCTACCACTTGACAGCTTTGTTCACATGCTGCTTTTGCCCAAATCACACCAATCGGCTGGTCAGATAAAAGTTATTACAAAAGTTGAAGAAGTGTAAATACACAGCTTCTTCTCTTACCTTCCGCTGAGAAGGAAACCGATAACAACAGCCAGCAGAATGACTCCCACTGTTACAGACACAACAATTATAGGAATCTGGCTCTGGTCGCTGGATGCAGCTACTGCTGAGATGAGAAACAGAAAATGGAGATTAGGGTTAAAATGACAGTCAGCACTCGTACAAGTCTTTCTAGTGAGGCTGCCAGCGAGGTTTCAAGTCTTACCAGTTAATTTCTTCTTTTATGGTTTGTTTTCCCCCTTTTGCTGTCTGTTTCTAGTTTGGAAAGGATATGGGTGGATAGGAAACAAAATTATGTGCAACGCTAAATTGAAAACCCAACAAGATTGCATCTCATTGCTGAATTCAGAAACCAAAGCGTTGCAGAATGCAGCCTTTGAGTTTGTGAACTCAAGTTTTTCTCCCTGAGTTAGCTGCATTAGAAATCAGAGATAAAAGATGAAAACCCAACAGGCTCTCATTTGGATGAAAATCCAACAGTCAGAGAGAACATTTATGAAATGCTATTGTTAACAGACATAAGCAAAATCTACAAGATAAAAAGAATTACCTGCACTTCAAGAAGCTATGAACGATTACAAACTAACTGCTCGTAGCATCTCTATCACATGGCCATAAGGTGCCTTCTGTAAAACAGGAATTTACTAAGACACATACACTGGCTGGTCTTTTTATTGGCCAAAATTTGGGGAAGCAAAACTCTTCCAGTCTGTGTCTTGTAAGGGGCCCTCCTGCCAAAAGGCAGGGGACTAAGCTGGTGATAAAGATGCTAACAGAAAGGTCAGGAGAGCTGATTGAGAACTGAGTTTTGACACGGGTCAAGTAAGAGCAGGTGAGCAAGCTCCTGTAGACTGTAAAATGGAAATGCTAATACCACTTGTATCTTGTTTATCTGCCCTGCATGGCAGCCATAGGAAGGAGCCCATTTCCCCCCAGGGGTTGGTATGTGGGGTTCCCCAAGCAGAAACCAAAGTCTCTTCACCTTGCCCTCTTTCCTGCCAGCTTATTTATCTGCACAACCACCCCAGGGTACAAACCTCACATCCTCCCTGCAAAACCAGCTCCCTGGCACAGGCACTACTGCTCTGTGGGGGAAAACCTCATTATAGCTCTTAACCTTGTGCCAGCCCAGGATGAAGCTTCATCCACCCCAGAGAGCAGCAGGAATTGATTGTGTACTGAAGAAGCCTTTAACTAAATGACTGAACTAAAAAAAGGTCCTTAGCACAGGATTAACGTTATGAAGGCTATAAAATAACTGATTATAGTCCCATATTAATTGTTAAAGGAAAAGAAAGACAGAAAGGTATGGCATTAAACATTGATCTGCACTGGGCTTCAATAGCTCTTCATACGGGAACTCTCTGGTGCTTAACTGCGAGTGGGGTGGACCTGCTACAGCAGCATGATTTCAGAAGGATTGGTCCTGATACATTAAATATTTAATGTTAACTGCTCCAAACCCCTGCCATCATCCAGAGTTTTATTAGCCTCACAAAGTTATGAGGGCTCCTTAAGATGGTGTTTTATTGCTTTCTTGACAAAATAATTAAAGAGAAAAACATTTAAAGGAGAACATTAAGCAGCAATTGGTGTTTTCTTTGCACAGCTCAAGGGATGGGGAAATGAGATAAATTCCGCTGTGATCTATGGCAGATGAAAAGCTTGAATTCATAAGCAAAGCTGGGATTTGCTGCCATTCAAAGTCAGGGACACACACACACCTGCATTACCCCTTCTCAGCCTGGTGACATGTTCCTACTCCCATCCAGCAGACCAGCTACATTAGCTCACAAATCCAGCCAAAATCCAGCTCTTGGCAAGGTTAATATTTGGAGCTAGATGAGCTTGGTGGCATTTGGAAAGGATGAAGCAACAAGTGGATACACCCAGCAAATAAAACTTCCACTCAAATAAAAAAGTTTAGCTGAAAATCAAAGCCCTGGCTGCTTCACGGTGCTTTGCAGAATTGCACAAGTAGGGAGAAGTATGCAAAAATTCCCAAAATCTGGAAAAAGCAGGAAGTCCAAAACACCTTATAGCCTTCCTCCATTGCACTTCTCAGGTTGTTGTTGTATAATTCCTCCAAATGTATTAAAGATAACTACAGAAAACTTGTGAACTGGAAACAAAACCTATTGTTCAGTCCAAACGACTTGGAGAGGGTTTTTGTTTCTCAGAACAGCCACTGAAAGGTTTTCATCTGTGCTTGAATAAAAACCATTTGCATTGGCTCTAACAAGAAGTTCAGATCTGTACTCTGATGTAGCAGTGAGATTTTGATCTGTGCTTGCTTTCAAAATCTCCAGGATGTGCAGGAAAGCAGTGGGAGTCCGGTCACACTCCTGACACTAATATTGACTTTATACAGGGCTTTGGGGAAAAAATGTTTTTTATAAGGTTTTAAATGTCAAACAGAGCTGCACTTTGCAAGATGCAAACTGAGGCTTACATTGTATTTCAATGCTATCAAGTGTTAAAGTATCCGGTTAAGTCTGGCCTCAGCCAGAGCTTGTGTCAACAGATGAGCAATTCCCAGTTCTCAAACTGGGGACCATGTAGTAGGTATTCCTCTGACTACACCAGCAACTCCTTAATATCAGAGAAGTATCTATTTCTTTGCTTTTAAAATGTGAAAAAGACTGGGATGTGGGTATGAATAAATGAGCCACAGAATTTCTAGTGTTTAAAAATATTTCCATGTCATATTCTCCAAAAGTCCTGATTAACACAGATACTTACATGATGGGCTTTACGAGAATGCCATCATTTTTGGACCAGGATCATAGGCCATAGATCAAATGTGCATATATTTCACGTTACTCATTAATAGACCAGAACACTGTTACCCAAACAACTCTAAGCTACAACCTTTACAACTGAGAAAAACTACACAGAATAATCTTTTGGCATAACATGATTTGGTTGCTACTTACATGTAACAATTAATCATTAATACAGTAAGAAATACATTAAATAGACTGTCCTTACTGCATTAATGTTTGCATTGTGATGCAATTTTCACTGTATTAGCTTAATCACTGGCTCCACAGCTACATTTGCACATGTATAATGAGTCCTTGAAAATCTATTATGACTTCAAAGTAGCATGCACTGAAAAGACAACTTGGCATCTTCTTCTCAAAGATGAAGAATTTTAAATAAACTGGAGTAACAGTAATCAAAGTATTAATGAATTTAAATTTCCAAGGAAAACACAGAAAATAAGTGTGCATTTCTCACAGAAATTATCAGAATATTTCCACCATAAAATTCCTCTTCCATGCACACAGTACAGATATTAATAAATGACAGCTGTACAAACTAAAAGAGAGAAGACATATTTTCTGGTGGACTAAATTGTATTTGACACCTCGGCAAAATTCTGTATTTGGGACAAAAAGAATTTCCCCACAGCTGTGCCTGAACATAGAAGAAAGAGCAGCTAAGCCTCTGTGTGCCTCAGGAGTTCACTCTGCCACAGAATCTGTTCCAGAACCCAGCCCTGGATTATCAGATTCTTTAAAAAACAATAATTAAAGAAAATTTAAAATCCTACAAATGTAAGGCCAAGAAGTTATGCACCTGCAGTGCACATTTTTTTCCATTTCTGATTACAAGTCAACCTCCTTTTCTTGAGGCTGTGGCATTGGCAGCCAACAGAATGAATATTTTAACTTGACAGGAACATTCCCCAAAATACACAAAAGACACTAATGCTCGTTCAACTCTTCCCCTTGCCGGGAGGCACCATTTCAGGCTTTTCCCTCCTAGATGTAGATATTTAAGAGAGTTCAACACCCTCTACAGACAGCCTTCAAGGAGCAAGTCCTATGTCCTCTGTCCCTCCTGAAAGACTCTCTTACACCAGGCTCCTGCAAATACAGGATTTTTCTAAGCATGGAATGCCATGAACTTCCAAAGCCTGAAGATTTCCTGCCTCACCATGAGGAAGCAGAGGACAGATACATCAAGTGCAGAGTCGGGATATGCCCGGTGTTTCCAAAGCCAAGGGATGAAGCCAATAAAAGGAAGCGCTCTCTGCAAAGGTATCGATCCCCTGACTCGCTTCTGGTAAGCGCTGCAGAGACAGGGGCTGACAGTAATTAAAGGGACTTACACACTGGGCTGGTTTCGAACTCGAACCTTCGGCTGAAGCCCCCGTAGCCGGCAGCTGTCCGGGCTCGGATCTGGAAGACGTACGCTGAGCCTGGCTTCAAGCCGTCCGCCGTAATCGTCGTCTCTTTGGACTTGATGATGGTGTAGCTCGTCTCCTGGTCCTTTTCCCAACACCCCCCCAAAAACCACAAAGTTCAAACACACAAAGAGTGGCTCTCAGAGAAGACAGACTCCTAGCACCCCCCAGAGAAACATTACAAAAGGTGACCGAAGTACGCATTTTTGAAGATTTCTTCCTCAAAACCCCCTCTCTGAAGGTCTTTTCTGCAATACGAAGTGTGAGATCTGATTTTCTCTTTTATAATCAATGATTCTAGGAGGCATGCAACTGGCACCTGCAGTAGAAGCAGCTTTCCACTGCTCAGGATGTACATGGCCTGGGGCAATGGAAAGTTTTATCATACAAAGATCAATCCCAAGGCACAGGAAAGATAAAACAAGTCCCACCGCCTTAAAAAAGGATTTTGATTTACACCAAAACGGCTTCCCAGTAATCTAAGTAGGCCTAAAAGAGAATAATATATTACACACTGTACAACTTTATGCCTGCATTTCTAGAACCACCAATTAGATCTTGGGAAGGGAATAATAAACCAAAGCTCCTATCAGGTATTAGGAAAATACCTAATTTTTGCATTGTTCTTCTGAAGCAATGAACTTGAAGAAAAATTGCTGAAATAAATCTTCATCTACATCAGTTTCTAACGTGAAACAGTTCCAGTTCTTTGATTAAAATTTTGTTGAAATGCTAAGTAATTACTCTTAGAATTATTTACTGTAACACATAATGTAGATGAGAGCTCATAAATTAAGGTCTACAAATTTGGAAACTGCTTTTTATTCACCATATCCTCTCAGATCCAAATTATTATGAGTTTAACCAGAGTTTTTAGTAGTCCTTTACAAAGATTTCTGGATAGCTCTTAGAATCTGAGCTCATTTTTATTTTTTTCTTTTTAATTTAATGGCTAGCTTCCCATAGACAGTAATATGCCTGGCTAAGGTGCTGGGAATTTCTTAAATATAAGATTACAAAATTTCTCAACTGAAGCCTGTTTTGGTGAAATGTGTACAGACACACAGACACATATATATACGTTCCCTTTTTTTTCTTATTAAGGATGATTCCCTCTTACAGGACTGCAGTCTGACAAAACTCAGTTTTCCCAAACATTTAATATAAATCATTCTTGTCCCTTGGAAATGGACGTGAATTTACCCTTATAAAAGGCTGAAAACAGAGAGAATATAAATTATAGTAGCAACATAGAAAAAGGATTTAAGGCAATATCCCCAACCTATCTCAACTATGGGTTAAAAAGCAGTAAGTGAATATTAGGTCACATCTCTGCTTGTATGTCAGCCAATTAACTTTTCAATACACTGTTGGCTTCTGCAAACACTTGGACTCTTGAGCTTTTCTACGGAAAACAATAAACTTCACTCTCAACCTGAAGAAAATAAATCAAGATGGCATAAACTTGGACTGGCTGGAGCTACCTCTCCACAAAGGAAGAACTATTTGCTGAAGCTACTTCAGACTAGTTCTTGACTACAAACACCACATTTTAAGCCCCCTCTCCTGCCAATTTGTTTGAAAACAAACTAAGGAAAATGAAGAAATACACTATTTTTTTCACTTTAATTATTTGCTTTACCTTTTTTGGTTTCTAAAAGCTATTTTTTCCAAGCCATTCCATGGTAAGGATTCAATGTACCCAAACAGTCATTCAAACAAGTTAATAAAATAATTAGTAATGGATTATTTCCAGCAACAAAATAACCTGATTCTTGCTGTGTACTTTAATCTTCAGCCCTATTTAAGTCACTCACATATCTATTTCACAACCTCCCTCATCTGCAAAAATAATGTTGATTTTATTTTGATGGAGAAGATTTATTAAATTCTTTCCCCTGTTTGCATGGACTGCTTGAGCAGGTCCTTCCCATGGTCAGAGAAAGGAGACAGAAGGAGTAAGGATCTAGTCCTGGTCCATGCTGAGTGATTTCACCTGGATCACAGATAGAGCTAATGGAATTTCCTTCTTAAAACAGAAACTCAATACCCCTAGAAAGGTGAATTGTGACTCAATTTCATTATTTTCCTCTTGTTTCCATGTAGAATGCCTGGATGTTTCTGAGGAAAAAAGAACACCTTACAATTCCAGCTAAGGCAAAAAAATTGCTAATCAGTCAAATCCTGAAAACCTGATTTTTGGAAATCTAAGATTTCCAGAGATTTAAGGCCATATCACTCAAAATACACTACTTAGATGCAGTGCATTTGTAAGCATTTTTATCTAGATGACATTAATTTTACAGGAAGAGAACAAGTCATCATTTGAAATGAAGACCAGGAGAGGCAAGTTTTGTGGGGAGACTGCTTCCCCTTAAATTGAAAGAGGTGGAAAACCCAGGCAAGTTTTTAAGCCAAGATGCCCTTCTTCATGTCAGAGGACATACAATCTCTCTCTACAACCCCCTTCTCCTCTCCTTTCACAGTGGATGAAAAATCAAATGAGAAATTGAAATACCAAAGGCAAGGTCTTGCCTGATGTTTCTGGGAGGAGGCAGATGCTCAGTCCCCAACCCCTTCTATTTTTAACAAATGAGCAGGCTCTATCTTAATGTGATAAGGCTGGAGAGGAATCTGGCATGAGGATTTAATGTATTTGTTCGAGAGAAGTGGCACACTAATGGAAAACAACACCCTCATTTCAGGTCTTCCTAATCATTTACTGCAAAATCAATCTGACATTGATTTACGCATAAAATCTCTCCATTCCCTTCCATGACTCAAATAATAATAACTAAAAGAAGAAAACAATAAAGAGAAGGTACTTGGGAGCTCAGCAATCAGTCCATCACACCTTTTCAAAATATTTGATTTCGTATTCCAGGATGATGCCATTGGGTCGATCTGGCTCCTGCCAGGAAAGGGAGATGCTATTTTTAGTTATCTTCCCTTTTTTCACAGTACTGACTGGAGAAGGTGCTGCAAGACAGGAGAAAAACAGAACAGACGAAAACCATTGTTAGTAAGACGGTCTGCCTCAGCCAAGATCAAACTCATCAGTGCATCCTCAAACGCAAGACAATCCTTAGCTACTGCAGATCAGTGGGGTCTGTTTTTACTTAGGTGCTATTTGCCCATTTTTAACAGCTGGACTTGCACAGATTTGCAGTAGCATGACCACCGTGACATAGTAATAACATGAACTACTATCTCAGCTTACATATCAACCCCGTCTTCTCAAGCAATTTTCAAACACATCAACCCCACACCTTCTTTTTTCAGTGTCAGGGGTCTATGTTACCAGAATTACATATTGATTATGTTTTGCTTTCTTTTGCCTGCTTTCAAGGCATATATTTTTCAGAAGACCTTAGAATACATTTAATTATTTTTAGGTTTTAAGTAGTTTAAGCCTAGGCATCTCTCAGCCTCTTCCTTCCAGAAGCAAGGAATATTACAACCTTTGTAATTCAATTGCTCTCCATAAATATCACTGGGGTGTTACAGCTCACATAGTGATGCTAATTCCTTGCAAATGGCAAAAGATTTTAATGGCAATCACAGTTTGGAAGTTCGCAGTGTGCTTGGGGAAGCCACAGCATGGGAGCAGCCATACCAGCTCTGCTCATTATTTTAAGATGCAGCCCTGAAAGGTTATCTGCCCTTCGCAGCACACATGTGCATCAGAAACAGGCTTGATCCTTTGTATTCAGTCCGATGTCTGCAGAGACTTTTTAAGTTGTGGTTGCTGCCACCCCTGCCAGCTCTCCAGCAAAAGTTGCTATGGGCAATGCAACCCTAACACCCCAGGTATTTCATGCCAGTTATTAGGAAACAACACTGAGTGAAAAGAAAAGGGGACAGGAGAAATTCATAGTCGCCCATTTGTAGGGCCAAGTGCAGCTTCTCCAGAGATAAAAATAGGCCATGCCTGGATGAGGGACTTTAACTCACCCTCCACACAGGCCAGCTCCTGCAAGGATGATAGGGAGCCTGAGGAGACCTTTTGTGGCCATATGGGGAATGGAATGCAAAGAGCAGCAGCAAGCAACCACGTTTCATCTTCCAAAATGTATCTGGAGCTATAGAAAAAAATTTCTTCTATATACAAGACTATCTAATTATCTTAACATTATAAAAATTTCCAACCCATTAAGTAAAATAAAGACAACAAATACATTAATTTTCCAGGTCTGATTTGAAGCCAAAAAGTAAGGGAAGAGCTCCAGACAATTATTCTTGGACTGAAGGCTAGCAGCAAGACTTCTCTGCTATAGCAAGTTCTCACATCTCAGTCTTGCTTCAGCCCTAGTTTGTTACACTCCAGTTTACTTTCCTCACTCGTCTCTTGAAGGATCCTGAAAGGTGTTGGCTATTTCCAAACTGTTTTCTGCTGGAGAGCTGGCATCAAGCTGTACAGACAATGTTTGCTTTTTAACTGTGCATCCACCACTGTGCTCACAACTGCTCCACCGAGTGAGTAAAAGCCACCTTGATTTGAATTATGATCATATTATTTATGCAGGCACTGCATGGTGATCACCAACAATTTTTCATCTGCAAAAGTCACCTTATCCCTCCGTGACTGACGTCCTCTACAAGTTTTTGGGCTACGTGAAGGCAAATAACAACCTAAATACAAACTGCTAAACTGGTAAATGAATTTCTATAATCAACCCAGGTACCTAAACATGAGCTGTGCATAAATGTGCACAGCAAGCTGAGTTGTGTACATGAGATACGAGATCCGTGCACACGTGTGTGGCCAGGTGTGTTAGCTCAAAGGACTTAGAGCGAGTAGTGAGATCCATTAAAATAGAATGAAGCCCCTTCTGATGCAAGGGAGCTACACAGTTTTCAGGGGCGTTGGACAACAAGTTGGTGGTGGTGACAAGTAAAAGGAGATGGTACAATCCTCGTTAAATAGATGATACTGATCACTTACCAGGAGCCACCATGTACAGGGAGGAGCCACCAAAGTACTTAAAAACTGGAACTATGCCCTCTGGGACTGATCTCCAATGACCCCAAATCCCTGCAACGCCTATCCCATGCTTACAGAGCTGGCAGCAGAGGTCTGGCAGGATAGAGAGCACCAGTGCTGAGCATTAAGCCATTTTAAACTCCTATTAGCAAAAGTAAACTTGAGAAGAGCAATGAGGGGAAACCTCAGCCCTTCATGGTCTTGAATGCCTGTCAGGAAGGTAAAAATCATGCAATTCCCAGTATCAAAACTGCCTGATCAAACAGTGGATTTTTCATCCACTTTATTGAGATTTCCTGAAGTGTTTATAGGACTGAGGCTCACAAGTGCTTTACAGCTAAGAAAACAATGTAAGTGCTCCCAACTCACGCTGCAAAAACTTTCCCTAGGAGGTTCAGGGCAGTTTAGCTTTCCTTTATGTGCACCTGCACAGTACAACACAAAATGCACCACCAGCCACCCATTAAACTACCTACACCCCTAAAACAGAGCATTCTCTCTAAAAAGCGTGTGCAAAAAGCTTGGCCAGTGAGCAGCTTTGTGGACTTAAATCTCTGGGTGTGCCAGTCTCTAAAATGTTCAATTGTGGCTCACAGAATGTTCTGCTCTACCGGGAAATGGATGGAAGATAAGAAAATGAGTAACCCTACTCTCAAAGTAAATTAGAAGAGGAGTAACCGTATCCTTTTTGAATCTCCTTCTAAAGAAGTGTTAAAGTGTAACCGCGAGATAAAAGCCAATTAAGTAAATTCAATAAATCCCAGCGGTGCTGGCATGATACAGCAACTACTCTGCATCCTCAATGCACAGAGATTACGATGCTCTGAAGTGAAGGAAGGAAGGAAGGAAGGTATAAGTATTTTAGAGTTTTCTTTGTCAAACAAAATGTAATCCAATCCAGGCAAATAGACAAAGTCTGCAATCATTCCATCTTAAAAGCCTGCAACTGGATACTGTGCTATATGATCTCAGAAAAATAAAAGGATTACTTAAGACTTGCTTTTCAAAGGTCACTGCTTCTGCAAGGGCAGCATCCTCTTAATAGAAAGAAGTCAAACCACAGAGTCCTTCCATTTGGAGTACAACTTGGAAAAAATAAATTCACGTAAGAGTCAAGATACATAAAGCTGTAATATCTCATGTTTTTTTATTTAAACAGACAGAAGTCTTGTTCAAATCCCTGCCTTGACACAATAAAAGGTGGATGTACATTGTGAATTGTTCATGTTCTGCACATATGCATTAATTTCTCGGCCACACAGTCAAGATCAAAGAGGGATATTACATCATTTATGTTTATGTTTGCCATTTATGAAAACAACCATGCATGTGATGAAAGCAAACAGAAGATGTAACAAGGTGTGAAATTGCCAATGTACATTTTTGCTCTCCTGAGACCAAAAATTAATCAGGAAGCAAAGAAAAGCATAGAAAACTGATTCTTCCTTTTTATTTTGTTCTTTTTCTAACATTTCTTAAGAAGAGTAAAGGGACATTTCAAATAAATAAATTAAAAGTTTCTGCAGAAGATGCATCATTAGTCACATCTGAATGACTACAGAAAATTATTTCATGAGGAACAGACATTTTATGACATTGTTCCTCTGCAACCTTTGATAATGACATTAGCACTGAATTAGCCATCTAGGCACCAAAGGCCATATTTACAACATACTGTGCTGTGTCCCACTAATACCTAACATACAATAATGCTTAGTGGAATAAAATGCTAATTATATTTTAAGAGAAACTAATGTTATCAGGTGAACAACCATTGTACCAAGACAAAACAAATAATCCAGTTTCTACTTTTCATGGTCTATCTAATGCTCTCTCCAGGCCAATTACTTTTGCCTCGGTATTTTTCATTCTGGCAGAAACAACAGCTAATGGCTCCCCATCTCACCCAGTCCCAAAGCTATAACCTTCACCTGTTATTATATAACCAAACACTTATGTTATAATTAATGCACTTAATAAAACCAGGTATAATTGAAGAAAATAAAACCTATATTAGAAGAGTAACCACAAGACAAGTAACTCTGGTTTCACTTCAAAAGCGTGATATATTGTAATTTTTCACTCAGTTTCCCACTTTTTTTATTCTCAGGCCTTTGGCGACTTCAGAGTTTGTAGCAAGACTTGCCTTATTCACCAAGTCATTCTAAAGGCATTGTGAAATCGCAGGTGGCTCCACGCAGTAGGTTAATTAAAAAAATGTAGGCATGTTAGTTAGAATAGAAACACCGCATGGGGAAGGAAAAAACAATGCTTTCACTGTATTATCTCTTTGCACTTCTACATAGGAACTTCTAGGGCAGGTTAACACCCAGTGGCTCTCTTAAGGGTACTTTTACTGTGAATATTAACACCTGGGTCAGAACTTAGGATTTAAGTCATAACTTGACTTTTGTGCTGCAGTTTTTCATATCCCAAAGTGTACTCAAATGTGTCTGATAATGGATTTTGAAACTCCTTGTCCCTTGAGAATAAAGAGTTGCAAACCATGCCTAGCTAGTCAGGCAAACAGGCCGGGCCCCAAGTTTGCAGGTGCTTGCAAATGTTTTTGAAAACGGAGTCAAGGGAATGAAAGGTCCTGATACTAAGTAGCATTAAATGACATTTCTATTCTATCTGATATCTTTTGTGGGATTTCAATCCTGCACAGGCCCTAAATAAGGCAAAGAGGTAAATTTTAGTCCCAGGACTAGATTAAATCCACACAACTTGCCAAGTAGGAGCCAAATCCTAAAACATTGTTCATATATGGAGATCATCTTCTTTTGAATGATTCCTCAAGGCATCTCTTGTGTAGATGGGGACTTCATGTTAGTCCTTTTCATTCATCAAATACCAAAATGAGAACACAACCTTCAAATTGCTTTGGCAATGAATATATAGTATTTCTTCAGAACTTCTACGTCCGAAGATGAATCCCTGAGGTGCCAGGTCTTAGATCTCTCTGCAGTCTGAATGGATATTTTGAATGCCTCTGAAAACTGAGGTGCCCTGATCTGTACCTTGAAACAAAACAGGTAAAACAACAGAGAGGAATCCCACAGAAGCACTCCATGGCCCTGACAGAAGGCAAGGCCCTATTTTTGTAATATGAGTCCATGACTAACCTAAGCAACCAGATCTATCTCATTTGAAAGGGGTGACTTTTCAGATCTGGATCCTAAAAGATTCAACACAGCTCCTTAAGCTCGACACCAGGGCATGACTTCACACCCAAGCTGGCCATGGCCAAGACCTTGCTGCCTCCCAGCTGGACAGAAGGTTGAGTTTGTGAAAAGTGAAACCCCAGTTAGTGCCTAATTGTGTTGAAGAGCCTGTTCTTTCTTTGACAGAGCTTTGCTCAGATAACTTCTCTCTAGGCTTCTAATCCTTGGACCTAAGGTATGAGAAAAGTACCTTGGCTAAAGGCAAAGAGAGCAGTATGGACACTGTGGTTTTGTGGACACTATTAACCCAATGCTTTTAATAACCAGCACTTCCACTACAGAGAAGTGCTCTTGTGCTGGTAGACACAAACCAGAAAAAACACCTCAAATTCATATTCACATTAGAGAAATAACAGAAGTGATCTGCATGCAATTTGCATTAGCACAGGGATGATGGTTCATCTCCTGCTTTTGATCTCTGTAACAGCTCAGGAGATCTGCCTGGCTATGCACCAATGTGATCTAAGGCCTCAAGACTTACTGTGCCCCAATACTCTCCGTTCTGGCAGTAATTCAAGTGTGTTTAGGGGAAGGAGAGGTGTGTGTGCACTAAATTCACATAATTCAAGGCTTTCTTTTCTCTGAGTATCTCCTAAAGGAGCTTGCAAGAGAATCAGCAAAGAGAGAAAACAGAAGAAACCACAGCAATAAGCTAACATCAACTGACCCACCTGTAAGGACCTACTGCTTCTTATGGTAAATCTTTAGATGAAAACTCAATGATATTTTGCTTCTCCTGTAAAATGGTACTAAAAAGAAAAAATAGCAACAAATGCCTTGCTGCATGTGAAAAATCACTACTGAAATCCTCCCCGCAATATTTTGTGCTATAAAAATGAACCTGTAAAATGTTCTTTGTTATTAAGACCAAGTACTGATTATTTATGTATAAATAATGAAAAAAATGCATAGCTTTGTATGTAGTCTTTTCCTCTTAATCAAATTATGTTGTCAATTGTTGCAGCAGGACTCAACACACACTCTTTGAAGGACAGTGGATGCAACCATTGAAAGTTTTGCCAAACAAAACATCGCTGAGATTCACGAACTGCTAATATTCACAAAATACTTTGCCTTAACAAAATATTGTTAAGATTCACTGAAGTGCCTACCTTTGTGCAGGCAACCCAGTAGAGTGTAGCAACATCTCACCCCTAGCACTCCTTTCTCTATGACCTCTCGCAGACTGCATGAAAGTTTGCAAAATTCACCGCTTACGCCACAAAGCAAGCAAATAATTCCTAAAATATCCACCATAAGGAAGCTGCTTTGTGTCAGGGCTGTCATATATTAAAACTGCAACAGGATTACAAGCAGAGCCTAAAGACACCACAAAATCTAGGCACTAAGCTATAAAGCCTTTGGGGTAAGGCTGCCTTGTCATTCCTCATGTGCACACCACCCCATTTAGAACA
This sequence comes from Rhadina sibilatrix, assembly GCA_013400275.1. Classification (NCBI taxonomy): domain Eukaryota; kingdom Metazoa; phylum Chordata; class Aves; order Passeriformes; family Phylloscopidae; genus Rhadina; species Rhadina sibilatrix. The sequence continues at coordinate 71,131 of VWYO01016616.1, forward strand.
GAGCCAGAATATTTAATGATACCTATCGTATATCACTGCCATCTCAAAGAAACACATAACCTTTGGCAAGGCTCCTAAAAGCACACAGTTTCAAAAAATAAATTGGATTCTTGGCATTTGCCTTCTGTTTACAGAGTTGCACAGACACGCTCTCGGCTCCTGCCAATCACGGATGAGAGACGTGGACTCTCACAGAATGGAAGCTGCCTGCAGACCCACAAAACTCACAGGCCTAAGGAAAACATGACCAGATATCACAGGAGAAAATGTGTAATATTGAGCGTACTCATCTCGAGGGAGGGGAAGTATTACCAGCTTTGTTCATCAACAAACACATTAAATGCCTTACCAGGAATACAGGCACACAACAGTTTTAAGGAATTTTAAAGACTCTGTATAATGAAGGCTACCATGATCTGCAACATCAATCAATGTAATTTTTTTCTCTTGAAACCTGAAGGCTTGCAAACACTCACCTGTATTTTGCAGGGTGCAAGGTCCTTTTCATACAGCTATAGGCTGTCTAGAAAAAATAATTTAAAAAATTGGCCTGGCAAGACTGGTCCTGACCATAGCTCATTGGGAAACTTTTTTTCAATTGCCAGGCCTAACATATATTCATTTGTATTTAGAACAGCATCAGCCCTGTGTCCTGCACAGCCAGCTCCTATTAAGCTGCAATTCATCTCAGAAGGGAGAGGGTGACATTAGGGCATCACAGGTTGCCTGGACTCAGGAAAAAGAGGCACCCCTGATGTCCCTAGCAAGTACTTGCACTCAAGGCCAGTGTGCATCTGAGACAAGTATTTGTTGAAGCAGGAAAGAGAGGCATGAAGAAACATCCTCCTACAGGGTGCAGATCCACAGGAAATTCCAATACCTGATTTTGTTCTTATAGAGCCTCTGGAAATCAAGATAGTAAGTTTTTCTGAAAGCTAGGGAACAGTTTGTGGTTATGACCAGAGCCAGATTTCTTCACACCACAGAAAAGCTGTAATTTCCCTATATTCCATTAGTGGTTTAGTTGTGAAGCCTAAGAATAAATACTATTGACTTACAAGACTCTCATAAATTCACTTCTAGCAAGGTGATAAGGACTCCAGCTCTGATCCATCAAAGCATTTTTGGAAAATGCTTAATTTTAGGTGCATGAGCGCTACCACTGCTGTCAGCATTTTGCTGGATCATAGCCACAAGGCTCAGCATTTTGCTGTAGAATTCTCATTATTGAGTACATTTATCAGACTAGCTTCCACCACACATACCAAGGAGTGCCTTCCCTATCTTTAGTGACCTAATATCTGATTTGCATTCAAGCAAAAACTTCCTTATAAAAACCACATGCCATTAGGAACAAAACAAAGCCAAACCACAGCTGCTGAATAAAATGTAAAATGTGCACGGTTCCTGCTCCCTACCATCTAACCTTCTTAATTCCTAAATCGGCTCCTTTCTTCACACAAGACTTGCTGTGTCCTTTCTCTAGCTGTTATCAAACTCTAAACCTGGCAAATTCATGAAACCATTTTTAAACTGTGTGGGAAATTTCCTTCTCTGCCAAGCCTGCCACTCTGTATGATACAGCAATCAGTCTTGCTGATGAATTCTAACATTAAAGCCAAATTACCTAACACTCCAGTGAAATCAGGGGCAGGCAAATAAATTCCTTATATTTCCACTTGAAGAACAGCTACTGAAGAGGTACATCAGGTCAGAGGGAAGAATAGACAAAGCCCTTAACTCCCACTGTAGCTTGTTTTGGATTTCCTGTGGTATTCGGTTCCTCTGAATACCACCACTGTTCTTATCTCACCTCTCATTCAGAAATGGGAGAAAAACATGAGCCCACCACTTGGCACAGGACCCTGAGCTGGTCACAGCTTTGCAGAACCACAATCCAGACCTCTTCTATAAGTGAGTTCCCCAATGAAGATTGGAAGGCTTGAAAAAAAATTCTTAAAAACAAATAAAAATATATCAAACAGGTAATACTAGATGAAATCCCTATATCAGTAAAACCTCAAAATTACTAGAGATGAAATTGAAAGGTTTATGTACCTGTGATTATATAAAACCCTTGGTTTGAGACTTACAGTGGCTTTTCTGGATTAGAGCAAATATTGTTCAGGCTCCTACTATTTTTAAGGAAAATGGCAGACAAATAAAAAAATCTAACAAATCTCATCCTTGCTGCCAACTCAGATATCCTGCCCAGTCTTTTCTGGAACTTAAATGTGACCATGGCCACTGTTAGTCCTAAAATCTCAGGTTCCAAACACTGAGATGAAGTTAACTACCAAAGCCAGCACAAATCAAAGTTTTACTATAGGTGCTTGGAAAAACACCTCCTGGTACTATCATGGGAAATTTGTGTACTTTCCTAAAGCTTCTTAAAGGGTAACCTCTGCAGTGTGGAACACAGGAGCATGCACTGCCAGGACAGATGGATGGATGGATGGAAGGAAGGAAGGAAGGAAGGACGGAAGGAAGGAAGGACGGAAGGAAGGAAGGACGGAAGGAAGGAAGGACGGAAGGAAGGAAGGACGGAAGGAAGGAAGGACGGAAGGAAGGAAGGACGGAAGGAAGGAAGGAAGGAAGATGCAGCTTCACAGAGTAATAAAATGATCTGAGTTGGAAGAGACCTTAAAGATCATCTATTTCCAACCCTGATGCTGTGAGCAGGGACATCTTCCCTAGACCAGGCTACCTAGAGCCTCATCCAGCCAAGCCCTGAACACTTCTAGGAAGGTCACAACCACAACTTCTCCGGGCAGCCTGTGCCANACCTGACAGTTCAGTAAGGTCTTCCAAGAGGTCTTCTCTTGCTGGCTCCATCAAACTGGTAGGAATGGGATGAGCTGAATTTCTTCTCCCCTTCAAGTCAGCAGACTGTGACCTCCCTGTGCACCCTCCCACACAAACTGTCATGCCATGCCCTGTTTCCCCTCCTGGTCACTTGCAGTTCTCCCTGGGGCTGCTCTCTTTGGTAGTGGCTACTCCTGGCCCCACCAACTCATCAGCTGCTCCTGTACAAGCTGTGGGCTTTTGGTGGGTCTTGGCAGTCCTTGCGGGTGTCCCTGGGTCAGTAAACCTTTCTATATGTCTTGATGCCCTGCTTTGCTATGGAATGCACCTTCTCTGGGCTGTTTGCTCCAGCAAGTCCTCAACCCGTGGCTTCCCACTAGGCAAAGTGATTTATCAGGTCCTTGGGGAGCAGCAGGAAGCACATGAGGGAGCTCCATGCTGTGCCCCATTCTGGATGTCAGGAAAAGCACAGTGCATTTTTACAGAACCCAAGAGGGACTTGGAGAAAACCCACAAGTTAAGAAATCTATGAATAGAGACTCTTCTGTCCTGGGGAAAAGAATACTGAAAGAGAACATGAGTCTCCAAATAAGTAAAAGGCTGCTATCTCTGGAGCAAGACAAACACAGTATTAAATTTAGGAGCAACTTTCTAAGAACAAAAATAATGAAGCACTGGAAAAAAAAATCACCCAGTGAACCTGTGGCATGTGTGGAGGTTTTAAAGCAGGTTAGACGAGCACATCCTGAGATCCTTCCAGACACAAGGCATAGACACCTGGCTATCACAAGCTAAGTGATAAAAAATAAAAAGGATCTTGAAAGGCAGAGATCCAAGAGACATATATTTAGTGCCATTTACCAGCTGGCTCATTTGTGCCAGGAGACGTTACGGAAAAATCTAAATTACTGAAAGTGGCTAGTCACACAAAATGATAAAAGCACTGGGATAAAAGCATCAGACTAGAGGAAACAATACTCTGTTTTCTGGCTCTGCCAGAGACTCCTCAGCATGACCATGGGCAAATCACTTCATCTTTCCATGTTATTTGTGCAATGAAGATGACAATAATTCCTTCCTCTGTACAGACTTGAGGGGCAGGAACTAACTATTCAGGTGCTGCCAGCACAATCTTTCCTTTGGCCTGCAGGCACTGCTGTAAGGCAAATAAAGAAAAGAAGGAATACCTGCAAGCATTACTCCTGACAGTTGGCTTCTTCTATTTAAATCACAAGCAACTTAGTGATATCACACTGAGCTCAAACATGGAACGAAACCCCTATGTGAATGAAAAAGAGAAAAATTGTGGGGAAATCTGTGGCAAAGGCTGGTCTTAGTAATTTAATAACTCTCTCCAGCTTCTGTTCCCAAGTAGAAGTACTAGTTCTGTGCTTAAAGACAAGTACTGTGCAAAACTGCTTTGCTGAAGCGAAACTGCAGAGATCACAACTGAGCAACACAACCTTAGGATGAACACCAACCTTTCGAACAGGATAAATGCAGCTGCATAGGAAAGCATGGCTTTTGACTCTCCCACACTGCAGGGGCATCACTTTCCTGCAGGAAGCAAATACAGACCCTTCTGACAAAATATGGCAGGCTTTTTCAGTCCAGTTAGTTTCTGAAGGTGTTGATAAGGATTTAGAGACAAATGAAAGAATATGCCAGAACGTTTCTAACATGAAAACCCCATTTATGGACTGCACAGGGACTCTCTAGTCCAATTTTTCCCCTTACTGCTGACAGCATATGCCCTAAGCCTTGTCTACTTAACTGGGTCACCACAGGCTCTGGAGGTCAGGGCAATGCAATGGTAGCAGGAGAACAGCCTGAACATCTGAGGGTGGGATTGCCATCCAGAAGCTAAATGGTCCCAACAGAGATTTCAGCTGTTTCAAATGGTAGCTGCACCTGAGATGTGTAAATGGATGTGTTTAGCTCTTCCTCTTCATCAGAAGTCAAACAGTTAACTTTCTGCAACATGATGCTCATCCCAATCTACACTGGTTGGTGGCTGGTCATCCCAGTATTTTTCACTGCTTTGTGGGTATGACTGATGAAAAATTAGGCAAGATATATGCTCTATATGGGAATTTTTTGGCCTTTTTGGCTTTCATTTCTGATAGTGCCACTCTCTGAAGCATCAGGGGGAAAAAAAATATCTCCCAACTTCAAATTTTAGATCCATCTACCTCCTGGCTGTGAAACAAAAGCTTCACTACTCCTAGATATGGCTAGGAAGAGGCTTATAGGAATCAGGCAACTTACTGCTTCAGAGTAGGCATTTGTGCAGCTCCACTCTCTAATGTATCCTGAGGCTTTGGTGATATTGTCTCATTCAGCATTCCCATGACATTATAGAAAGATGGAGGGAAGAGAAGTTTCACTGCATCCAGGTTCTTCTCTTGCTTCACAACCACTGTGACAGGACCACAGATTTGGTTTTGGCAAGTTGTCCTTATAGTGATCACTCACTTCCCCTCAGCTTTGTGACTGAAGAGAAACGGGCATCAACGTCAGCCACTGTGGGTTCCTCCTTCTGAGAGGTTTCTTGGCTCTCTTCTCCAACTTGGACCAAGACTTGGATAGGTCTAAGGAAGTGCCCTAGTCCTTCCAATTCTCTCATCTTCATCTTTATTCAGTGTGTGGACTAGACCATCAAAAACTTTACTGAGAACTTAAAATACATGTATGTATGCCTTCATGGATGCAATACATAAAGCACTTCCCTGTGTGGTATCACCCTGCACATTTGTGACTCTCCTTTGAACAACCTTCATGCTCCAAATGCTCATTGCATCCAGTGGCTTACTGAAATTGTGCCTTGAAGATGTCTGAAAGTAGTCCAAACAGCAGATGACAGGATGGCATGGCTACTAGAGCTCACAGCACACATACCAGCTGCTCACAGCCATTTGCCTGTATCCTTCACAGGTCTGTGATGATGTTAGCTCCCACTTGCTCTTGGAAAAAAGCAGCATACAGCACCACTGAGAACTACCCACCTAGTACAGACGGGAGCTCATGAAGGTTTTCCTTCAGACTATGCCTTGAGTCATCCACAGGGGTATCATCTCAAGATCAGACACCTACAACAGTTTGCATGGGTTCAGGGCTTAGGCTGCTTAGACTGAAGAGACAGAAATCAAACCATATGGGTTCTCCACTATTCTGTTCCCTAGGTTGCTGCCTATTACCATGACTCTCCCTAAATAAATGTGAGATTATAACAGTAAGTGGCATTAAAAATGGGAATGATGAATACTATGCATCAGGCAGGATGATTAAATAACTATGTGTAGATTCTGGGGCATATTAGCTTCTCTGCCTTCTGACATGTTAATTGATACTTCCTAATCTATAGCAGAAACAAAACAGAGGTTACCTCCTCTCACACAATTCAGCTTCTATTCTCCTTTGTTCATTCCCCCTGCCCCTCCTTCACACAAGGGGGAAGCCCATTAACTAGCTCTAACTGTTTTTAATTCAGTGGTATTGAAAATGGGATCCTAGCAATGCACGTAATTGATCCCGTTTCACAGGACTGCCTTCCAAGGAGCAGCAAAGGTGAAACATTCACATTATCAAGGTCACTGCAGTGAATGCAAGAATAACAAAGACTTGGATTTGCATCAGGATTCAATTACAGTGAAGTATACAAATGTTGCTAGGCTGCCCCCCAAAATGAGGAGTACTCTAAAGAGAGCTATACACACAGCTAAACAGAATTAATAAAAAGAACAACATTTAAAATGATTTTGTTAAAACCCTGTACAAATACAGTGGACTCAAACAGAATGTGCTTTATGTTCATTTAACTTGAATTTGTAAATTTATAGGCAGTAGGTAAAGCAAGATAATTTTAAATCAATATACCTAGATCTTAAGGCCAAAAGAGATCATTCAGCCCTCCCACAAAACACCACTGACTTTTCATCTTCCTTGAAATCAATAACAATTCACTCCTGAGGGCAGATTACCAAACTTCACCATGCAGTGACTTGCTGCCCCTTTGTGCCACTTGGTTAAAAAAATAAAACATTTTAAGAGATAACTGAACTTTGTTCTAGAAATTAGTACTGAAGAAAAAAAAATGTTAAGAAAATCAATACAACAGTTACTATATGAGAGCATGAAAAACAAAAGAGAAAAGGACACTTTTAAATATAGATATACACACATGCACACTTCCATAAGCCACACAGAAAAAAAATCAAGAAGAGCCTGAAGAAAGGACGCTTCAAGTGTACTTTTTAAAGCTGAATTTCCCTTGAAGACTGCCAGCAAATTTCCAAGCAATTTGGCAACATTTAGCAGTTCATAAAAATTACAAAAAAGCCCAATTTTAAAAGGCTTGTAGATACTGAACTATCACATCTGATCAGTGGGAACTACCCACATGCATTTTTATGCTGTATAGCACTGCAGTGTACAGAATTCAGCTCTGTGGATTACCCTCCTACGGGCCTGTTTCTATCAGCGAAGAATGCATCTGAGGAAAGAAATAAATTTTGCCCAGTGTTATCATCCACTTGAACTATCACATAGCTAAGAAAAGAGAAAAAAAAAAGTCCATCCAGTCATTCAACTGCCAAGCAACTGCTTGCAGAGATGTATTACTTTGTGTGGTATTCAACCACTTCATTTACTGCACTCCAACCAAAATTACTCAAGTCATTAATGCTGGTCTAACTTCTTGTGCATCACTCTGATAAGAACTTCATCTTCCTTCCTTCCTTCCTTCCTTCCTTCCTTCCTTCCTTCCTTCCTTCCTTCCCTCCCTCCTTCTGCTGCTAAAGGAAAGGAATCCTGACCACACAGGCACATCTTACCTTGTATCTCAAGAAAGACACTTTTATCATCCTTGCATGGTTTCTAGTGGCTGCTTAGTGTTGTATCTGCTGCATAAAAATGGACCACAGGTTCCCTCTGGATCACCAGGATGCTGCTCATTTTAAAGCTGCTTGAGCTAGCTGCATTCTCTTTTGTTTATTCTAAGCCTATGGCCTTTAAAGTCTGGATGTGACATTTAAAGGGCCCAGTAAATGCCATATCCTGTCTCAACCATGAATCTTGTCTAACACAGCAGTGTATTATGATCTCAGTGATCTAATTCTTGAGATCATCTCTTTACTAACAAGACCCAGGATGGCCACTATGATAAAGCCCCGGGAACTCAAAAAATATCCCAGTCAGTGACCCAATAAAAAATCTGGTGTTCTCTGATTCATCTTTTCCTTAGCAAAGCATGTCAAATCATATACTACAACCATATACGGAATGACCTGGGCAAAAGGATTTTCAGAATGTGAGGAAGATACTGTATTGATAAAATAACAAAAATCAAAATGATGGTACCTCCACGCACAAGATAATCTTGCTTCCTCTCAGTACTCTGGGGAAAAAAAATTATGTTTAGAGCCAGAATTTCTAAAGCCCAAACAGAAACACAAGAGCAGCTGTTAAGATATCTGGAGAAAAAAAGATGGATCAAACCTACCTGAGACAGCAGGCCTTTCCTTGTATTTGTCTGTGTGAGAGGCTACTCACCGACTTCATCAAAAGTAGCTTCCATACAAGCAAGACAAGAATTTGATCCACTATGGGAAGGTAAAATATAATATATCCCTCCAGGTACTGAATTAGTCAAAGTAATGAATGAAACAGAAGACTACTTGGACCTACAGTCAGCTGCAGGTTAATATAGTGAAAATCTGCCCTTCCATTTTGGAAGAAATCCTATTTATGGTCTTGTACTTCAGTCCCTCATCAGGAAGGACTCAGATGTACACCAAGATTCAATCCCTAACTCTGTATTCCTGTGTAGTGCTCTAAAAAACAGTCAAGAAACACGGGGAATAAAGGAAGGACACAAATAAGGAAGTTACCCTTATGGCTCCACCTTGACTTCAGCAAAGCACAGTGCCACTAGACCCTGGTGACTTTTGGTCTCCTCCTGGCCCTACTTATGAACTGTTGGGTGACCTTGGGAAGAATCACTTCATTCTCTTCTGCAGCCTACAAATGTGCAGGAGGGACACTCCTGCTGCTCCCAGAGCACTACGAGGTTCATAGCTAACATCCTGTACTGCAGCACATAGGCCCTCATCTTTGGTGGCTGCCTTAGGCCTGCGGCTGAAACAATTTCTTCCCTGAGATCTTATTTGTCCATCCCTTCCCAAACACATTTAATTAAAAGCCCTTAAGTGACGAGTTTCTAGCTATGAACTTTTACTGAAAATCCTCTTCCTTGGCAAGTTGTTTATTTATTTAAAAGGGTTTTTTTTAAACTTTTTTAAAAAAAGTTTACTCCTAGACACAACTTCTAGACTTGCTTATTTCTGCAACATGCTGCTTCTACTTATACTTTCTTTGATGGGCTGACAAAGGAACATGTTTAATTTCCAGCAACAATTTTTTTCATTCAAGGTGGCAGAGCCCTGTGCCTGTGGCATGTATCTGGGGTTACTTCACAGGCCTTTTCTCAGAGGCTCCCAAAAGTCAAGGTTTCTCTCCTCCAGTGCTGGCACGCAGAAATACCCTGCACAATAGAGCAGAAATGGAACACTCCTCCCTTCTGGACCTGACCACTTTATTTTTTTCTTTTTAATGTGTGTAAATAAAACAGGCAGAGGTGAATATTGTAGCCAGCAACAGGTAAACCTCTGGAAATGCACGAATATCAGGAACCCACAGAACTATTGCAGCAGGGCTATGGAAACCATCTGGTGCCTCTCCAAGTGCTCTCCTACCACCTGATGTTACAAATGCTTGGATGATGGGAGCATCTGACAGGCTCTTAAGTCTCCTAAACTAGATTAATCTACATGCAGCATACAGCAAAGCTACAGATACTTCCTAATGGTCTGAAGTGCCAACTTCCATGATAAATATATGCATCCTATGTGCAATTATGCCTGTATCTTAATAGCATTGAGATGGCTGCAAATACTAATTACCAAATAAGAATTTGGCAATTATACTCCATCATACCTTCCTCCTGACACAGCTACTTTTAAATAAACAAGGATTTGTTTTCAACATCACCAAAGAAAGAGAAGTTTTCTCCCTTGCTTTGCTCTAGATTACCAAATGTGATCATGGAATTAAAGAAGAGAAAAAAAAATGCCATTTGCTGAAGTACTGCCACTGCTTCACTGAAGCCATTTCACTGCTGTTTAAGAAACACTGTTAAGCCTTCAAGTAATCAAGGGGAGGAACAATGTTACCTGAAACAAAAGCAATCTCACTAGCTAATCCGTATTCTCCAGCCAGAATTTCAGTGTTTGTTCTGAACTGTCTGCAGACTTACCTTTAGTTTAATTACCAATACCACAAGATCCAAAGTACTGCCCATTTGCCTGACGCTGGTGTTGTTAGACAAAACCTCTTACCTGCATCACCTGTGGAGATACTGGCAAACAGCTTACACCACAAGTAAAGAGTACAGAGAAGCTTCTTTTGAAGCACATGAGAGGGATGTAATGAGAGAATTGTGCAAATGCCATTCAGACATGGAGGCACTGTCCTTGCAGTGAAGTCAGTGGCAAAGTCCCTGGTTTACTATAATGCAGAGGGAATTAAGCCAGTGCTGAGCAATTGATACATCTCCCCTTTCAGTGTTTGTGACAAAAATAAATGGGCATCATGGTCATCTGCATAAGAAGCTGGTTAGGTGAGATTTTAGCAAGGATAACGCAAACCAGTCCAAACCATTCTGTGATTCTAACTGTGAGAATTTGCAGCAATGTGAAAGGATGCACTGATGACAGCAATATTTTTCCACTACTCATGCAGCATGGAGACAAATGCTGTGATCTGTCTCTGTCTGCCTTTTCTAGAGTGCCATTTTATGACACAGTTAATGAATTAGCAATAAAATAAAATAAAATAAAATAAAAGTACCAGTCCTATATTGCAGCAATTGCAAATGATCTTTGCCTTCCATCTTGGAAGAGGAGTAACAGAGGCCTGTGTTTGACCCCTTTATACACATTCTGTTTGTGACAGGGAGAGGTGGAAGGGAACTTGGAGTAAGCATCTACAAATAAAAGTGTGCAAATGACGCCATGATGTACGACCATCTTGTTTACCATAATCCTTAGCCATAGATTTATCACCGTGCTCTTAACACATGCTGTACATCTTTTCGTTCATCTTCTCACCCCTACTTTTCCTTCTAATTGGAACTCAGTCTGTGAAATGTAATTAAAGCTCTCATAAATACTGCCAGCAAGTGCACCCTTTCTCATCCAAGTAACTACTAACATCTTGGAGGAGACCTCATCAACCTCTGAGAGAATACAGACTAATGTATCTTCTCACACACCTCACTCAGGATGGGGAAGTCAGTCTTCCCACCTTCCACATAATTAAAGTCATCCACATTACGTACTTTTCCTTCACCACTCCCTCCCCTTCTCTGACACATGTATTACCCTGTCATCTGCTGCTTTTCTTTCATCCAATTTATTCTGTTTCTAATCACTGAGCAAAATCCAGTACTTTCGAGAAAACCCGGCGTAGTCCTAGGCATCAGCTCAGTACCAGTTTTCTTATATTAAAAGACAGCACTTTCAGCTCTCCTTTAAGAGGGATTATTTCCTGCAATCTACAGAGTTTATTCATGCCTGGGAGTGAAAAAAAATACCCTTTTCCATTCACAGTAAATGACTGTGACATTAACAATGAAATTCAATGGTACTTCAAAGACTCCTATGGGCCCTAAAGGTTGTGCAAGGCAGCCTGGGGACTGAATAAAGCCCAGTTAACCCAACAGGTGGCTTCATTTGCTCTGTGAAAAATAGCTGCTGCTTCTCTTGGAGAGGAAAACACTCCTAGACTCAGCCAAACAGCAGCTGTAAAATCGTCTGACTTGCGGCATCTGTAAAGTTTTCAAGCACCCTCATGGCAAAGGGAAAAGGCGGCTGCTGTGCGTGCCAAAGCTCTCCTCCTGCTAGGGCAAAGTGCACAGAACTTCCATGATCCACATGGTTCATGAGCCATGTGCGTGCCTCATCCCCAGAATCATTACTTCTGTGAGGCAGCGTAGCTGGAGATGGAGACAGGGAGGCAGCAGACCTGATAGTTCCATACTTCAGATATTTGGACGTTCTCCCATCCAGCCCCTGGCACAGCCCCTTGGGCACCTGTCTGGGGCTCAGCCATGGGGACCAGGGATCAGAGGGCTGTGTGACCCCAGAGCCTGATACAGCCCTGTGCAGTTATGCCCCTTGCTGGGAGGCAGCCACCTCACCAGACCCTGGCAGATGGGCTCTGATCCAGGTTAAAAAGTTGAGGAGAAGCAGAGAAACTGGGAGGAGCCCCTGAAATCTTTGCTAAAGTGCTCAAGTGGATAAACAGTGCCAGTGTCTTTAGCAGTTTATTACTGTTATCACTTGATTTTGTTAAGTGCTTTTTTTGGACCCTCATCAGTGAACAGTTGCCAAGCCACTCTAAATACTATTACTGTCAGAGGCCAAATAAAACTCAACTGTATTTACTGAACAGGTAGAAATTGCTCTCTTGCTAGATACCAAATCAAAACGATCAGATTTTTAATTGCCTGGGCACTGGAATTTGTAACAGCTTGGAATGGACACTGTCACATTATTAACAGCTCCCTTTCTAGCAGACAAAGCACATTTCACCAACCAGATGTATTGAAGGCAACACCTTGTACTCAGCTGGACTTGGATCAAAGATTGTCTCTCCTGACAGAAGGTGCAAAAGAGGAAAGGAGGAAATTTTCACTATTGCAAGCAATTAAGATTTGGAGCAAATGGGCCCCCTGTCACCTGTCACACTTCTCCCCAAGCTATTCAGCACACTTTAGCTCACTAAATGCTTTGGAAAAATACACTGTTGACTGACTTTTCCATCTTTAATGCTGCAGTTAAACTGAAACTCCAATAATACTGAAACCAATTCAGAAAAAGCAACCCCAAACCCAACAGCTTATCTCCAGTGGACTCTGGCCAGCCCCTCTTTTCTGCTCTTAAGTTAGTTTGGCAAATAGCTTAGGAAACATTTCCAACTTATCTTAGGGCTCCAGCCCTATGGGAAGGGTTCAGCAGGGAGGGGCAAGGAGCAGCAAGAAGAGTCCCAGTCCTGGTGTGTGTCCTCTAGCCTGTCATACCACACCTCTATGCCTCAGTTCCCCCATCAAGGAACCTGATGCTTGAAAAACCTCCCTGATGAAGGCAATGCATAAAGTTCTAGGCATTGAAATAGCAGTTTACTGCCATTAGGTATCCCTTCCAATGATGCTGTATCCATCAGGTCTGCATACAAGAAAGCTGAGCCAACTTACATTTCTCTGCATAACAACCATGTATTTAACTTCCTGATTTTGTCTTAAATGAAGAACGGGACTGTCTTGGGTTATGGAACCAAAAGGTGTGTGTTCTATTTTCATCTGTTAAAAAGCAGTTGGGGAGATGCTTTTCTTTATCTCTTGTAACTCAAGGGGGGAGAGGCCTGACGCCTTCTGATAATGGGCCATTAGCACCTCCCCAGGCTATACTCGCCCCACCCCAGAGCGGTGCATCTGCATTTCCATCACCCTATTGTGAGATGCATCACATGCCCCTGGCAGTGGGGTGGGGGCAGGCAGTTTCTACCTGGATAAAACTGAGACACAGGGACACGAAAGGATCCAGCTTTCACCCAATTTCTGGGAGGAAGACCGGACCTCATCTCACCATCACCAGACCTGATCTCACCATCACCAGACCCCTTCCCACCACCCCTGGACCCTTTTGCTACAGGATCATCTTTACCTCACCAGAACCACATCTGCCACTCCAGGAGGACTTATTTTTGGATTGCTTCCAACACCCTGACCAACAGGGTGTCAGGTTGTAGCTCTGACTCTGTCAGGGTTTTCCAAAATTGTTGTTTGTTTGCTTGTTTGGTTGGGTGGTTTTGTTTCCTACTACATTTGTATTATTAATATTCCTAGTAAAGAACTGTTATTCCTATTCCCAAAATCTTTGCCTGAAAGGCCTTGATTGCAAATTTATAATTTGGCGAGGAGGTGAGGGGTTTACATTCTAAGGGAAACCCCAGTTTCCCTGGCAGATACCTGTCTTTCCAAACCAAGACAGGGACACTGTACAAACTGAATTTAAAATAGCAGTTCTCATTCACTGACCAATATCAGAAGATAGAGGAAGAGTGCAAGGCCACAACAGATCCACAATTTTTACTAGATCACAAACAATATTACCAACAGACTACTTTACAGGGGATTTGTTTTGCTTTATAGAGATGTTCTGCAGGGGTTGAAAATAGCACTCAAAGCCTTCTGGGCTATTTGACTCTGGCAGAAGTCCCTGTTGAAACTTCAGCCAACATGTAGCAGAGGGTTTGGTGCATCACCTCTGCGAAAGGCAGTAGGCGTTTTGTCCTTCATGCACACCCAGGCTTGCTAGTTGCTGTCTGCAGTTTTGGAAAAGGTGGAGATGGGTCTGTGCCCTCATGTGCATCCTTACCCAGTCACCTTCCAGTTCCTTTCCATGTCCTTGCAGAGGCTGAGTTGCACCTGGGACAGAGTGATGTACAATAAATTAAATAACCCAGTCATTTCTACGGTGATAGTCTTCCAGTTTACTGAACTGGGTGAGAGCATCTCTCTGTGGAAACTGTCCTTGCATGGCCAGGTGTTTAAAGGCTCAGATCATAAGTCTCCAGCAAGGTCAGCAAACAATTTCATGCTCTTAGTGCCACCCCTCAGGAGGATAAGGCAGAACTATGGAGCTTCATGGCTTAATGATCCAAGGCAGGAGCCCATTGTGGGGGAGGTAGCGCCCTGGAGATGACAGGATAATGGTGCGGGGCAGATCAGTCCCCTGTAATAAGCCACACTAATGCTGAACTGTGGAAGGAAACTCAGGAAATAGAATAATTAATAATCTACTTGGATGAACAGCTTTTTCTCTCCTTACATTGAGGTAGGCTGCAGAAAATTGGAAAGAAGCTATGGAGAAGTGGCACATGGTCCCATAAACCCTTGCAAACTGAAGGAGGGAGGGCAAGCCCAGTTTTCTGCTTTTACCTGACTCAGCTTTGCTTCCTTTTATCTCACGTAGGGGCAGAGAGCACAGATGCACAAATTCTGCATAGCAGGATGCAGAAGCATGGTGGGCAATTGTGCTGTGTATTCCTGAGAAGGCAGTGAGCAGTGCTAGTGCCCTCCACTGGCATTTTCCACCTAATTCTCCAAATTTGCTTTTGAGGCATCGTTCTCCCTCTGCAGAGCCTGGGGGCCAGATGCAAAAGGCCCCCTGCACCACTTGGCACACCCACTACCCCTGTCCAAAACCCACAGGGCAGATTTTGTCAAATGAATAAGAGAATTTGCTATTTTTCCCACCCATCTCCCCAGAGCAGTGCTCTCTCCAAGGCTAGCCAAAGCACTCAGAGGATCAGCCCAGCGTGGTCAGCCCCTCTGCACAAAGAGCAGTGACTGGCCCCAGTTTGCTGCACTGCAGCAGAAAAACCCTCACCCAGCATCAGCACAGCCAGCGGAGCTCCACATCGACCCGTACAGGGCCTTTTGATCACAGCCTGTATTCTTAGACATTGTCAAGCCCGAAGAAACAGAAAAATAACTAAATAATACCATCTTCCTTCTGGTGATTTCCACTGTACTGATCTAGCTGGAAATCCCATTAGTTACTTGCTTTGATCAGGACTGCTCCTCCAGGACCAGGAGATGTAGTAAGCATTCCATCACGCTGGCAAAAGAGCACGTCTGAAGTGTGTTTTAATTAAAATCTTCCAACTCTTGAGCTTTTTGTAGTATTTGCATGTAGCTGAACTTTGGCCCAGCTGCTGTGGAAGAAATATCATTTATTGCTGGGTTGTCTGTCACCTTAGTGCTACTCTTGGCTCTTCAGATAGAGCTCTCCCCTCCCTGTCCCCATGCCCGTCCCACAGTGGGGAAAGAAACAGTAGTAAGCTGGGAAAAAGTACTAGTCAGCCCTAATTTTATTACATTAGCCCTTTGCAAGAAATACAAGTGCCAGAAGTAGCATTTTGGAAAGCTTTCAGGGAATGAGCAAGGGGTTTGCTGTTGAAATACATTGTAACAGCAACCACAACAGAAAACGTGGAAAAACATTCCAAGCCTCACTGAAACAACACCTCTCCAAAGAGAAGCAATCCAGGGGAGAAAAGCATTTCAGCCTGATACTGTACAATACTGGCTGGGAACCTGTAATTCATGCACATTGAGAGCTGGAGCTCAGTTCTGATACAGCAAAATACTCCCTGGGAGACAGAAGCCAGCCTGCTGTGTGGGTGCAGACACCAGGCACAACAGAAACCAAGGGGGAAAAATCTGGCCATATGAATGAATAAATATTACAAACTGCTTATTAAAGAAGGGTCATGCTCATGGCAAAAGGAAACAGAAGGAGAAAGGGACCAGAGAACTGCCGGGTGGCCTTGCAGCACAGAGAGCCACCCTCTTCAAATGTGGGCCCAGTAAGGCAGCAATTTGGCACAAGGACAGGAAGAGTAAAAGGCACCTGAACTGTCTGAGCTTTACCAAGCTGCCAAAGATACTCACATAAAACAAGGGTGGGTAACCTCTGTCTTCTGTCCAGCACGTGTCCTGCATGTTCACACACACCCAAAATCACACAGAATCAAAAGGCTGGAAGAGACCTTCAAGACCATCGAGTCCAACCCATGCCCTAACACCTCAACTAAACCATGAGAACCTCAGCTAAACCATGGCAACCTCAACTAAACATGGCACACAGGCTGCCATGTATGTACATACACCTTCACACTCCTACAAATTCATTTTGTCAGTGGGTGCATGGGAAAAGAGAAATGCCCTGTGAAGCTGCTATACCCCAGGCAGTGCTTCTTTAGCACAGCTCTCTCAATGCACAACTACTGAAATGCAAATGTTCCAACTCCTCTGTTTCCTCCACTGTTATATTTAATTTTTGAGGGAGATTACTATAAAGAGGTTACTTGGTTTGGTAAAGAAACTGCAGCCAGAGAACAAGTGGGCTGTTTACGAAATGCCACTGCATTCTTAAAGAATACTCTCAGAAGTATAATTTATGCAGATTGTTAAATATGTAAAAAACCCTACTTTTAATGCTAGAATCAGAGAAATAACATCAGACAATGGAATTATCAGCTTGCAGACTGAGATTAAAGAGCTGAATGGGACTTTATCAGCAGTGCAATTCAAAAGCCACATTCAAGAGGGGAAAAAAAAAATCTATAAATTGATGTCATCTGGGCAGTGAAACCATTTCAGATGCTTTACTTTTGCCCTCTGCCAGGTACTGTGTTCAGCACAATACAAAGAGAACTCCTTGGCCTTGAAGACTGTGTTTTAAGGGGATTAGAATTAGATTAGTATAAGATTACTTGGCAATCCTTTAAAAATGTGCCAACAAAATGGGAAATATGATTTTAAACCAGCTCTATCACTCTTGTAATGTAACATGAGTAATGCCCTGAAAAAACACAAGTTTCTTAAAGCTCTGACCTCGTGAAGCTCTTAATACACCTGATTGCAGCATGGCCTGCTCTATGCTTTTTGGAAAAAAAAAAATAAAAATCAGTATTTGCTACTCATACACCTCTAAAAGCCTGGACTCAGATTGCCCAATATCTGCTACTTTACCCCAAGCCTGAGGCAATGTTGCTGGTGGGGATTCTGGTGGCTCAGGGATGTTACAGAGCCGTGTCACTCCTGCTGGTCGCAGCATCTCAAGCCAAATATTTGGGCAGCTCTTTCTCCCTCACACCCATCTGCACGGCACCACGTGGGTGCAGTCCATGGATTCATTTTCCCCAGGTACAACCCAGCATTTGCTTTTTGTACCTCATACCTCATCAGTAGCACACTTTAAGGAAGACTAATTGCTTCACCACAAGGATGTTTGTCTCACTGCCACTGGGAGATGGTAAAACCTGCACCCTACTGCACAACACACAATGGTTGTCATCAGCTGAATCTCATCATGAGATCTTCAGCATCTTTTTTTTTTTTTCCCTTTTTCAGAAGGAGAGTGGACAGAGACAACTATTTCTTATTGTTTTTATTTTCATCTATAAATAAGATGTTTTAATTTCATGTCAAATTGAAAGGTCTGTCTGTAGATGCAGGAAAATGGGTTTTATTTCATCTTTTAATGTCCTTATATATCAACCATGGGGTTGTCTCACATATTTCCAGAAAAAAAAATGACCTCTAACTAAAAGTCATATTGTAATTTGGGGAATTTTTGTTTTCACATTCCAAAGACTTGCCTCGGTATTGAAGCATGTATTTCTATTATGTGAATTATAACAAAAAGACTTATAACAAACTATGAAAAAGTAGCAATTATCAATAGGGGAGTTATAATAAAACTGTAAAACATTAATATGATCCATAATTCATTTGGTAGCAGACACCCAGCCATCTGGGCTGGGGTGAACTCATGACTCTGGAATAGGACACTGGATGAAGATTTTGTATTCAGTATAAATGCAGCCAGCACCAAAAAACAACAACAAAAAATTCGAACAATAAACCTTTTGTACAACACTGGCTTTCAGGTTTTACTTTGCCAGTGTGTTTGCTTTTTACAACCTGTGATTGCATGCTCTGGTTGCACAAGACCATGCTTCAAAAATATACCAAAATACTTCTTGAAGCTGATTATCAGCATATGCATGGAACTTTACAAATGAAATTATTCTCTTTCTGGCTGAACCTTCACTGGCAGCTCAACAGTAATTTTCACATCTCCCTGGACATGAAGGGTGTTCACAGCCAGCAGAAAGATCCTGCTGCAAGGGGTAGTGCAGGGTGTACTCAGCTTTAAATAGGGACTATTTAGAGGTCTTTGAGGCAATACAGTTTACCTGTGCATATTAAAATACCCCTGTATTGACCCATCCTGGTATGGAAGACATTCTTTGCTTTGAAGAGTTCTAGGTTAATACCCAGGCAATACCTGGGTTAACACACTGGAAGCCAGTTCTGCATCTCTAAATGGTGGTGCTTTCCACAGAGATGGGCAACTGCAAACCTTAAAACCTCTATTTATGCCACTAATAGCTCCTCTCTGGTCAGCATGAATCTAAAGCAGAGTTTAAACTGCCAGACATACCAAATTCATAAAGGACTGCCTGCAGCCATTAGAATTTTCTCAGAGTTCATAAAATGATTAGACAAATTCATACGAGAAAAATCCATTAAGAGCTATAAAGCACAAAGAGGTGTTCCCTGGAGGTTGGAGAGCGCTCTGAGGAAGCACTGGTACATGTCTGCTTCCTGCTCTTAGTCCTCCACTGGTATCCACCAGTGACCACTGCTAGGAAGGTGAGGCAGCCCACTGGATCAAGCATGGTTACAATGGATGTTTAAAGGCAAGCTCTGTGTAGCATGCTGGCTGTGGAAAGGCTTACTTTTGGTTTACTTGCTTAAGCATCTGCTTAAGCTTTTGCTGATCCTGGGCCAGCAGTTCTGGCTGAAAAGAGCTGGAAGACCAGTCTTGCTTCTTGTGTGAGATGATGGAACATGCTGCCTCTGCTGAAGGATCCCCTAGGAAATTTTCTGTTATTCCCGAAGAAAATAAGTAAACTGCTCCCTCCCTATGCCAAACCAAACAAACCCACAAAGACTTCAACGTTGGAAGAATTAGACCCTGAATGTTACAGGACTTGAACCCATCAGTTCCCAAAGGCAATCTCTGAAAATGTGGTTCCCATCTCTTGCCTCATTTTCTGATGCCTTCTTCCCAGACGCTGGCTCTTGGCTTTGAGAGCACACAGCTACTGATGTAAGATTGCAGGAAGCTCTGTGTTGCAGGTTTCCCTTTCCAAATCACCCTTGGCTGCTTTTCAAAGACTGTACACATCCTGACTGCTAAGGAAAACTTCTTCTCCCTTGCTCCCCTCCACTGCAGCATCCCAGCCTGCACAATTAGAGTGAGGACCATGGTTTTCAGCACAGTTCCCTGCTCCAAGAGCCTTTTAGCTGCATCTAGTGGTTTTTGGTCAAGTAAGAACCTAGCCATGCCTCCCAGACAGCACTACAGGTTGCCAGGTTCTGTCCTCCAGCACCTTTGCTTAAAAAGCACCACTGCTCCACAAGATGCAAATTTATTTCTGGTTTGGCCTTAGGCACACAGACTCCTTGAGGCATTAGACACATTTACTCCTCCTTTGTTAGCAAGCACATCTGTATCTTTCTTCTCCTCCTTGCCCAGAAGGCTCAAAAATATCATACAGGTCACAGAAGGGGATTGAACACTGGCTTCTGACTTTTCAAACAGAAAACAGGTGGGGGGTTTATCTAAAAAAACACACACAGAGAAGGTCTTCAGGTGCAAAGGAGTCTGTGGCATTTGGGATGCCGGCAGGAGAACTGCCCCACTCTCATACCCCCCACCTCCAGGCCAGCTCCGTGCCTGAAGCTGTACCCAGCATGGGACTTGCTGACATCAAAAGCAAAGAAAATTGCTTGGCTGCTTAGGCTGGCTTAAAGTGAATACTCCTGGCAGGTTTTAAGCCTAGAAGGTTTTAAACATTGCATCTTTCCAGTGTGCTCCTGCAATGATACAACGGGCACGTAGGCAACCATGAATCAAAACTGCTTGCTCCCTATGGACCCATTATGAGACACATCTCTGGCCAAGACATCATGGTAGGTGCTTTCTGTATACAGGGCAGATAAGATGAAAGCCCTCAAGGGAGATGCACATCTCTGTCCAGAGCGGCAGTGTACCTTAATCATCCAGCTTGGTGGGAGTACTGAGAAAAAAAAAAAAAAACAGTCATGCAGTTGTCACTTGAAAAGCAAACTTCAATATCAGCAGTACACACAGACTGCTCTCTGGAAACTGTTTAAATAGGTGGTGGTTTCAAAAATATGAACACTTGAGCAAAACCATAAAAAAGGGAAGGATGGCTAACTCAGTCCTATCACTGCCACTTATGAATTATTCACTGTGCTCCAGCACACGTGCATGAGGCACATTTTTTAACACACTGTGAGACTGCATTACAGATGGCTCCCTGACATCTGTGCTGGGAAGTCCCTTGGACACGTATTTTGCAGCAATGCCATAGGGAAAAACCATGCTTGCACCAACTCCTGTGCCAGCAAAGGGAAGAAGGTCCTCTGTCTGCCTGCAGCAGCTCTAGGGTAGCCACAATCGAGGCCAGCACAATTTCTGTCTCTCACAGCTTGTGGCATTGTTCACCCTTTCTAGACATGTTTTCCAGCAGAAAAACAGCAGCAAAACCCCACAGAAACAACAGAGGTTTGCAGATTGCAAGAGGATTACAGGAAAACTAGTCCTTTATTTGGAGCCTAAGGCCACTGCATCCTCCATGGATCAGCCCCATCCCAAGTACTGTCAGGTCTCCAAGGACTGGGGGAATGAAAGAATGCTGGGGCCACCAATGGAGACTAGCAATCAGCCTATTCCTGTGCACAAAGTTTTACTGCTCCCTCTCTGTATTTCCAAATCTGGAATCTGAGGAAAATTACATCAGTCTGAAAATGGCAGATGGATTGCGAGCACCAATTCTTTTACTCATTATTTAAATAGAGGAGAGAGGAAGAGGGACAAATTATTTTGGAGAGAACTTATTTTTTTTTTTTTTTTCAGGAAGTAATCCCTTTGAGAGTCTAACCCGGAGGTAGTTTCTGCCATGCCCAGAAGAGGTGGTGCACATGAGGACTCACTGCCTGTACATTCTTTGCAGTTCTGAAATGAGCATGGTCTTCTTGGGATGGACAAAAGCCAAACCAACAAAACAGACCCTGGCATTTCTCTGCAGTGCTGGGTTACTGAATATGTGCCAGCGGGACTCCAGCAGCCAGACCTATCCCATGCAATTTTTCAATTTCCGGCAGCCAACAGATCTTGTAGCAGGATTTCTCCTACTGCTGCAGTTGGCCTTGTGTCACTGATTCAACTTCATTAACCAGCCTCTGTGAAAATGTAATCACCATCACAAAATCTGTGCAAGGGAAAAGATGAGACACCAGAGCTACACCTCTTGGAGGTAATTCCATGGGGAAGGTGGATGGCCTGAGACTCCCTGAAGCCACATGTGCCCTGCCTACTCTTACTTGAGAAAGGACTGTTGAAGTGAGTCTTTATATCCAAAATCACTGGGCATGGTCCACTCTATTACTTGCCTCAAAAGACATTTTTTGGAAGCACCTTAAAAAAACCAGATAATCACTTTCCATGCTTGGCAGTTAGTCTGATTTGCAAAGTCCCTCTTTTGATCTGCTTTACTTTTGGCATAGGCAAACCGATGACGGCCCAGGGGAGTGCTGAAAGAGCACATTACTGGGAAGCCCATTTGATGCTACAGCCCCAGCAGACAGGCTTGGCTCACCTCACAAATGTGTGGTGGGACCAGCCAGAGAGACAACAAAACACAGTCACCACTGCTTTCTTTACACAGCAGTTTGGTTGAACCTCCAGTTGAATCAACCACAGGAGCACACAGACACAATTTCAACACCACACAGTGTACTAAACACCCATGGCTCAATGTACTAGTATCTTCTGTGATTCTGGCTCTACTAAGATAAACAGGGAAACTTAACCAGAAGCTATACTTCCCCACTTGTCCTTAGAAAGAGATACATTTGTCACAGGTTTCCCATTTCCTGTAAAAGACCTTCCAATACAAAGCTGCAAGTGATATAATTGTGCAAAGGGGTTATTCTTGGCCTGATGCACAGAGAGGCAGCTATGTGGATAAATTCTGCTGCAGCTATGGAGAGTTTGGGACATAAGTCACAAACCAGGATCT
Organism: Rhadina sibilatrix; assembly: GCA_013400275.1. Lineage (NCBI taxonomy): Eukaryota > Metazoa > Chordata > Aves > Passeriformes > Phylloscopidae > Rhadina > Rhadina sibilatrix. The sequence continues at coordinate 93,745 of VWYO01016616.1, forward strand.
TTTCTTCACCGTCTGCACTGATCAGCGAGGTATCATCTCCTCATGCACAGCTACATTTACTGAGATTTATGTGGATTTAACACCACACATCAGGGAAAATCCAGTGGCAGTGATGGACTGCAAACTGACTAACAGCAGTCAGTTAACTACTTCTTCCAACAGCAGAGTTACTGGCAGCAGCCTTCACAGCAGGAAAACAGTAAACAGCATTAGGACCATGACACCCACTGATCTGCACTAAACAGGTGCCTTCAACGGGTGCCATACTGCCATCCTCTAATATTCCTCCAGCAGATTCCATGCCACATCTATCAGCAGCATTCCCAGCAAGCCTTAATTTCGTCTCCTCAAGAAACATATGAATGATCTGTCCAACACTTCAACAATCCAGTTTAATTACCAGGACAGGTATCTGCACTTCCTTGCTGCTGGCTGCCAAGCCTGTGCACATACACCTGGGTAGCAGGAATGAGATGCAGCCCTGCTCCAGATAGTATTTTTCTGTTCCACAGTGAGGATCTGCCAATCTACATCCAGCTGTCACACAGAATTGCCCACCGGGTTTCCTGGCTGAATCTTGTCTGGAGAAGGCAGGGGATGGCTCCAGTGATCTGGCAGCACAGTCCTCACAGTCTCAAATGCCACCTGTTAACAGTCCTGGAAGGGCTTCACGGTGGATAAATGCCACTTGGGAGCCCTGAATTAAAATGGTAGGAAGTAAGCCAAATAGGAAAAGGGAGAGACCCTAGAGACAAGTGAAGGATAGGTCAGTCTCTGGGGCTTTACAGAAGCTGTGTGATGTGCCTGGTGTGTTGATGCACATGGAAGGAGATGTAATCATATTCTTGCCTCCCATCATATCTCCAAGTGACAGGGGACAATGGTAACTCCATGCCTGTGTCCAAAGTGACAGGTCAACTTCTGAGCAAAGGAAGGGCAGACAGATCAGAGCCCTGGACAAAGGAATAAACCAGTCTACATGATCTCTGTCTGTCTGCAAAACCAAGAATAACACAGTATGAGTAAAATCCTAGCCCTATCTTGTTAGAGAAGCAGTGGCAATGTACTATACCTCATCAGCCTGAGCCCAGTCACTTTAGCATCACAGTGTAGAAATGGGATTAAATTTCCTGAAGTCACTAAATTTTTTTCTTAGGGTAACTGCAAAGTTAAGATGTTTTAGCCATTTTTAATCAAAATGGACTCTTAGAAATTTCCCCTTCCCAACAGGAAAGACAGCCTTTTTTTTTCCTGGTTTAGTGGATGGATACAATACAACAAGATGCAAAGAAGTGGAGGTATCTCCAAATAGCTTAGTGTAAAAGGAAAAAGTCACAAATCCTAAAAATGTGTCCTGCTGAAATGAAACATACTGAAGACTGCAGTAATTATAACCTATGAGACAAGCACTGCCCACCTCCCACCCCCTACACTTGAAGAGGCCATAGTCCAGCCCTCCATGCTGGAGACTTCCACCCGTTCCAAAGGGAGGTCTGCATTGTGTCTGATTGGCTCAGGCTCCCACCCCAGACATTCCCCCAGGTTGAAGATCCACTTACCTGCCTGGTTTGTGGTTACATTTACAGACACAAACTGCCGAGCTCCGGGGTTCTGGTCGGACACTCCGTTCACTGCCTCAATTTCAAAGGTATAGTTTGTATGAGCAAGCAGATCCACCATCATGACAGAGGTGTTTGTCAGGCCGGTTTGCTGGGGGAGGTACCTGACATGACCGCCACACGCCTCACACAGACCCGAGTGTGAGCTGCACTTCTTGCATGCAATATAATAAGACACATCTTTCCTTCCACCAGTATCAGCAGGGGGAATCCATTCCAGAAAGACACTAGTCTCGTTAACATTTGAGATGGCACTCCGAGGAGCAGAGGGGGGTCCTGGTTTGTAAAGTGAGAAAAACACATGGTAGAATCAGTATCATCAGTCATCCTGCTCGCTACTACTTTCTAGGCTGAAAAGAGCTCGTGTGTCAGAAAGTACACGGGGACCATCTGCAACAACACCTGACGAACTGGGAAAACAGGGATTTGTTTTGAGCACTCCCATCTTGCTCAAGAGATCTGTGTTGGGATGCAGTCACCTGTGTGGGAGGACAGGACACAGGGTGGCTCAAATCCAAGAGGAGGAGCACTGCACCCTGGGGCATTGTCCCTGCTCTCCTTGCTCTTCCTGTGAAGGGATTAGAAAGTCCCCTGTTGTCCAAGTCCCCAAGCTGGCTTCACCAGGGGCAAGATTCCTCCTCCTCCTCACCCCGCTGCCCCTGTATCACTACCCCTAGGTCCTAAAAAAAAGACTCAACCTGTGGTTTTCACACCACCCAAGTACTTAAATCAGATGCCAAATCTTTCCTCCGTAGGCACCCGCCTCTTCCCATCAGCCACTTGGCAGCAACAAAGCCAAAGCTTAGGTATCCAAATGGCACTTAAGTGAGACGCTCGATGTAGCCCAAAGCAGATGGTGATCTACACAGGCCACTGCAAACACGGCTGTATCCAGCCACTCCGTGGCAGCCCTCCTGCTCCCCGCCAGGCTGCGGCACGGCTGGTTACCCGCGCCGCGCTTGCTTACTTTGCCAAGCCTCCCTGCTCAGGATGCCAGCATGGCACTGGCAAGGCTATCCAAGGAGGAACAGCTGCTGCAGAGGTACCAGAGCACCTGCAAAAAGTGCGCTGCTTCTCTTCATCCTGGTGGGAAAGGCCACGGCTGGGCAAGCAAAGCCCACCCGGAGGCACCTTCCAAGATTTGCCTCTTCGCAGAAGGTGCTGCAAGGTTTTTGTTTTTAACAGGCTTACGTTGCAGATGAAGGGCAAGCTGCAGATACACCCCGAAGACAATGTGAAAGGACAAGCAGGAGTCTCATGCAAGATATCCTCATGGTAAGTACTCATTAGCATGAGGAAGAAAGAGGAGATCTATCAAAGTAAGCCAGGATGGATTTTAGTCACAGCACCACCAATACTATACAGCAAAGGCTGGGATTTTTGCAAGGGAAGGCAACACAACACACTTCAGTTTGAATGAAGTTGTCAAAATCCATGAGCAGTTCCTTGAAAAGAGTCCAACAAGTAGCTTCACTAGCTAGACATCTATACAAATCTAACAGGCTGATTTAGGCTGTCATCTTCTTGTTTTGTTGTGATAATTAAACTTGATTCATTATTTAAAACAGGCAGTGCTGCAAATATGAAATCACCTTATAAACCAGAAGCATTCTCCTCCATTTCCTTTTTCTGTTCCCCTCTCTGAGTCTATAAAATTTGTAACTCTGATTAACTGAAACACTGTCATGATTTTGACTCAAGCTGTTCTGATTCAATGAGAAACTTGCTGCCAGAGGAAAGAAATAATCCTGATGTATTTTTTTGTTTTGTTTTTCAGAGGAAAAGTAGTTGAAGAAAAAAGCTTAAGTTAGCTTAGGAAATGACAGATCATCTTTGTTTTGTTCTGTGATCCCTTCAGATCCCTACGAACAGGGAGCAATCCACTCCCAAGCTGCACCCCAGGGATCCAGCACTATTTAGCTAATGACACCAACATACAGCCCAAGTCAGGACTATTTTCCGCAGTGTCATACTTGTACTGATGTAATGGAAACTATGCAATTCATCACTAGAGCTGTATGGGGTTACATGTGTTGCACTTGAGGATTTTTTATACGTTTTTTACTGGTTAAATTGCCCTATTTTTCCTTCCACTGGATGAATGCCCTTTTGTTGATGCCAGCACTCTACGAAAAAATAAAGAACTCAGGCACAAGAAACACTTACCGGACAATATGTCTTTAAAAGGGGATAAATTATTACTTTTGTAAAGTCACCAGAGGTTTTTACTTGCTTTGTACAGAAAAGTCAGCTACTCTCCTTGAAGGCTTAAAAACATCAGCTTCAGTGGAAATGCTTTAAAACTGGTGGCACTTTGTAACCTATAAAATTAGTGTTCTCACAGGGCCTCAGACAAAGTTCTTTAGTAGTCTACAGATATCTAACAAGACCTACTGGAAGAATCTTGAAACTGTACCTGAATAAAACTTGGCTAAACCTAAGTTGGGAGAACAAAAAGGTGTTTTACCTTCAGAATAGGGGGGTCCTAGATCTGCTAAGGTGGTCTGCCTTAATTTCCAAACTCCTGTTGTCAAGGGCACAGGAATTAGTCTACTGACTTTTAAATATATATATAATCTTTGAATTTGCTACTTTATACTCTAAGATTCACCCTTTTTGCACCACAATTTTCTGACAAGAGGCAAATACTTTCTGAAAACAAAGACATTGGTATTTTTCTTGATGGACAGCAAACCTGTTGTTTACTGATACACATATTTAAAAAAATATAACCTAAGAGAGAAATTACTCTCAAGATAGAAAAATATGTATGTAAACACTCAAAGTTAACTGTAAACTTTTTGCAAGTAGACTATGAGAGTAAATAAAATAAAGTCTTCAATTTGTCCCATGTGTCAAAATACTACAGATATTTCCCCAACATGCTCTGAACAACAACAAGGCTACTTGGTAGAGACATGAGGAGAAACTAAAAGGGCGCAACTGTTTTGGTTTTAAAGAGATGTTGTGCAAGGAACTGAAGCTAGTTAAGAAGAAATAAAATGCAATTACTTCCTGGAAGATACATAATAATATTAAGAGAATTCTCAAATGTCCATCAGGACCAATATTTTTTCCTTTTTGTCTGAGAGCATTAATTATTTCAGACTGCATCACAGCACTATTAGTTTTAAAATTACCAATCATTACTTATAAAACATACTTAAGAAATTGGAAAAATTGAACAAAAATGTATTCCTCCCTCGCCCTGTACTTAACTGAGCAAATGACAGTGATACAGCAGCTAGTTCTCTTTAGTGATGCTGGTGGTGGTGGTGGGGAGACTCATGCAGCTTGGAACTGAAAAACACCAGCTTTAAATTAGGAAAATGTGATTTTACAGCTATACTGAGTGGCAAGGAGACTTTGCAGGTGTAGACCTGAAAACAGACATTGATGTATTCTCTAAAATTAACTGCATTTCTTGTTGAAGGAATCCTATGAATATTATTAACTTCTGGGGCAATAAATAATAAAAACATTAAGAAACCCCTTGCAATATTTTCCTACCAGTCACAACTCAAGTCTCTCTCACTTGTGTTTTCGTTCATGATGAGCTGTTGCCTTCCAGATATAACTGGACTGGTTTAAAACACCACTGTCGCTACCTACTCCCCCTGCCAAAATCTTCTACCCCTGCTGCTGAGCTGGCACAGCACATGGGGCCCTCCTCATCAGCTCCAGCACAAATGCAGCAGTATTAGGACAAAATCCTAAGAAAAGATGCATGGGGAAAATGAGGGTGACAGATTGGCATGGAGAAGGCTCAGATACTCCACCCTGCTTTTGGGGTGGTAGGCGTGAATGCCAGCAGAGGCGCTGCAGCGTCCTCAACTGTGGCTCCGGGGTTTGCAGTGGGAAGCAGAAGCTGAGCTGCACCTTGATCGGTGTTAAACTTCTCATCTGCCCCAGAAGGACTTGGTACCCTGCCAAGCCATATCCTAACACAGCTTCAGGCACCATGCCTGGGCTTTAAACTAGCTTACAGTAAGCTCTCAAAACAAAAGTAAAACCCACCCTGAAAGAAAACTACCCAAACAGTAAAAGCCAACAAACTTAGACAGCACCAATAAATAAGCACAAAGCCCCCAAACAAACATAAAAAGAAAATCCCATGGCATATGCAGAGTAGGAAATTATAGCCCTCATCTACAGGGTTTGAACTGCACTAGAAACCTAGGGAGAGACAGGCTCTTGAACTTCTTTTCTTCTTAAAAAGAGCTGTTCACCTAACTTGCTTGTACCTCTCTGAACCCTGATGATGCTGCTCAGGCCATAGGCACACATAAACATCTTCCTCTGGCATGGCAGCTCCTTCCCTGTGCTAATGCACCAGCAGGACAGACTGGATGTGTACCTTTCCATTCTGAGAAGGGCAGAGAGTAACACCACTGATGGTGGGCAGGAGGCACAGTGGACACCAGAGTCTGGCATAACTCTCTCTCAGTTGCTAGCTTTGGTTCTGTCTGAACAGAAAAGCCTACTTTATGAGTGTACCCAGAGCTCAGTGTTTCCCAATACCATGCTGGACCACATTTATCTGAGTTTTTTAAGTCAGGCCAAGGGGCAAAATGAACATCAAGAAATGCTGGTATCAGGTTTTTCATGCTATAACTCACCCTGGCTATGGCTCCAAAAGACTCTGGCACATCTATTTAATATACTGGGAAGTGCTTTCATGACTCACCCCCTAGACCTCTTTGATCTGACAGCACCAGTGACTCCAATGCTGCCTAAGGCTGCCTTCTCCTTCCCTGCAGCACAGCTTCCAACAGCCATGCTCCTTTGCCAGGTGAAAATCAAAGGCAGAGTTCAAGGGGCCCAGTTCTGCTCCAAGTGCCTCCTGTGGGCAAGCAGAGAGCTGCCAAGGGCAATTTTCTTTGAGAGAGTGTGTCTCCAACAGGAACAGACTTTTTCTTTCTCTTATTGGAATGCAAACCTGGGAAGCTAGGAAGGACATCTGTATTCACTGGGAAAGGCACAAAAGCTGCTACCATCCCTACATGATGCAAAGTACTTCCCTACAGTGTGGATCATGCATCATGGTCCAGTGGCTCTGAGCATGTATGGAGTCATAAACCTACTTTTTCCTCCATTGCTTAAGTTTCTTGGAAGCTCCAACTGCTCCTGCACCAGTAGTTCAACTCTATTTCAGTAATTTTCAACCATTTCTACACCACAAAAATTACATTTGGAGCACGACAGTCCCAGCTCAGATCTGTGCTATACTCAGCAGGACTAGCTGGTGGCATGGAAATTGTGGCCTTAAGTATCTGAAACAAACTGAACACGGGACTTTCAAGGTACAGCTGACAAGACAGCTCATGGATGGCAGGAGGAGGGTAAAATTAGTGATTCTGATTACACCAACTCCACCCTGCACTCCCAGTACTCAAATGTGCCTGTTCTACTGCCCACCCTTTTCGACCCAGGGGATAAGTTCTACACTTGGAGAAGCAGTTTCCATCACAGAGTTTTGAGAAGAGTGACCATCTCTAGGCAGATTGGAAAGACAGGGCTCTCTCCTGGCTTGTTCACTGAAAATGAACTACAGGTGACACCAGGCAGGTCCATGGAGATTCTATCCATGCCTACTGCTGGCAAGGACTACCCGTTGTTTATTCCGCGTGCGTGCCCCACGCTGGTGCCCACGCACACACACCCACACTGCTGTCTAATGCCAGGCTGCTGGCTGAGTCCAGCCAGGAGTGCAGGGGGACAGACAGAGCATTTGCTCCTTACAAAAACTCTTCCTGGCTTGGATGCCAGCTTTCAAAGCAAAAAGCACTGAAAAGTCTCTTCTCATGTAACTGGAAGGATGATGGACAAAGACAGTGGCATTACAAGTGCATCAAGACTAGTTCAGACTCCAGTGCAGAGCCTGAAAAAGCACATTAGTTAGCATCATAATGTCTAGTCACAGAACAGGAACCGCTTGAAAGGATTAAAAACAACCCTATAGGCACATGCTTACTTGTACAGGCCATTGTAGGTGGGTCTGATTCCTTCCTAAAATAGTGTTCTTCACACAGGCAAGATGTGGATGCTTCATCAAGTGTGTAGCTGTGAGGGGGACATTTGCTGCAGGATGGACTGTGGGGTGAAGCTTTGAAGAACCCAGGTCTGCATACTGTGAAAAGAAGAACCACAGGCTAAGCTCTCCCATCATAAAATTAGTCTCTTCACATTTCCTTTTAAAAAGCCCCCATATCTTCAGCTATAAAACACACAAATACTCATGAGCTATTTAGTTTGCATATTTTAAAACAGTCTATGTCACTAACAGTGCATACTTAAATATCTGCATGAAAAGATAATGTGAGTTTGTTGATTATTTCTTTCCCCTAGCATCTGCCATTGCTGGGTATTTATTTTCCTTGTTGAATGCATTAGAGGTAACATTATCTGGGCTCTGCTTTAGAAAACATTACTGTGCCTTTTTTTTTTGTTGTTGTTGTTGTTGTTGTTGTTTAGTCTTAGGAGAACAGGTAAAATACATTTCATGTTTTTTGTTTAAGATGTTCCACACCCAGAAATCAATGTCTCAGCAAACAAATAACAACATAGTGGTGGAGGGGATCTCAGATGGACATCTTTAAGACATTGTGATAAGGCTACTTCCCTAGGGTCTTTCCCCTTGCAAGCCTGTGATGAATTTTAAAGTGCTTCATATGACAGGCTATTCTGGGTATAGCCTGAACCAGGCATGCTCACCATACATGATATTTCTTCCAGCTCCAATACATATGCATGACAAGGCACAAGGACTTGATCTGAGAGCTACTTTTTTTCTTACAAGTCCATGGCTAATGGGTGGCTTGGGATTTTTTTTTTTTAAGTAGTTTGAAATTAATACAGTAATATCTTGTTTCCATCCTCACAAAACAAGTGCCTTTTCACCTATGCAAAGGTCCCTGCACTTCACCTGTGTGTGCACACTCAGCCAGAAGCAATGACAACCACAGGTTTGCAAGTGTGTTTTTTAGGAAAAAACACAGCTGGCTCTGTATCATACCATTATATACACAGAACTACAAATGCACTGTTAGCAAAAGGAGGAAATGTTGATTTTCTGTTTTTCTCAAGAAGCAGACACACGGAGACATGTTAAAGCAGCTCTAAAATGCTGTTACCTTTCTTCGTTCTGAATAGCTTTAAAATATTTCTGCCCAGTATGATATTAATGATGCATAGATCTGCTATCAGACTTGAAGAAGTTACCTGGAAATCCCAGAGCCTTTCCATCTGCATTCAAACTCTCCCAGTTGTAATTAGCTTGCAAAGAAAATGAGTTCACAGCAAAAGCACTAATATTATCCCATCAGGAATGTCCCAGACAATCACAGCATGTGCTAAAACTCAGCAAGTGATGACAGAATCCATCTTCACTGCAGGTAAAGTATAGGTTTTTACTAGTGATCCCTTTCCTCTGATGGACCAACTAGGACAACCACTTCTAAAGTTGGCTCTGCTTCCTGCAGTACCAGAGAAAGTCCCTTGACATCTTCCCTTTTACGTCAGTAGTTTCTTCACCAAAGGTGAGGCACATCAATTCCCAACTCCCAGAGCTGAACAGTAAGTCTTTGGTGATGAAGATCACTCATGTATCAAATGTGTGATTTAAGAGCATCCAACAGACCTCCCCCAGGCCCCACCTCCGGGAGCCTTGCCCGGACTATGTACCTCTCACAGCAGGCACCACACAGCCCTGAAGCAGGTCCCAAGCCCAGCACACACTGCCAGGTCACCATCATGGATCTGCAGGCTCTCCCCCCTGCTGTAGGGGGTGATCATCTCCCTTCTGACCTCTCCAAACCCAGCACCTTCCAACACTACTCTACAGATTTCCTTTCTTCCCACAAGACAGGCAGAGAACAACTGGTTCTGGAGGGATTTATAGGTTTTAAAAACCCATTTCCCAAAATTGCTCCTCATCCAACTAGTGTTCCATCCCTAGGCTGTGGTATCCATCTGCAGGGTGCAGTTGTTCTGCTTTGCACCCAGACAACAGGACCAGTGAACAGATTCGGGCTGAATCTGTTCTTGATGGCTTTTAGCAGACTTACCACAAGCTGCCCTCACGTTTTATAGCACATCCCTCGGTTTTCAGCACATACTTAAGTTCTTTTATTTACTTTACAATCACCTTCAAATGCTGCCCTACCTACAACAAGGACTATTACAGAGTCTCTGGAGAGTCTTCTGAGAGAGCAGACCACCAAATGCTTCCTCTCTAGCCCACAATTTATATTTCAAAGCCAAATCAAACACCCTTGCACACGCAGACAACAGAGATGGGGAAATGAAAGCATGAAAATGTGCAACATGTAATGACAGCAGCGCACATCTAGTGTGTACTCAATGTAATTAGCCCTCAAAAAAGGACCTGAATTTATCTCATTATGTTCTATCAAGACAGACAGAAAATCATTACAGCACAAGAGTTTACTGTGCTTCTATTTTGTGCAAAGCAGCAAATGCAAAATAAGTCAGTTTTCCTTGACAGATTTTAAACGAGGTGCAGCTTGCTGATGATGGCACGATACACAGCTCAGCTCAAAGGGAATGTGTGGTTTTCATAAATAAGTATGGAGCCAAGAGATGCACAAGGCAAATAACCCATGTTTTAATGAGAGATGTGAAATAGAACTGAACTAGACTAATTTTTGTATAAACTGCGGGCTCTCATGGGTCAGGTAAGTCCCATTTCTATTAAAAAAGTATTAGAAGGAATACTCAAGAGCATTAAGTTACACTGAAGATATCAGCAGGAATCCACAAAACAAACAGGCAGCAGAGCAGCATCCTGTAGGACCAAGGTGAAATATTTCTGTTTCAGTTAGAAAGAATTCAGGGACAGGAGATGGGTTATACAAAAAAGGGGAGTATAGAAAATAAAAAAAAAAAATGCAAGAAGTGCCACAGTGAATGGTGTTGGCTGAATCCACACACCTGCAGCAGATGCTTTGGGAGAACAGAGGGATTTGCAGGGATCCCCCAGCACAGTCTTCCAGGCTCTCATGACCAGCAGCTCCTGATGGAAACCACACTTGCACTACCACACTCAAGAAGAGAAGCAGCTGTAGCTGCATGGGTGTCTCAGGCACAGCTTCTATCTATTAAAACACTTCCCTCTGTTCCCTTTCCTGTGTTTGTTTTGTACACAGCACAAGGAAGAGGACAGCCAGGGAGATGGTTCAAGCAGCAATGTTTAACAGACAGAGATGCTGTGATGAAATGGACCCTGTTTAGATGAAAGCTGACCCAGGGGCACCCTACACCTCCACACTGCAGAGCAAGTATCACAGGAGGTGGATGAGCATAGTCTTGGCTGAGCCAAACAGCCAAAAAGCAGGAGCTGGTACTCTGTCCATTTTCTGCCAGCGGTGGCAATGTCTCAAGACATTTTGCAAATTTGTTTCAGAGCAGAACAAGGCCAAAACCAACTCACCTTGCATATATCTTGGGGTTTGGTCTATTATCTTACCATTCCTCTTCTGATAGTCAATCTTATAATCTCTTCATGGAGTACACATGACTTTATTTAAAATTACACGGGTGTCTGGTATTTAATTCCTAATTAAATCTTATTTTAGTTTTTTATATTTTTATCTCAGTATTTCCAATTCACTAGCTATTGAAAGGATACACAGAGCTAGCACAGCACAGTCATACAGATAATGGTACTATCTCTCTTTTAAAGGGGATAGGAAACCAGGAGAAATAAAATGAGCTTAAGACTCCCCATAATCTGCTGCAAGACAGCTGAAAAGAAATGAAATCAAGTTTGAAGTTGTTGATGAGATCTGCTTCTTTCTTCTTAATATTAAAACTCTTTAACTGATTAACAGCCAGCGATGTGTGAAAATAGTCTTTAAATTAAATTGGTCGCTAGAAAAAAAATTATTATTTTTAGAGACAGCAAATAAGCCATAAACAACCTGCTAGTGTTAGGTACAAGTGGGATGTGTTTCTGTTAGCAGCACATCCATTATTAGCAAATCAATTTCACTCTTTTTATTTTTAATAGCAACCACAAAATGTGGCATGCACAGAGCATTAGCATCTGTGCAGCCTCTTGCTGCACACTTTAAAGGGGCCAGAGAGAGATGGCCATGGTGAAGGATGGCAGCAAGAGCATCTTGGGATTGCAGTGGCATGAACTGGTCCCTTAAACCAACAGCAACTGGATTAGAAACTGTCTTTGTACCTTGCAGAGGGGAGCCCACAAGAGCCATGCTGAAAGACACTGGCTCCTGGAAGAAATGTGGGTGGATGGAGGTAGAACCACTGGTCCTCTTAAAATGAAAACTGGCCTCTGCCAATAACATGCTGAATGTGCTACACCAGTAGTAAGTCTGGTGAATACCAGTGAGGAGACAAAGGAAAAAGAGGGGAGAACAAGCCAGTAACACCAGCCAGCTGGGACTGCTTGCCAGATTATTTTCTGTTAGCCTTAACGTCAAATGATTTGTGGCTGCATCCCTGTAACCATGCCTTCCCTGAGCTTTGGCTGAAGACTGCAGCCAATAGGCAGGGCTACTCTCCTCCCCAGCTGCCCCATGCCTTCGCTGCACACTGACCCAAGGCAACACATGCTGGAAGCAAGGATCACATCCAAGGCTTTCCATACTCATGTGACCATGTCAGTAAAACCACCCAACTATCACAGAATCACAGAATCATTAAGTCTGGAAAAGACCTCCAAGATCATTGAGTCCAACCTTTGACTGAACACCACTATGTCAACTAAACCATAGAATCAAGTGCCACATCCAGTCATTTCTTCAGCACTCCTAGGAATGGTGACTCCATCACTTTCCTGGGAAGCCTGTTTTAATGCCTTACAACCCTTTTTTTCAAGCCTTCATTTCAGTGAAGAAATTATTCCTAATGTCCAACCTAAATCATGCCTGCTGCAGCTTGAGGTCATTTCCCCTCCTCCTGTCTGTAAGGGTTCCTAAAGTACGTCCAGCCCTCCTGGATCTTTTTGTTGTTAAGGACTGCAGCTGAATCAGTGTCCTGAACTGGCCGAAGTCTGCCCTCTGGAAGTCCAAGGCAGGTTTTGTAGACCCCTTTCCTTACCTCATCAAGAATCGAAAACTTTATGATTCCTTGGTCACAATGCCCAAGGCGGCCCTCGACCATCACATCTCCCACCAGCCCTACTTTCTTCACAAGCAGCAGGTCTAGCAGGGCACTGGCCCTTGGTAGGCTTACTCGCCAGGTGTGCCAGGAAGTTAATATTCCATACACTCCAGGAACCTCCTAGACAGTCTCCTCTCCACTGTGCTGAGTTTCTAGCAGACATCCAGGAAGTTAAAGTGTCCCACAAGAACAAGAGATAATGTGAAATGTCAGCCAGCTGCTTCTGGAATACTCTATCACTCTCTATCTCATAATTAGTATTAGTGGGAATTCCAGTTTTGTCCTTTTAGAGAGAGAGGCTAGGAAACATGACCCTAAAAGCCTTGAAACCCCAGGAGATATAAAAAAGGACTAACTTATTACTCTCTTCACACTGTCTTGATGCTGGGAGGATAAGCTCACAGTACTTAAGTTCTTAGGATCAGTAAAGTGACCTTTCATATATCCCAGAACATAAAACTCAAACAGGAATTACACTGTCTCTCTTGCAGAGCATCAAATTAGTCTCTACAGTAATCAGAAACCACAAGTATAACTCATAAGGTAGTGCCACTAATCCATAAGTAAAGCTAAAGGACTAAATCTAACAGAAATTAATGAGGATAAGGATGCCTACCTTAGATGGAGCACCGGTTATCCGGCTGAACCTGAGGTTTTCTCCCCAGCCTGGAAACCTCCTTTGCTTCTCCTTCCCATCCTCAGCCCCATTTACCTTTCCAGATTGCCACCTTCTTCAGACAGAGACACACAGCTCAAATTGTCACAGGTTTTAAAAGTAACCAGAGCGTAAAACTCTCTGCCCCATGGACAGACCCAGAGTCCACAACGAGGCAGCTTTCAGCTGAAACACAAGCAGGATATTGGAGGGATGTGCGTGTGTGTATGTGTGTGCTTTCAGCTCTGCAGCTCACCAACTCTGCTTTCATTAGCACATTGCTCTGGTGCAGAGCACCATATGCCTTGAGAGTCGAAGGACCTGAGCGAAAACAAGCTACAAATAAATCAACCCCTGTTCTCCAGAGGTGCCATGCCTTGAAGTGCTAGCACTGAGAAGAGGGTGCTGCTGCCTCTTAGATGTGTCCAAAACCTATAAAAGGGTTTAGCGAGGTACAGTCTTTACAATGTGGAATCAATTAAAATGCTGAGAGGCTCCAAGCCTCAGCTTGTGCTCCTGACACGCTCTTTTACTTACAAGAAAAAACAAAACAGAAAACCACAACGGACTGTCTTCGTGTCTCCCAACAAGCATAAACATATGAATGCCAAGCTTTCCTAAAAAGTATTTCAAGAACTACAGCAACCCACCACAGAGCATCCTTCTGCAGAATTTACAAGCAGGCTCCCAAGAGCTAATCCAGCCCTCTTTATAAGCTTTTCTGAACTGTAGGCTGACACTGAAATTGCTGCCAAAGCTACAAAGCTACAGAAAAATGTGTAAAATGCCCTGATTATATCTCTTTTAGGCTTGGCCTCTTCTATCTGCAATAGTGCTATGTTGCTTCCTGTAGCATGCCTTGGGGATTTGAAGGGAATTAAATAAATACCCACTAATAAAACACTGTAATTTGAAGCTGCTGGTTTGCTCCAATCCAGTAGACTTGCCAGCATCTTTCAGGAAGTCCAACACCCAATGCTGCAGTCCAAGACCTGCTAAAGGTCCTTTTAAATGATGTCCTGGAGCTTGCTGGACAAGTGAGGCATCTACAGGCTCTGCACTTTGAAAAAAGAGACACGGCCCCTAGCTTGGATTTTAAACCAATTCATGCATCACAAATGGGAAATATTCTTTTAAGCTTTTTTTCTTTTGTTCTAAGAAAACATTGTCTTTTGATGCTGTCCTGCCCAACCCCACACTAACTCAGGCTGAATTATTTCCACTCTGCATTGAAATCAGCTCTAGCTCTGAATACAAAAACAACCTTAGAAACTAGAATATAAATAAATTAGTGCTTTCAGTTCCTTCCTCTGAAATACCACTTTTTTCTATCTCATGGCTCACTAAATTGTGACACAACAATTTATGACATAACTGTAGTTGCTAGAAAACTAAGAATTAACTGCCACTAATGACATAAATATCTTTCTTCTAAATGGTATAAAACTTCATCACATGGCATCACTCTGAAAAATTCATCAAATTCCCACGTAAACTACATTTTCAAGACATAAAAATACCTAGAACACAACACATTTGAAAATGCTCATGCTTACATTAGTATCTTAATGGGCTATATTTCTGCACATCCTGACTTCGCTCTAAAGAAGATTTTAAAGCAATCAATGAGGCAAAACCTGAGTCGAGCCTAAACTCTCAGCAGCGTGATGGAGGAGCATGGAAAGAGATTTATCCTGGCATATATGCAAACCCACACTATCATTTGGGTTTGATTTCACAGAAGGAAAACAAGCTATGGAAAATAAATGCTCTTAGGGGAAACAGAAGATTTTTCAAAAGCATTTAACACTGCACAGGCTTGCTCCCTCAGGCTGTGTCAGCTGCAGGGCTAGATGGCTGTGCTTTGGTTTTGTGGGGTCTTCCTTTTTGCCAAATTTTCCTGTCCAAAAAACCCCTGAAAGAAATGGCTGCATTTCTAGAGAAAGTACTTAAGGTGAAGTGTCATTTCCTAGCAAACCCAAAATTTCAGTGACCAGCAGCTGCATGCTCTTGCAAGCATGTACAAGGGCTCCTTCAGCTCTCAGCACAGGCAGCACCTGCAGTCTTCCTTGCTCTCTGGCTACAAGGGACAGATCCAGGTTGATCTCACTGAACCTCAACTATCTGGCTTACAATAAAATAAAAGGAAGTCCACATCCTCTCGCTACAGCTTTTCTGCCTATTACTTTTATAAATTATGTATCTTCACAAATCTCCATGTCTATAAAAATCTATCTGTGTACCTTCACTTTGTTCTCTGAGGTGTGGGACAAGGATGCACTTAAATTATTCCTTAATTACTGTCTTTGGTTTTTTAATGAAGGCGAACTGAAATCATTTTACTCCCTTAAACAGAGGAAGCCATGATTTACAATGCTGCCCCTAAAGGAAAAATACAATTTAAGACACAGAAGGCAGCAGAGACACATTTGTTTCCGCGCGCTCGTAAACATAACTTAAGATGCCCGGCTCCACACATAATCCAAGAGGCACAGGAATCTATTTTTGGGTGTTTCTGCACACAAAGACACGCACCCGGCTTATCCTTTGTTATGCGAATGGCGACTTAAACATTCAAGTTGCATTGTCCTGCTAAGCGAGAGGAGGATTGATGGACAAGGCACAGAACTCCCCCGAGTTCGACAGCAGCAACGACTGAATAGCAATAACAAGCATCGTCCCTAATGGCAGCTGGGGGACAGGATCAAACTTGAAAATGATGCAGCCAAAACCCCCCTGTGTCCCTCTGTATACACCTATTACAGGCAGTAATGCAAAGATCAGTTGGCAAAATCTCCTGGAAAATAGGGCTCTTCAAAGCTACATGTGTGCTGGCACAATACTTCAATGAAAGGGTTTTAGTCTTTTGGTTCACTCTGCCATAGGGATCTGGAGCCCAACCGGCAAAGAAAGAAACATTCTTTAATTATATTGTGGTTTGGACAACTGCAAGCCATTGTGGTTAAGAAATACGATGATTGGGAGGATTTATTTTGATGATTTATGCCATGTGTGTTTATTCTACCGACATTTTAAGGTTTCAGCCTGAACTAATAAACTGTACATATGCAGACAGTAAAGAGAATTAAAAATTCTTAAAATATTTCCCCCCAATTGGCTCTACCTTGCTTAACTTCACTTGTGTGAACAAGATTTCTTGCTGGTATAAAATCAGCCTTTCCACTGCTGAACTATTTGGTCTAAAATAGGCAGCATCCCACCAATCTACAGTGATGCTAACACCTACTCAAAAGGATCCTTTCAAAGCTGGCGTCAAATGTTTCAGGGCTTGTTTGCTTCTAGCTTTATGATCATCTGTCTCAGGAGGTAAATTCGGCAGGACTGGCTGTAGACAATTTGTTTTAAAATTGTTCCTCTGTAATTTATGGCTGAACATATGTCACTCCAGACACATCTATTCAAATTCCATTGGAGGCAACCGAGTTTACAGTCCTGACCAAAAAAAGATATGAAGGGCTTATCCAGAGCTGGCAGAACTAAGTGTGCTAAATGGGTTTATGCCCAGGACAATGACTCTGGGGAAGTGATGTTTCTTGGTGTGTCGTTTTTGTTGGGGAATTTTGTTGTCATTGAAAATTTAAGATACAGGTGATGATGGCCAATTTTGCTGTGGGCAGGCAGCTGAGAGGTGCACAGAAAGAAACACAGACATATCTCTTGGGGAGCATCTCCCTTCAGTCACGCCTCCTTCCACAAAAGCTCGTGGGTTCTTGCACTGGAGCACACTGGTTGGAGTTACAGAAGGAGGTCTCACTGAGCTAAACTCCACCCTGATATGCATACCACGAGATGGTCAGGCTTGTTAGAAGGCCACAAATCAAGGAGTGTGTGCAAGGAAGACATGGCAAATATCAACACCCTGAGAAATTTAACCAGGAAAGCTAAGCAAGCTCTAAACACACAACCAAGAGCAGTTTAATTAACCAGACATAAAAATATTGAGATTATTTGTTAAGTTGATTAAACTACCCCTTTGGGTCAGATGAACACTGCAACACTTTCCAGCTCATCTACCTTGCCAAGTATCTCCACCAAACAGCTCCTCTTTAGGAACAAGTTCAACAAAGGGCAACCTGAGGCATTGCTGGCTCTTCCCATGCCAGCCTGACAATACTGGGAGATTTTCTTCCGTGTTGCAATCCATCAGAGAATTTATTTCTGTACTATGTTTCCTGTTTCTGGAGGGAAACTTGCTGCATATAAAAAAATGCTCAAACACAAGATAAAACAATGTAACTTGACACTTTAAACCTCCTGGTTTTGAAGCCAATCTCAATACTACTTGGGCAGGAAGCCTTGTGGCTTTTGGATGCTGGAGTTGGGTCATCTTTGCCTTGAACTAGCTAGAACTGCCATGATTCCAGACCAGTCAGAAAAAACCCAAAAGCCCAGAGGAAAAAAAAAATGCAGTTATATCCCAAGAAGATGACTTATCAGACATACAAACATTACTTTCCATATAATATAAACATCTCTTTGCACATAAACAGTACTTTTCTGAGACAAAAGCATCCACTGGGAAGAGACACCCTGCTAACAACCCTGTCTTACTGCCTCTTCTCAAAGGCTTTGTTCTTGCCCCAAAAATGGCTGTTTGATATATGCAACTGTTCCAGAAATTCACACACGAAGCAAAAAAGTAAAGCAAAGCAAACACTTTCCCTCTTGCTACATGAAGTCTTACCATGATGTCCTTCCTGCCAAACCTATTTCCCCACACCATAAAGCACTAGCCTGAAGCACACTTTGCAGCAGCAATGCTGGCATTCTCACAGGCTTTTTATTTAAGTTTGTGAGCTGCCAAAGCTTGATTTATGGAGATTTAATTCTCAAACTATTATAAAGGAATACTGTTGCTCACATGTAGCTCACATGACTCTCCAGCTATATCTAAAGAAATAAGCATTGCCTTTATGAGCTTGTTTGCCCTGGAAACCCAGCACTGCCTTTATTTGTAATTTTTGCTGCATCTCTGCACCCTTGCATTGCATCAACTTGAACAGTCTCTCAAAGGCAGATTGGGAAAAAAATCCCAAACCAAACCTTCTGCTTTACAGAAACCATTCACGTTGGATTTCTTCAAGGGAAGACGAAGACAGCAAGAGAGGAGAAAAGGGAGCAGCTGGCACAGGCACAAGGGCACACTGAACCCTTGGTTTGGCATACCTATGCCATGCAAGAAAAAAGATTGCAACCTGCTTGTCTTATGTCTCACACACAACCACCCTCAACAGCCTGCCACTCCTCACTGACAGCTCCAATTCCACACCTTGTTTTCAAAGCCTTGTCAAGTGCTGTGGCATCTGTCCTGTGATACCCAGCAGGTGAGGGTGGCACAGGAAGATGGTGCCTGTCCTCTCAGCAGCCCTGAAATGTAGAGACTGCAGGAGAATATGAAGAATCAGTCTTGGCATGAGGAAGAGAAGGTCCAAAAAAATCCGAGAAGGAAAAAGAGATTACTAGCCTTTTTGAGAACAAAGCCTGAAAATGAGAATACCACCAGCAAAGCCAGCAGAAGGCAAAGGTAAACTGTTCAGTATTAATTCTTTTATTTGAAGAGGTACACTTTGCACTGAAAGATCAAATGGGAGCTCCTGGACTCAAGTATGGACTGGCAATATTTTCCTCCGTCATCTCTTGGCCTCCCCAATATCTAGCATTCATTCCATATGGATGCACTTTTGGATGTTGGTTTCTTTTCAGATGCACTAGAGAGCAGCCAGAAACTTCTGTGGCTCTTGACACTTAGCCCAAATACCATTTACAATTTATTTTTTTCAAATTTGTGCAAGTGGTAAAAATACAAGGTTCATTATTCCGTGCAGAAATTCCCTCATCATCCAGCCAAATTTAAAAATAAATAGTTGCAATTAAATGTGTCGCTACATTATTTATGTAGATGCATTCAATTTGCAGAAAGCTGCTATAAAAATACTCCCCTTCAATCCATGGGAAATGTATTGCACTTTTATGGTATATTTTCTTCTCCCTGCTCAAATGTATGTTGCTCCTTTCCTTTTTTTCACCCGTGTTACTTAACACATCATTTTCCAGCCACTGTTTCTCCTACATTTGTCTGGAAAGAATGAGGGATGTAATCCAAATCCAAATGTTTCTTGATTATTTGTGAACAGGGTTGCAAAATGATTACTAGACAGATAACTCCAGCATTTCCCTTGCAATCAAGCACCATTCCTTGTCTCTGCATTTGGCTCTTACAGCTGTTGGGTAAATGATATGCACCAAGGCTGCCCAAGGCTTCCGAGTGCATATTAATTCTGCCAGAAACTCCAGACACTCTAAAGAATTTCTAATTTAACAACAGACTGTGAAATTATTTTTTCTTTCTTTATTAATTGCTGTGCTATTTGAAAGTGACTTCATTGCCCTGACTGTATTTTGCATGAAGAACAGGGGGTATTTCATCCTGTGAAGAAACAACTGAAAGCTTTCTCCCCAGCAGTCCCTGCATTCATAACCAAATATAAATATGTGAAACAACTGCTGATAAAACCAGGTTAACTTGCTGCAGGTGTTCCTCCGTCAATTTAGCCAGATGATATTAGTAAAATCTGACAGGGAAGCACAGTGATATATTTCATTTGTGCCTTGACATTTTGATTCTGTTTGTTAGAGTGTATGTGCAGGGATCTGGCTTTTTCTCCAAGACCTCTATAGCTGTCAGTCTGTACAAACAGGATTTGACAAGATGTCCATTTAGCAGGATGGGAGGGCAAAGGAGAAAAAAAGAGATGGAGAGTCCAGTATTTGGGTAAAGCTGCACTGCAGTGCAAAAACGGATGCTTCTCACATACCAAGCAACTCAAAAAAAAAAAAANAAAAAAAAAAAAAAAAAAAAAAAAAAAAAAAAAAAAAAAAAAAAAAAAAAGAGCAGCTTGAGATGCAGGATCTGAGACAGTTTGCATCCTTTAATCAATAGCTCCTTCAAGAAAGGTGGCCAAGAATAATATAAATTGATGGTAGAGGAGAAAGAAGACGAAAGAACAAGAGCTGGAGAAAGCAAAGGATCACTGTACACTGATCCACAGAAAGATAGAAAGATTTTTGGCATGCTTTCATTATTTTTTAAGAAGAGAGATAAAAAAAAGGGTGCTTTCATTTGCTCAAGAGAAATTAGATTTAAGACTAAATCTAAATAGGAAGTTTTTGCTTTCCAAGGCTGCCTTTTTCCAGCCTGAGGAAAGAAGCAGAAGGTGATGAAGCTGTCTCTCCCAGGGATAACGGAGGAATTTAGAAGCCTTCAGCTTGTTTCTCCCTCCCTGCAAAGAACTTTGGACCAGAAGCAAGGAAATGATTTACAATAAACAGAGTACAAAATAGCTACAAAGATGAAACAACAGAAAATGAATGCAGCATTAAACAAGACAGTAACCAGAGTTTAGAGATTTATGGTTACTGGCTGGTGTATAAAGATAAGAAAGAGATTCTGATAGTCTGGTAATTCCTGTATCGCTGCAAGCATGCTTTAAAAGCAAAACTGAATACACAACTCCAGTTAAAATTCAGGAAAAAAGTATTAATTAGTGGGATTTTAACCATAGCTTACCTTTCAAAATATGCCTTTACAGAGCATCAGCCACACCAGTG
Organism: Rhadina sibilatrix; assembly: GCA_013400275.1. Taxonomy (NCBI): domain Eukaryota; kingdom Metazoa; phylum Chordata; class Aves; order Passeriformes; family Phylloscopidae; genus Rhadina; species Rhadina sibilatrix. Next base: position 114,796 of record VWYO01016616.1, read on the forward strand.
CTGCCTACAGGCTGCAGGACCAGGCAAGGGCTTGCCTCTTCCTCCTCCAGCATGCACGACAGCTGCTCCCACCACATCTACACCAGCCTGCAGAGGCATCTTCCCCTTGCCCTCTCCTCCCAAGGCCATGCAGCTGAACACACAGTTTTCATGGCCCAACACATATGAGAGATCACAGGATGAGTCCAGCACCCAGCCACTCCCCAGCTCACAGGGGACCAGCTGGGTGCTGTCTGATGGACAGGAGAGCTGGTCATCCCATGGCTAAGGGAGGGCACAACCATACCACCACACACACATCCACCTACAGCTCAGCCTGGGAGCAGGACCAAACCACAGCACCCACAGCTGGGCCAGACACCTCCAAAGCCACCAAACCTGGTCCCAGACATCAGGCATGTCCGCAAATGACCTGCCATCCCCCAAAAAGGGAAAGCTTGAAATACGTTTGTGTCAAAAAGAACTTATGACAGGCATCCCTGAGCAGTCCTGCACCTTCACAGCATTCCCTGTATATCACCTCTGGCATAAAGTGGTGAAAGGAAATCTCAGCTGAGCAAAGCCAGTCATGTCCTCCTTACCTTGCTGCTCCACCGAGGTAGAAAATATGTCTTAGTGAAGCCATAAAGTGCTTACAATTATGGCTGGAAACCCAGTAATCTCTACTGATGTAGGTAAATTGCTGACCTCTCTATCACTGTTACTTAGGATGCAAAAAAACCTTGGGTTTTCTCTGCAGCTTAATAAAACCTGGGGGGAATTGGCACACGGCTTTCATTCCTTATAGCCAGCCTTTAATGTAGAAGTCTAGATTTCCTGGAGGGGAACTGAATAGTTTAGAATAATTAGTGATTTACATATAGAGCTGTCAACAAAGATACATGGTATTAAGTTACCATGATGAAGGGTTCCACCTTCTCAGTTGCTACATTGGATTTGATTTTATTTAAAAATTCTGTATTTTAATTCTGCTCACATTCTGCAATCACTAGTAAAGTGGCCTGAAGCGGACAGCAAGAGGAGAGCACTAAATCGAAGGCTTAAATCACTTCTTCCTCAGTTCCCCCTGGCAGATTTAAAGAGCAACCTGGCACTAATGCTTTCAGATAATATACTGTTGGACCTGACACAGCAGAGAAACTCTGCTTCAAATCACACAATGGTCCAGATGACCATGCAATTACAATTAACCTCCTGCCCACTGTGCCTAATGACAAATGATCATGTGAATGATAGACTCAGGAAAGGACCCAGGTATCAAAAAAATTATTTCTGATTCTTACATATTTAAAAAGCCATTTGCAGTTAGGAAAAAGCCAAGGGACACTAATTTTAGTTTTGCATCCAAAAGAAATGAATAACCCTTGATAATACACATGCAGGCATAAGCACAGGCTGTCAGCCTCCTAGCAGCAAGAGGGATGCATGGAAGTATCCTTCTGCCAGAGCGCTGTAATCGGAAAAGTACTAATATCCTCCACTGCTATAAATCTCAGCCTGGACCAGAGACAGTGAATTTTGTCCATGCTGGATAAAAAAAGGTAATATAACCTCAAAATAGCATGCAATATTTTTTGGCACACTTACTGGGCTCATGGGGTTCGCATTACGAGGTCAATAAGTAGGGAGTTATCCTATGTTGTTCCATCAGGTTTTGTGCTTCTCCTGCTTTATGTCCCTTATCTCCTACTTACCTCAAGACCTCTCTTTACCAGGGAGCAGCCTCCTCTCTCTGCTCACACAGCATCTTCAGAAGAAAGCAGAACTATTTTCCAGTCTGCTCCCTCTGCAGAACAGGGAAGCACAAAGATCACACCATCCCAGGAAGTGCTCGGGGCACCTGTTTCCTTTCCTGTACTTGGCTCTAATGGAGTAAGAGTTTATCTGCCCCATTTGTGCTCCTGGACAGAAGATTTGTCAGCAGAGCACTTGGAGTGATCTCTCTCTCACTTGCTTCAGTGAAGCAAGCTCATTAATTTAAATAATTTTTTAAGGTTTTTGAGAAGTCACTCGTTCTAATTAGTGTCCAGGCCTGATGGGGTAGAAACCTCCAGCTCAGGAGCAGCAGGGCATGTGTGTGTGTACACATATTTTTATGTTTATATGTATAGGACATGCTTATGCAAATTCTGTCCCCCATTCTTCCTAAATCTGGCATTTTCACATCTCCCAAGAATGGCAGCAGCAATGTGGGTATGGCCACTCACCATTTGAAAGCAAATCACTCGGAGACACTGCCAAGGCCTCTTCGGAAGAAAAAGCAAGCCTTTAGGTCCTCCTTGCTCCAGAGTCAAAGGATGCAGCACCACCAGACCCATGGGCCATCACCTCAGCCAAGATAAATAGGCAGCACCATGCCTGGGCAGGCCCCTCCTGCAGAGCCTGTTATGGCAAGTATTTATGAAATTGTATGCTGAGCTGTTTTATAGCAGCTAATCACAGGCATAACACAATTAGGAGATCAGCCCTGTAATGCAGAACATTATATATAAGGGTTTCTACATATATTTATAGCACCTGTTTCAGCATGCCTTCAGACAGAGTCTTCTCATGTAAAAGAAATATACTGTACTCTGGCAATTTATTCTGATACTTGATTAGGGAAACATTGCTTTATGAATTCTAAGCCATGACATTTTCACTAATCTTTCCATTTTAACAGCACAGAAAGGAATGTCTTTCATATCTCCACACTTGTCATTTTCAAGCTGAGTATATTATCTGCTCGTCTCTGGATTTCCTTGATAGCTCTTAAAAAAACTAAAACAGACCATCACAGTCTATGAAACTTATGTGTGGCTTACTCAGAGCGCTGTATGTCATTCCAACGATGAACAAATGTAGAAACTAGCTCTCATCTTTATTCTAAAGTATGTCAAATAAATAAAAAACCCAGATTGCTATCTGTTATTTCCCTTCAATGAGACTGCTGCTTGAAAGGTTACAAGCGATAATGTTTTTACTTTTGCAGAAGGCCATGCATTAAACTTCTCATATTGCCTTGCAGGGATCAAATAGAGTCTGTTTGTTGTCAGATTTCCTAAACTTGCTCTTCTGCCACACCACCCAGTGCAACAATCACCACTGCCCTGCACACCTGAGAGACCTCACATTGCCATCCTTGCAGCACCCCTCCTTCTGATCCCCAACCCCAGAGGCATTTTAACACCTAAACAGTCAGGAACCCCTCAGCTGTAGTTTCCAAGTTAAAGATGTAATTTTGTGTTGCTTGTCAGCTCCCTCAGCAACGTGAGCTGTTCTTGTGTGCCATGATACCTTGTCCCCCGACAGTTTTACCTGGGCCTGCTCTCTAACCACTGAGCATCATACGGACCGATAACCTAGAACACAACCCACAGGTTTGTGAGGGGATAAAACTCGACCCGAAGATGTGTCCTGGGAGTGCACTGTTGCCCACAGTGCCTGCTCTAGGTTTTTCCAAGGGGCCAAGCTACAGCCAGTACAAAACAGTGGCCTTGAAAGATTCATAGCACTCTGCTTCAGCCTATAAATCCATTCCCAAGACATCATCCCACTTGCTAATGTAGTAAGAGCCTCTGCTATCATTAACTAAAGCAATCGTGCCTTTTGTTCTGCCATAATACACACCTATAGCAGCCTTTATTATATATTCAGATTCAACCTGTCTTTGGAATTTGCTTTCCCAATAGCTGTCATGCTCCAACACTTGTCAGTTGACTCAGATAACAAAATATTACTCTGATATTCACAGCACAACTTAGAAATTCCCTACACAAACTACAGGGAATTCTGCCAGTTCTGAGATAAATTAACTGCTTATCAAAGGCAAAACTGACAAGGGTTGTTGGTTTGGGTTTTATTTATTTATTTATTTATTTAGCATGAATCCATGGTTTATTACTTCCTAGCCCCGTAACGCTACTTAGCTTTTTCATGATCCATGCATGAAGGCATTTAGATATATCACCTCGGATTAATAACAACACAATTACAACCACTTAATGTGTTTAAGGGAACAGTCCCAGCTTAATTTCCGGTAGAAGCCTGCTCTGCTAGCAAGGCAAAAACCATCAGCCTGTGCTCAAACCTTCCTTTAGCTGCTTATCCAGAAACTTCCCTGCCCACCAGCACTGGGATGAGAGCTTAGTCCCCGATCACATCTCCTCAGGGCAAAGTCCACACGGCTCCTTTCAGGGTTCGACTGCAGCTCTTCCTTTTCTCACACCCAAATCAATACCACCACAGCTCCTCCGCCCGATGTTATGCTAAACTCTGGCAGAGCATCCTTCTTTTTCCTCATGAAATCAGCCTTCTGGGTCACATTTTGGAGGTTATCTTCTAAAAAGCCCCAAATTGAGCCTGACAGCAATTGAGTCCCAAGCCCCAGAGTTTTCTCAGGACTTAAATGCCAAAGCATTTTGGCTTCCCATGCCCCAGGAAAAGAAATTCACTCCAGAGACCTTGTGGGCACAAGCATGCCAAGTCCTCTTGGCCTGAAGAACGTAAGAAAGCTCCCAGAAGGTTACCAAAATCAGCCCTACACATACAGCAGCCCAGGCTTATGCTCAGCAGCCTGCCTACAGAGAAGCTGGCATCCCACCACTAAATAACCCATTCTTCTCTGCCACACACAGTCCATTATCCTTCCAACCAATTTCCAAACCTCTCTTTCTGGGGTGTGTGTGAGGAAAAGTATAATGTTTCCAACATGGAACTAAAGGGCAGGCATATTTCAGTGCCAGAGCAGAATTGATACTGCCCACACAACCTGGGGTTTGGAAATAATGTATTTATAGAAGTACATTAAGACCAATTTAGAAAAGGTTGATTAGATAAAGTAATGCTCATTCAGGCAAGCCTAAACAATTTTCTTATTTCATTGAATCAGCAATAATGTACTCCTACAAATGCAATAAATATATATCTAATCACCTCCTCCTTCAGTGACTTCTCCCCTTGTTCCTTTCAGTTGGCAGCATTTGGTTTGGGTTGTTTTCAGAAAGGGAAAAAACCCCAGTAACTCATTTATAAAACCTTCCCTTCCTGGTAATTTTATTTTATCTCTGTAGCATAAGGCAATCTAGCAGAAGCAAACATTGTTTACTTGTTAATACCAAGACAGAACTCTTAAAGAGAGTCGATGAGACCACAGAGGAAAACTATTGTTTTCTTTGTTATTCTGCTGGAAGACCTGCAGTAACATGTCAGACATTGGTAGAGTCTTCTGGGGAAAATACAAATAGTTCCTCTCTTTTCATCCATATGCATGGGAAATCGTGCTGGTCTACAAGCACAGGAAGATTTTGTGTTGCTGCTCCAGCTACATCTTCTCACACAATAAAAACACCTGCTTTAAAGAAAAATTAAATTCAATTTCTAATTCAGAAATCAAGGTATTTTTAAAATCCTGACTGTTTGTGTAACTGGATCTACTTATTACCAGAAGGTACGTCTCAAGAGATACACAGTGCTAACTGCAGACCAGGTTCTGTAAATGAGTGCTGGCACCCCACAGCCCCTGGGTGAGCCCCAAAACCAAGATCCAGCCCACTGGCACTCAGAAGAACTGAGAAATTGAAGGGCTGCAAGCAAGTGAGGGTCCTAGCCAGACAAACATACAAAATCCTTTTGTTTTTGTTGCGTGGTGACAATATCTGTAATTAGGACACGTGGGTTTCATGGCTTTCTGTCTTAGAAATGCCCTCAGCTCAATACCACATTTGGATCTCAGACTCCCTCCTAGCCTCTTCCCTTCCCTTTTCACCCTCCATTATTTGCCTCTAGCTTTAGGAGGAATTAATATTTCTTTAAAGCAACCTGGGAGGAAGAATTGTCTTTGTCACTTCTTTATATACAAGGATTTGCTGTTGAGATATGAGGGCACATATATGTTCCTGCAATGATTTCATGAAAGACAGATATGGGTAAATTTCTGCTGCTGGGCAGAATTTTTGCAGCTGTGTTTGTGCCCAAACTAAATTCCCAAGAATACACTCTGTATAAAGCCTCTATCAACCCCCAGCACAGAGGATTGATTCATCAGGTATCCCCTTTATGAAGAGAAACATTTTTTTTTTTTATCCCATACAACAAATTCAAATTTAATCAAGAATACTGCTTAAGCAGGATTTTTATTTTCCATAACCAAATCCAGCAAATTTCTCTGGATCACTTTCGATTCAGTGAGGGGATGTTATTGGGCTGCTACCACAGCTCATTCCCTGCTACCCAGAAAATGACAACGTTTGGCCTCTAAAACTAAAAGAGTTTCCAATTTAGCAAATACTTAGCATCCTTTGCAAACAATAATCTACTCCAGCGAGATGCTAGGCAAAAAACTTTACTAGAAGCCAGAACTGGGTTTTCAGAAGTCCTGTGTGTACACTCATAAAAGCCCAATCTTTAACAATTTGGTGAGCCATGTCCAAATCACTCCCAGTACCACTAACTGTTTTGAAAAGCCCTACACTTAGGCAAGAAATGTGTGTGGGGTTTTGTCTAGTGCGGTAAGTTTAAGTGCCTAGTCTTTCCTGGGGACTTAATAAATGCTCTTGGAAAACCAAGAATGATTAAAGCCTCACCATCGGCTTCAGTGAGATAGAGGTTTTACTCCACATCTTTCACTTATGTGCCTGGATATAGGTTTAGAAACCTAATTTTAATTTGCTTCTCTTGGAAATCTAACTCCAAAATTTAAAAAAAAAACAATAAGGGCCTAATGAGGCAAACAAAATTAGTCAGACATGAGTAGCTGCACAGCAATACAGACAGCTGAGTGGCCACTTACTTCTAAGGAGTCAGCATGAAAGCCTGGAAGGTGATTTGCTGCTTTAAGGCAAAGAGTAATAGGCAAATAGTAACAGGCTTGCACTACAATTTTGATTGACTCAGGATTAATTCTGCTCAAAACTGAATTGAAAACAAATGAATACTTATGTTCTTTGTGCTACAGCCAACACGCACAGCAAGGAGTACTCATCCTGAGTGTGGTGTGGATGTAGCTCAAAGATCCCACTTCTGGTATCTCAGCCACATGGGAAATAGCCTGTTCCTTAATTTGTCCAGCAATGCAAAGTGGGGAAGTAAACAAAATCCTACGAATAAGAGAGATTCAGCCAGGAAAAGTTTAGCTGATCCTCCAACTCCAGCCCCAAGAATAATTCCCATTGAAAAGGTCTGGATGTATTTTCTTTACATAGTTGCATCTGAACCATCCCTGGTAAGCTTTTCTCCATTATGTGCATTAATCCCCTTTACATCCTTAAGGGAATAAGGATTGTAATTTACATCCTTAGGGGAATACCCTTTTCTTGATGTTTTCCCCTGGAGCATCATCCCATCCTGAGCAACAATGCTCAGCATTCCCTACCCTCAAAGCCACCAGGGCAAAAGTCAGCTATGATACTCACAGGCAAGGAGCCACTGCAGACAGCAAAAAAACAAAAAAACAAAACAAAACAAAACAAAAAACAAACAAACAAAAAACCCCAACAACAACAACAACAACAAAAAAATACCCCAAACAAAAACAAACAAAAAACCCCACAAAAAAAAACCAAACCAAACCAAAAAAACCACCCCCCCCAAAAAAAAACCAAACCCAAAAAAAAAAAACCCCACAGTGAGAGAGAATAAAAGTCATGATGAAAAGGTGTGAAGCTTTTGCTGGAGAGAGCCAAAAAAACTTTCCACAGAGAAACTATGGAAACCATGGAAAAAAAATAAAAAAAAATAAGCAGAGAAGAAAAAGAATGTAGGGCCAGGAACTTGCTAGCAGTGCTGCTCTCTAGAACTCTACTGGCCTTGTCAGACAAATTAAGATATTTCTGCTTACTACCTAGCTTTTTCCCCCTGCTTTTTAAGGATTCTATTACAATAATAACCCCGCACTACCTTGCAGCACTCGCTCTCACATGCATGCACAGATTAGGTCTAATATAATGCACTTCCCATTACTGAGCAAAGGTGTGAGTGCACCTGCTCCACATTGCTTCAGGCAGACAATTGCCCTGTCCTAACCTCTTCTGCAGCCAACATGGCAAGCAATTTATCACCATCATCTAACTTCATTCACTTCCCTGCTGAGTGACAGCCATCAAAAGTCTCATTATTGGCGTGCTACTAGGTGGCAAGGCAATCACATCACCTAACAAGGTCTTAAAGAGGACAGAAACTTCCCAAATCCCATTACCTAGAGGCCCTCCCTCCCTCAAGATGAAGATTTGAGCATGTTTGTGCCACAGATGTCAAATACATTTCTGACCCTTTTTAATCTTTCAACCTTGCTTCCAGGTGAATGAAGCAGGAGAGTCCTCCTGTAGATGCATGGATGCTTCGTGGAGTTTAAAACCATCAACAGTTGAATTTTCTGGACGTTTTCAAGGCAAATCCACTTACTTGACTAATAGGTAAGCCTTCTGGGCAGGGAAAAATCACGCAGAGATTTATCCTTGGCAACTCCAGCACAGTGCTAGGAGTGTGTTTCTCTACAATGCAGGTGGTATTTGAGCCTATTACTGGAAGCAAAGACAAAACCCTTCCAAAACTACCAATTCCATTAATTTCTGCGAGTGAAATGGCAAGGGACACTTGTGGCAATGGAAATCACAAAATCTGAAATAAGATGAATTATGACAACAATGACAATCAGCAGTCTGTAACTCGGTGGCTCACATCACGGGGCAATGCTACCAAGTCTGGCGAGGCAGCAGCCACAGCTAAGCACGAGTCATTCTGGGTTCATTGCATGGCTCTGCTGCAGCCATGTCAGTCTGAAACACCACCTGCAGGTTCCTCCTGACTTCTCCATGGTAGGACCTGGAAGGGCTGTGCTTTTTTTTAACAGTTGCTCACCAGGGAGAGATAAGACAGAGACAATAAACCAAAGCAAACAAATTCAAGACATCAGTTTTTGGCCAGCTCCCATGAGTGCAATGCAGTGAGAAAGGCTGGCTTAGTCCCTTGAGCCCATGTAGTTCTGCTCCCAGTCTGAATGCCAATATATATCTGAATCACACTTGCATTGAACTGGGTCCTGCTGAGTAGATCAGCAGTTTTAGTTTTAGGTTTAGCATACTCTGCTTTACAGGACAACTCTGCCTTTGAAATAAATACCTTTCAGGAGCAGGCAGACAGGCCTGCATCTCAAGGCAAGCTGCAGTTTGCATGCACCCTGCACATCTCCAAGCATCAGAACACAGACTTACTGGTGATTTCACTTACTATCACAAACTCTTTTGATGCTGTTAACATATGGGAAGATGTGAGCAACTATCCCCATGAACATGAGAGCAGCAATTGCTCTCTGCCATGGGATGGAAAACTGCCCCATTTGGCACCAGAAATATGCATCCTGGTATCTTTGGTATCCAAGGGAGAGCTGCTGAAGCATTTTCATGCAGGGCCTATTTAAAAATATTTTTAGAAAAAGATTAGAATAGAAATAATAATAAATAGAAATAATAGAAAAATATTTTCTCTCTGCTTTCTTTTTCTTTGAGTTTAGATTGGAGTAGTCTGGTGCACTATGCTGACTCCATGAAGCAAAAGCATCACTTTCAAACTTGAGGCCTCATAATGCAGATTTATCTTAAGACAGACTCATTTAGTCCAATGGAAGAGAAAAACAAAACAAAACAAAACAAAACAAAACAAAA